>ML777107.1:1013076-1023340 GCA_009831015.1 Picea engelmannii | reverse complement strand
TTTATGATTACATTTAAAAATATTAAAATAAAAGTCAAAAAATTTAAAGGATAAGTACATTAGATATTACTAAATTTTAGATTTAAAATATTGAAATAAATAATTATACACATTAAATATGTACTTTTATAAAGTATGGACATGAGATTTTATAAAACATGTACAGATTCCTCATTCCACACTTAGCCACTTTTTGGATTGCGGGTTCTCGGGTTGGCGAGCTCAAAATTGCGCTTCTATTGTTCCATGTCCTCTAAACAACACCTGAAGTTCCGCGATATACAAATTGATAGGTGGACTCTCGGGTTGGCAGGCTCAAGATTTCCATTGTTTACAGATGGTGATCCCTATCAACTATCTAACATTATCTAAAAGCACTATTCCCAAATATTAAATTATTAATATTAAATATTGATATTGTACAATTTAATTACATCAAATTATTAAAGGATGCTAAATCTCTTATTTAAAAAAAAATGAAGTAAACAAAACAAAACTTTTTAAAATTATGTATTTAAAAATATTAAAATAAATAATAGTTTACATTAAACATGTATTTTTATAAAATATAGATATTAATTTTTAAGTGCATTATTGAATCATATATAAAACATAAATTAAGATGAAATTACGATTTGGTTTGTGATTATATTTAAAAATATTAAAATAAAATTCAATAGATGTAAATGATAAGTACGTTAGATATTATTAAATTTTAGATCTAAAATATTGAAATAAATAATTATACACATTAAATATGAGTTTTTCTAAAGTATGGACATGAGATTTTATAAAGTATGCACAACTTCCTCATTCCATACTTAACCACCTTTTGCATCACTCGTTCTCGGGTTGACAGGCTCAAAATTGCACTTCTATTGTTCCGTGTCCTCCAAACAACAATCAGAGTTCCATGATATACAAATTGACAGGTAGACTACCGGGTTCGCAGGGTCAAGATTGTGATTGTTGATGAATGATGATCCCTATCAACTATCTAACATTATTTAAAAACATTGTTTCCAAATATTAAATTATTAATATTAAATATTGAAATAAATAATTATACACATTAAATATGTACTTTTATAAAGTATGGACATGAGATTTTATAAAGTATGTACGGCTTCCTCATTCCATACTTAGCCCCTTTTTGGATCACCGGTTCTCGGGTTGGCATGCTCAAAATTGCACTTCTATGGTTTTGTATCCTCCAAACAACACCTGAAGTTCTATGATATACAAATTAACAGGTGGACTCCCGGGCTGGTGGATTCAATATTGCGTTTGTTGATGGATGGTGATCCCTATCAACTATATAACATTATCTAAAACCGTTATTTCCAAATATTAAATTATTAATATTAAATATTGATATTTTACAATTTAATTACAGAAATATATTAACATATGTTAAATCTCTTATTTAAAAAAAATTGAAGTAAACAAAACAAAGCTTTTTTAAATTCTATATTTAAAAATATTAAATTAAATAATCATTTACATTAAACATGTATTTTTTATAAAATATAGATATTAATTTTTAGGTGCATTATTGAATCATATACTAAACACAAATTAAGATAAAATTATAATTAGGTTTATGATTATATTTAAAAATATTAAAATAAAAGTCAAGAAATCTAAATGATAAGTACTTTAGATATTACTAAATTTTAGATTTTAAATATTGAAATAAATAATTATACACATTAAATATGTACTTTTATAAAATATGGACATGAGATTTTATAAAGCATGTACAAATTTCTCATTCCATACTTAGCTACTTTTTGGATTGCAGGTTCCCAGGCTGGCAAGCTCAAAATCGTGTTTCTATTGTTCCATGTCCTCCAAACAACACCTAGAGTTCTGCGATATACAAATTGACAGACAGACTCCTGGGATGGCAGGCTCAAAATTGCGCTTCTATTGTTCCATGTCCTCCAAACAACACCCAGAGTTCCACGACATACAAATTGACATGCGAACTCCCGAGCTGGCAGGCTCAAGATTGCGATTGTTGATGGATGGTGATCCCTATCAACTATCTAACATTATCTAAAAACATTATTTCCAAATATTGAATTATTAATATTAAATATTAATATTGTACAATTTAATTACATAAAATTATTAAAGGATGTTAAATCTCTTGTTTTAAAAAAATTGCAAAACAAAGTTTTTTTAAATTCTTTATTTAAAAATATTAAAATAAATAATCATTTGCATTAAACATGTATTTTTTTATAAAATATAGATATTAATTGTTAAGTGCATTATTGAATCATACACACAACATAAATTAAGATGAAATTATAATTAGGTTTATGATTATATTTAAAAATATTAAAACAAAAGTCAAGATATCTAAAGGATCGCGGGTTCTCGGGTTGGCGAGCTCAAAATTGGGCTTTTATTGTTCTGTGTTCTCCAAACAACATTTAGAGTTCCCCGCTATACAAATTGACAGACGAACTCCCGAGCTGGCAGCCTCAAGATTGCAATTGTTGAGGGATGGTGATCCCTATCAACTATCTAACATTATCTAAGAACATTATTTCTAAATATTAATTTATTAATATTAAATATTAATATTATACAGTTTAATGACACAAAATTATTAAAGGATGTTAAATCGCTTATTTAAAAAAAATTGAAGTAAACAAAACAAAGGTTTTTAAAAAAATTATATTTAAAAATATTAAAATAAATAATCATTTACATTAAACATGTATTTTTATAAAATATATATTAATTTTTAAGTGCATTATTGAATCATATACAAAATATAAATAAAAATGAAATTATAATTAGGTTTATGATTATATTTAAAAATGTTAAAATAAAAGTCAAGAAATCTAAAGGATAAAGGATAAGTATATTAGATATTACTAAATTTTAGATTTAAAAAATTGAAATAAATAATTATACACATGAAATATATACTTTTATAAAGTATGGACGTGGGATTTTGTAAATTATGTACATCTTCCTCATTCTATACTTAGCCACTTTTTGGATCGCGGGTTCCCCAACCGGTGGGCTCAAAATTGCGCTTCTATTGTTCTGTGTCCTCCAAACAACACTCGAAATTCTGCGATATACAAATTGACAAGCGGACTCCTGGGCTGGCAGGATCAAGATTGCGATTGTTGAGGGATGGTGATCCCTATCAACTATCTAACATTATCTAAAAATATTATTTTCAAATATCAAATTATTAATATTAAATATTAATATTGTACAATTTAATTGCATAAAATTATTAAAGGATGTTAAATCTCTTGTTTTAAAAAAATTGCAAAACAAAGTTTTTTAAAATTCTATATTTAAAAATATTAAAATAAATAATAATTTATAATAAAAATATATTTTTATTAAATACAGATATTAATTTTTAAGTGCATTATCGAATCATATACAAAACATAAATTAAGATGAAATTATAATTAGACTTATGATTATATTTAAAAATATTAAAATAAAAGTCAAGAAATCTAAAGGATCGTGGGTTTTCAATTGGGCTTTTATTGTTCCGTGTTCTCCAAAAAATTCTATGAGTTCTGCGATATACAAATTGATAGGCGAACTCCCGAGCTGGCGGGCTCAAGATTGCGATTGTTGAGAGATGGTGATCCCTATCAACTATCTAACATTATCTAAAAACAATATTTCCAAATATTAAATTATTAGTATTAAATATTAATATTGTCCAATTTAATGACATGAAATTATTAAAAGATGTTAAATCTCTTATTTAAAAAAAATTGAAGTAAACAAAACAAAGTTTTTTTAAAATTTTATATTTAAAAATATTAAAATAAATAATCATTTACATTATATATATATATATAAGTGCATTAATGAATCATATACAAAATATAAACAAATATGAATTTATAATTAGGTTTCTGATTATATTTAAAAATGTTAAAATAAAAGTCAAGAAATCTAAAGGATAAGTACATTAGATATTACTAAAATTTAGATTTAAAATATTGAAATGAATAATTATACATATGAAATATGTACTTTTATAAAGTATGGACATGGGATTTTATAAATTATGTACATCTTCCTCATTCCATACTTAACCACTTTTTGGATTGCGGGTTTCCCAACCAACGGGCTCAAAATTGCGTTTCTATTGTTCCGTGTCCTCCAAACAACACCCAAAATTCCGCGATATACAATTTGACAAGCGGACTGATGCAGGAGCATCGCCAGCACATCAAGCGAGCCAGCGCGGAGGCAGAAGACAGCTGGATAAGCCAACGCCATTTTTGAAATTTCCTTGGAAATTGTTGCGCAAAATCTTTAATGAAGCCATTTATGAAGGCACACTTTGTATATTGTAAATGGACCTTGAGCGGATAGCTCTCGTCCTTAGGCAGATGAGGCATTTAAGATAGTTAATGCTGGTAGATAGGAATTTAATTGTAGATTTGATAGCTTTAGGATGAAGAGGGAAAATGGATATAGACACCCTCACTTGTACATTGTATCATTATTCAGAATCGAGAACAGGAGCAAGAAGAGAAGAGCAAGCAGATAGATGTGTGAAGAACACCCATGTACAGATATTGAATTAATAGAAAAAAACTTTGATTCAATCTCATGGTTTTGTGTTGTCTCTCTGTGTATTGATGTTTTGCTCATGAATATTTGCTTCCTGTCATACATTTGCTTTTATGTGTTGTGTATGCAATCTCATGGTTGAATTGAAATCTGAGAGGGTGAGCGGATGGGTTTCAATTGTTTCTCTAATTGAGCCAGAGAATTCCTGCAAGGAGTGCAGTCGAATTGTCCGCAAGGAGTGCGTTGACAGAAGGGTTCAATTAGAGATAACCTTTGTTCTCATTTTTTCTCGAAGGTGCAGGTAGGAATAAGTGTCGTGCAGGGAGTGTGCAGGCCAAGGAAAAGCCTCAGGGTTGTGAACCTGAGCAAATCTTTGATAGATTGCTGCTGCAGGAGTGCGCAGGGTCAAAAGACTTCAACACTTAGATAAGGTTGAAGGGTTTCCACAAGGAGTGCGCGCAAGAAGTTCTCAGAAGGACTTGAGAAGTCGAGAACAAGCTCGAGAGGAGTAGACCTTCGAATTCACCGAAGGAGAAGCGCAGAGAAGCTTCCATTGGAAGTCTGAAAGAAGCATCGTAGGTGGGCAAGAAGGAGCCAAGCCTTTGTGAAAGAAGCACTTGATTCATTGTGCTGAAATCACTCAAGGAAGGATAGACGGTTGAAATCCTTTTTGAGAAGATTTCGTGAAGTCCTGAGGATTCGGGAATCGGGAAATTGAAAGTCCCGTGTACATGACAATGGGAATCGCGATATCCTGACATGCGATTTCCCGACGGAGTTAAGGACGTAGTGGAGGACAGGTGTCGGAAAGTCAACCCTCGCAGGGAGCCAATGCCAAGTGGCATCGGCATATCGCGAACTCAGAGATTCGTGAGTTGGAGTTGCAAGGAATCGCATTAGAAGTTGCGAGGACGGGAGGTTGCGAAAGCGTGACAGGAGAGTATTGACATCTCGACACATCGGGACTCGGGAGTTGGAGAACCGAGTGCTAGGAGTCGCGAGAGAGAAAAAGTACCGATAAAGTGGGAGAAGGTCAGCATTGACTGAGCCATCGGAAGTCGGGGACCCGTGAGGACAGTGGATCACGACAGTGCAAGTGCCAATTTCTCGACGGGGAAATTCCCGATAAGAGTAAGCCAGTCATGGGTGAATGTTCATCGGGATTCGGGGATTTTTGAGACCCAATCCTGTGCTTTCAGGACTCGCGATCTTGCGAGGTCCGATTTCCCGATAAGACAAGGGAGATCATAAGGAGAGTCCTGTGGGTGTTGGAAAGTCCCGATAAGGGATTTGAGGAGCGGTTCAACTCTTTAGGCCTAGGGAAAAGAAGTTCATGGTAGGAGCGGACGTGCCCCAAGTGGCGCGTTGGTGTCAGAGTGGTATCAGAGTGGGATTGACTCTTTTCTTTCTGTAGCAGAGAGAGGGAAATTAATCATGCCGCCCAAAAGAGAAAGATAGTCACCTGATCCAGAAGACAGAGAGGTGAGAAGAAGAGGCATGCCGACAGGAAATCTAGAAATGGAGAGGCAGATGAGAGATCTTTGAGCAAGACTAGAAGATATGGAGGCAGCGCAGAGACGCACAGAAAATGATGGAGATCTGAGTGACCCCTAAGGCGAGGTTGAGGCCGAACAATAGGAGGAAGTTGCAGCCGAAGATGCATCAACTGAACAGTTGATCAAAGCCATTGCCAGGATGGGCACAAGGGAGAAGATGGACGTTCCAACTTATGAAGGGAATTTGGATGCAGAAGAGCTTCTAGATTGGATTAGAGCTCTTGACACTTACTTCGATTATGAAGATATCGAGGAGGATAAGAAGGTTAGGCATGCTGTCACAAAATTGAAGGGACACACAACATTATGGTGGGACGAGCTTCAAGCAGATAGATGCTCCAAGGGTAAACAAAAGATTAAAAGCTGGGATCGAATGATTGCAAAGATGAAGGCAAAATTCATCCCAAGGGATTATCAAATCACACTTTTCAGGAGAATGTAGAACTTGAGACATAAGCTGATGACAGTGAAAGAATACACCGAGGAGTTCTATCGATTGAACATCAGAGCAGGTCATCGGGAGAGTGATGATGAGAAGGTTGCCATATATCTGAATGGTCTGAGATATGACATTCAGGATGAATTAAGCATGGTTACCATCAGAATGGTAGAGGATGCTTATCAGATGGCTCTGAAAGCCGAAGAGAAGCTGAGCCGTAAGCAAGGTCAGCAAGGGCGAGGCAGAAGTCAGCCCAGAGGCAAAGCAGTTGCCCAGAAGAAATACCAGAAGCCCAAGGAGGAATGGAAGAAACCTTAGGGTAAGATTGAAATAGGTGGAACCTCACAGCGAGGACAACAATATGTCGAATAGAGAGGACAACATACAGAGAAAAAGGGAGATTATGCTAACGCGAACACTTTTCCTCATACCAGAGGTAGGGGAAGAGGCCAAGGTGGAGTAATCACGTGCTTCGCATGTGGAAAGAATGGGCATAGTTCATTTGAGTGTCCAGAAAAAAAAGAAGGATAGTGGAGAAGATCACATCGCTGAAGTGCAGAGGTGTGATGTTGAGAATGAAGACACAGAAGGTGGAAGGTCGTTGATGATGCGTAAAGTTCTCTTAACACCTGGGAAGGAGGTGGAGGACTCAGCTTAAAGGACCAGACTGTTCAGGACAGCTTGCAAAACTAAGGACTTGGTATGCAAGGTAATTGTTGACAGTGGTAGCACCGATAATCTCGTTTCGACCGAGATGGTGGAGAAATTAGAGCTGGAGACAACTGATCACCCGAGTCCATATAAAGTTTCATGGCTACAAAAGGGACATCAGGTGAGTGTCACTAAACAGTGTTTAGTTGAATTCAAGATAGGGGGATATAATGATAAGGTCTTATGTGATGTTATTCCCATGGATGTATGTCATTTATTGTTGGGTAGACCATGGCAATATGACAGAAATGTGGTTCATGATGGGCGAATGAACACATATACTTTAGAGAAGGATGGGAGGACACATAGGTTGCTTCCGATAAAAGATAAGGAGGTGAAGCCGGAGGTAAGTAACACAATACTTCTCACGAGTGGGAAGGAACTTCTTACAGATATGGAGAAGAAAGAAGATCCACAATTCTTTGTGGTCAGGAAACCGAGGATTGTTTTGACCAGCACAAGAGTGGATGATTTGCCGGAAGAAATTCAGGAACTGCTGGAAGAGTTCGCTGATATCATAGTGGACGAATTACCTCATTCGTTGCCACCGATGAGGAGTGTGAGTCATCATATAGACCTCATACCAGGAGCCAGTTTTCTAAACAAAGCTGCATATAGGTTGACACCGTAGGAAAATGAGGAGGTCAAGAAACAGGTCCAGGAGTTGTTGGACAAAGGATTAGTTAGAGAGAGCCTGAGTCCATGTGTTGTTCCAAAATTACTTAGTCCGAAGAAGGATGGAGGTTGGAGAATGTGTACCGACTCTAGGGTGATCAACAAGATAACCATCAGGTACAGGTTTCCATTGCCAATGATGGATGATCTGATGGATTGCCTGAGCGGGGCAAAGTATTTTTCAAAGATAGATTTGAAAAGAGGATATCATCAGATTCGCATGAGGGAAGGCGACGAGTGGAAGACAACCTTCAAGACCAATGAAGGACTATATGAATGGCTAGTCATGCCGTTTGGCTTGACAAATGCACCAAGTACTTTTATGAGGCTGATGAATGAAGTCCTGAGGGAATTCATCGGGAAATTTGTCGTCGTATATCTGGATGACATACTGATTTTCAGTAAGACGAAGGCTGGGCATCTAAAACATTTGGACATTGTGATGACGAAGCTACAGCAAGAGAAGCTGTTGATCAACATGAAGAAGTCCTCATTTATGAAGACAGAGCTCATTTACTTGGGTTTTGTCATATCGACAAATGAACTAAAAATGGATCCAAGTAAGGTGGAACTGATTAAGAATTGGCCATCACCCATAAATATTTTTTAGGTGAGGAGTTTTCATGGTTTGGCTAGTTTCTACCAAAAATTCATCAGAAATTTCAGTGGGATTAGCGTAGCAATGATGGACACAGTTAAGAAGTGACATAAGTATTTTCATTGGACATCAGAGGCTGAGAAGAGATTCAATCTATTGAAGCGGAAGATCACGGAACAACCAGTGTTGGTGTTGCCGGATTTCCAGAAGACATTTCAGGTGAAATGTGATACAGGCGGGTATGCCATAGGAGCGGTCTTAAGTCAGGAAGACATGCCAGTTGCATATTTTAGCGAGAAGCTGGATGAGGCAAAACTGAAGTACTCCACGTATGATAAAGAATTCTATGCTATCATACATGCATTGAAGAAGTGGAGGCATTACTTTATCCCGAAAGAATTTGTTCTGTATAGTGATAATCATGCATTATAGTTTGTGACTCAACAGGAGAAGTTGAATCAGAAACATGCTAAATGGGTAGAGTACATGCATAATTTTACATTTGTAATTAAACACATTTCAGGTACTGCTAACAAAGTGGCTGATGCTTTGAGCAGGAAATGTTTGTTGCTGCAGGAGTTCCGAGTCAAAACATTGGGTTTTGAAAATCTCAGGGACATGTACGCAGGTGATGCAGATTTTGGAGAGGCATATGAGGCAGCTGAGAATCCAGTTCTCAGAGACAGAAGCCCTTGGATAGATTATATGATCCAGGAGGGATTGCTGTTCAGAGGCAATCAACTGTGTATTCCGAATTTCTCCATGAGGGAGAACTTGTTGAAACAAAAACACAGTGGTGGATTGGCAGGACACTTCGACCATGACAAAACATTCGCCAAGTTGAGCGAATCATATTTTTGGCCAGGCATGCGAGAAAAATTCAAGAGATTTGTTGACAGATGTAGAGTTTGTCAGCATTCGAAAGGCATAAAGCAGAATGTGGGGTTTTATCAGCCATTGCCCATACCAGAAAGGCCATGGGAGGTGATTAGCATGGATTTTGTATTGGGGTTGCCGAGTACACAAAGAGGTGTTTATTCGATCTTTGTGGTCGTGGACAGGTTTTCAAAAATGGCACATGATCCAGGTGGATATCGGTGGCCACCCACCTTCTCCAACTGGCCCAAAACATGTTTCTGGCAATTTTGGTAATTTACTATTTTTAGCAGTTTTTAATTTCCGAGGCCATTTTGAGGCCCTAAACGATGTTTTTTTGAGAAAACGGGGAGCAACATGGATCATAAATCAATGTTTCTCCATCCAAAAGTTATAGTTATCAGATAGATCTTTCCAATGAGCTATCATATGCCTAAAACATAGATCGTATGCAAAAGTTACGACCCCGGGAAGTTGATGCACCAACTTACCCAAACGGGGCCCACATGACTTTTGGCGCTTCATCTCCTAGGGTTAGGTTTTTGGAGGTCTACGACTTTTGGCATTCCCGATTATTGTAAAAGGGCCTCCAGAGCCTCATTGTAACCATCTTCTTGCGAATGCGAGTAGCCGTCACATCTCTTCTCAGAGATAAGTTGCCACCATTCTAGCGAGTCTTTCACTGTGTATTTTTACAGTCTCTGTACATCTCTTTCATTAATAGAAATCGTGTATTACTGTATCTCTGTGTTTATGGTTGCATCTCTGATATATTTCTGTTATATTGCTGGATATACCCGATATCTCTGTGCATTTCTTTATTATATC
>ML777107.1:986261-1001209 GCA_009831015.1 Picea engelmannii | reverse complement strand
TGGCCTGAGTTCCTGAAGAGAGAAGGAAGAAGAACTTTTCCTGAGGAAAAAAGTTGCATTTTCCTATGTAAAAACCTTATAAAAAGGAATGTTCGCAGGTTGCTATATAGGCAGAGTGCGAGAATGATCAATTCTCGCAGGTTTCACTATAGCCAGGGTGCGAATAGTTCGCAGGTTGCTATATAGCTAGGGTGCGAACATTCCAGCACGTGGGAAAAACGTACGGTTTCTCGAATCTTCTAGAAGGGGAAGCTTCTATGGTGAGGCGGCATCCGAACGGTTTGGATCTTACTCGCTTTCATGATTTAGTGGGATCATCCTAACCTCCTCACCTTATCTTCTTCATCTTATAAAAGGAGAGGAGTTCTCATGGAGAAAGTTAGTTCTTGGTTGTGGTTCTTTGGCTTGGAATTATTAGCTTGGTTGGAGTGTCTTTGAGATTTGCTTTGTCAAGATAGATTGTGAGCAGCTATCAGATCTATGGTCTCAGAATTCTTGGAGTCAAAGTGTGTGGGGAACGAAGGACAGTAGGAAGGGACCTTACGACATCAAGGCAATGGTTGTAATCTCTCTTTCACATTTAATATGATACAATAATATGTTTCTTTCCCATAAAGTTAGATTTACTTTATTACATAACTCCTTGATCATATGTATAGATTAGCTATTGGATATATTATTTGCTTTTACTTTGGTTGGTTTGTGCTGTTTTGATCTTGACCACACAAGAGCGCTGGAGCGAAGCAAGGAACAACAGAGACCAAGGAAGCGATTACAAGGTACACATCTTCTTCTCACTTCCAATTAATTCAATAGTTAGATCTAAGGAAAGCGGTATATTCTGTCCTGTTTTTTTCTATATCCAGGTGGATCTAGGGAGATCGGTTTGTGTCTGCACTCATGGATTTATCCATTTATCCATTTATCATTATTCAAAATCGAGAATAGGAGCAAGAAGAGAAGAGCAAGCAGAGAGTTGTGTGAAGAACACCCCATGTACATATATTGAATTAATAGAAAAAAAGCTTTGATTCAATCTCATGGTTTTGTGTTGTCTCTCTGTGTATTGATGTTTTGCTCATGAATATTTTCTTCCTGTCATACATTTGATTTTATGTGCTGTGTATGCAATCTCATGGTTGAATTGAAATCTAAGAGGGTGAGCCGATGAGTTTCAATTGTTTCTCTAATTGAGCCAGAGAATTCCTGCAAGGAGTGCAGTCGAATTGTCCGCAAGGAGTGCGTTGACAGAAGGGTTCAATTAGAGATAACCTTTGTTCTCATTTTTTCTCGAAGGTGAAAGTAGGCATAAGTGCCTTGCAGGGAGTGCGCAGGCCAAGGAAAAGCCTCAGGGTTGCGAACCTGAGCAAATCTTTGATAGACTGCTACTGCAGGAGTGCGCAGGGTCAAAAGACTTCAACACTTAGATAAGGTTGAAGAGTTTCCGCAAGGAGTGCGCGCAAGAAGTTCTCAGAAGGACTTGAGAAGTCGAGAACAAGATCGGGAGGAGTAGACCTTCGAATTCACCGAAGGAGAAGTGCAGGGAAGCTTCTATTGGAAGTCTGAAAGAAGCATCGTAGGTTGGTAAGCAGGAGCCAAGCCTTTGTGAAAGAAGCACTTGATTCATTGTGCTGAAATCACTCAAGGAAGGATAAACGGTTGAAATCCTTTTTGAGAATATTTCGTGAAGTCTCGAGGAGTCGGGAATCGGGAAATCGAAAGTCTCGTGTACATGACAATGGGAATCATGATATCCCGACACGTGATTTCCCGATGGAGTTAAGGACGTAGTGGAGGACAGGTGTCGAAAAGTCAACCGTCGCAGGGAGCCAACGCCAAGTGGCATCGACATATCACGAACTCGGAGATTCGTGAGTTGGAGCTGCAAGGAATCACATTAGAAGTTGCGAGGACGTGAGGTTGCGAAAGCACGACAGGAGAGTATCGGCATCTCGACACATCGGGACTCGGGAGTTGGAGAACCGAGTGCTAGGAGTCACGAATAGAAAAGTCGCGCGAGAGAAAAAGTCTCGATAAAGTGGGAGAAGGTCAGCGTTGACTGAGCCATCGGAAGTCGGGGACCCGTGAGGATAGTGGATCATGACAGCGCAAGTGCCAATTTCCCGACGGGGAAATTCCCGATAAGAGTAAGGCAGTCGTGGGTGAATGTTCATCGGGATTTGGGGATTTGTGAGACCCGATCTTGTGCTTTCAGAAATCGCAATCTTGCAAGGTCCGATTTCCCAATAAGACAAGGGATATCATAAGGAGAGTCCTGTGGGTGTTGGAAAGTCCCGATAAGGGATTTGAGGAGCGGTTCAGCTCTTCGGGCCTAGGGAAAAGAAGGTCCTAGTAGAAGCGGACGTGCCCCAGGTGGCGCGTTGGCGTCACGGACTCCCGGGCTAATGGACTCAAGATTGAGATTGTTGAGGGATGGTGATCCCATCATCTATCTAACATTATCTAAAAACATTATTTTCAAATATTAAATTATTAATATTAAATATTAATATTGTACAATTTAATTACATAAAATTATTAAAGGATGTTAAATCTCTTGTTTTAAAAAAATTGCAAAACAAAGCTTTTTAAAATTCTATATTTAAAAATATTAAAATAAATAATCATTTACATTAAACATGTACTTTTATAAAATATAGATATTAATTTTTAAGTGCATTATCAAATCATATGAAAAACGTAAATTAAGATGAAATTATAATTAGGTTTATGATTATATTTAAAAATATTAAAATAAAAGTCAAGAAATCTAAAGGATCTTTTGTTCTCAATTGGGCTTCTATTTTTATGTGTCCTCCAAACAATACCCAGAGTTCCACGATATACACATTGACAGGCGAACTCCCAGGCTGGAGAGCTCAAGATTGCGATTGTTGAAGGATGGTGATCCCTATCAATTATCTAACATTATCTAAAAACATTATTTCCATGATTATATTTAAAAATGTTAAAATAAAAGTCAAGAAATGTAAAGGATAAGTATGTTTGATATTACTAAATTTTAGATTTAAAATATTGAAATAAATAATTATACACTTGAAATATGTACTTTTATAAAGTATGGACATGTGATTTTATAAATTATGTATGGATTCCTCATTTCATACTTAGCCACTTTTTGGATTGCGGGTTCCCAGGCCAGCGGGCTCAAAATTGCGCTTCTATTGTTCTATGTCCTTTAAACAACACCCGAAGTTCTGCGATATACAAATTGACAGACAGACTCCCGGGCTAGCGGGCTCAAGATTGCGATTGTTGATGGATGGAAATCCCTATCAACTATCTAACATTATCTAAAAACATTAAATTATTAATATTAAATATTAATATTGTACATTTTAATTACATAAAATTATTAAATGATGTTAAATCTCTTATTTAAAAAAAATTGAAGTAAAGAAAACATTTTTTTTTTAAATTCTATATTTAAAAATATTAAAATAAATAATCAATTACATTAAACATATATTTTTATAAAATATAAATATTAATTTTTAAGTGCATTATTGAATCATATACAAAGCATAAATTAAGATGAAATTATAATTATGTTTATGATTATAATTAAACACATGAAATATGTACTTTTATAAAGTATGGACATGGGATTTTATAAAGTATGTACGACTTCCTCATTCCATACTTAGCCACTTTTTGGATTGTGGGTTCCCGAGCTGGTGGGCTCAAAATTGGGCTTCTATTGTTCTGTGTCCTCCAAACAACACCCGAAGTTCCGTGATATACAAATTGACAAGCAAATTCCTGGGCTGGCGGGCTCAAGATTGTGATTGTTGACGGATGGTGATCCCTATCAACTATCTAACATTATCTAAAAACATTATTTCCAAATATTAAATTATTAATATTAAATATTAACATCGTACAATTTAATTACATAAAATTATTAAAGGATGTTAAATCTCTTGTTTTAAAAAAATTGCAAAACAAAGCTTTTTTAAATTCTATATTTACGGTGGAGTGCGGAAGGAGCAAGCTAGGGTTTGAAATTCACAGACACAACATAGTGCAACATGGCTACGAAAGGGGGAGGTAATGGAACCCCTTCATACAAGTAGGTAGTGGTGGATAGGGGGAAAGGACCATGAGGTGGAGGTTTCAAGGAACCAGTGACGAGCACCTCGAGTTCAAGACCGGAAAAAAATCAGGAAATAAACCTGGGTAAAAGGGATTGCATAGGGGAAGAATCCAAATAAACCCATAATGAAATGCAATATCCAGAGAACCCCAATGGGGTAGAAGGGCACAACCCGTGTAAACCTAAAACAACACTGATACCCAAGGTGATATTGGAATACCCACAAACGCAACTCTTACGGGACCGGATGAAGATGCATGCACTAATTTGCAAGTTCATGGGTCTGTGGCCCACAAAAATAACGTTGCGCAACTGGATACAATATCATTGGAAGCCAAGTGGAGAAGTGGAACTCCACCTGGGTTCGAAAGGCTTCTTCACAATAATTTTCATTAATTTGGAGGACATGGATAAAGTCTTTGAGGGGGTCCATACTTCCATGCCTCAGAAAGACTGTACATGCGACTATGGAAGGAAAACTTCTCCCCAGAGAAAGAAACCTTCAAGAATGTACCTGTCTGGTTGCGACTTTACTCTTTGCCGCTATCTACTACTGGCTACCCTCCACCTTCAAAGAAATCGAGAACAAAATTTTAAAATATGTGAAGACATCAGAAGCAACCCTAAAAGGGAGATATACCTCCTATGAAAGGATTTGCATAGAGATGGATGTTTCGGGGGCACTCCCATAAGCCATAAGCCTGGAATTCAGGGATGGGGAATGGATACAAAGCATCGATTATGAGTAGATCCCATTCATATGCAGAATATTCCATGAACATGGACACCTATTCAAAGAATCCCCTCTTAATAAAAAACAAGAAGCAAAAAACACCAAAATACAACAGGATGAGGATGGGTTTATCAAAATGAACCACAAAAACAGAGTAAACAAGAAACCAAGTAAAACCCCAACAGGAAGCAATCCAGAAGCTAGGACTAGAATGAAAGGAAGAGAAAAAAAACACAAAGGGGAAGAAGGAAGAAAGGAAAAGGAAAAAGTTAAAGAAGATAAGGACCAAGCCACAAATTAGTACACAAACAATCCAAACAATGCGATGGAGCAGGGGGTAGCGCAACTCCTATGGATGGAGAAACCAAAGATGCTAACACACCCATGTAGGAGGTAGATGGAGATGCATAAATGACACCAATCGAGGTAGGTACGGAAGATCCTAACCTTAGAGATATTGTGGAAAGGGAAGGAATATATTTCTCGAACATACTGGAGCAATGGAAAAGGCAAGGCGTAGACAATGTACCAACAGAGCAACTAGTCTGTATCCAATACCTATTCCTCCTAAGGGAGGAAACAAAATCCAGAGGGCTCAAGCACACACACGGGGATATATGACACCTAGGAATCAAAGCAGACGAGGGATAACCATAGCTCCCACCCAAGCATACGTGAAGGAAGAAAGGCAGGAAATCAAACAATGTAGCACTACAAGAACTAGGAGCTCTGCTGATAAATTCAGGTAAGATCAAGAAGCTATTTCCCAACTACCCCCCACATGTTTAAATGAAGATTATAATATGGAATATTAGAGGCTTAAATAGCCCATGAAAACAAATAATCCTTAAAAACAGACTGAGGAATGAACGACCGAACCTCTGTTTCATCAAAGAGACAAAATGTACCATAGAGAGAATGGAAACAATCAACAAAAAACAATGGAGAAAGTACAATATGTTGGTTGTCGAAGGACAACAGATGGCATGCGATATTCTCACCCTGTGGAACCCACAAGTGATGAATCTACTAGCAGCCGAAGCCACCAGATACACACTTTCGATTAACATGCAAATCATAGGTAACACGTAGGTGATTCTATGCACTAATATGTATGGTCCCCAGATGTTGGAAGAGAAGAGAAGAATTCTCCTAGACCTAGAAAACCTAAAAGCCTATTCCAGCAACCTCCACTAGATCCTAGCCGGGGAATTCAACATCATCACAACACTTGCGGAGAAAAAAGGAGGCACTAGGAGACTAGATAGAGATGCAGAAGAATTTTCAACTTTCATTGACATAGTGGAGATGGTGGACATCAAAACCAGTAATGTCCAGTTCACATGGAACAACAAACAGATTCATCAACATCAGATAACGGTAAGGCTAGACAGATTCCTAGTGTCGGAGTCCATCATCCTATATGGTTTAACTTTATATTGCATCATCCTTCCCTGGGGGGGTTCAAACCACTGACCAGTCCAACTAGAAGCAAAATTCCAAACCACACCGAAAAACAACCCTTTCAGATTCGAGAAATTTTGGATTGATCATCCCACCTTCAAGGAGAACATCAACGAATAGTGGTGGGAGCCACAACCTGAACAAGGGATAGGGATGTTCAAACTTTATAAGAAACTTAGGTACATCAAACATAAACTCAAGGAGTGGAACAAGGAAATCTTTGGAAACATAAACCAAGAAAAAAGAATTATTGAATACAAAATGAGTAACCTCCAGGAAATATGCATAGATGTGGGTTATACAGAGGATCACAAAAAGGAAGATATCCAACTAACCCAAGAATGGGAAGCAAGATGCCGATAGGAAGATACTTTATGGCGCGAAAATTCCAGAATCAGGTGGATAAATGAAGGAGAACATAATACAAAGTTCTTTCATCAAACCACAATTGCAAGAAGAACCCACAACAAAATCCTAAAAATTTAGGATCAAGATGGGATCGAGAGAGAGTCCCACAAGGAGATCGAAAATATAATGGTAAATCACTTCCATGGGATAGCCCAGGAACCCAACCAAGATTGAATGGAGGCCATACAAAGGATAACTCAACACATCCACGGGCTAGTTATTGATGAACAAAATATCAACCTAAACAAACCCATCGCTAAGGAGGAAATTGACCAAGTGGTCCAAGAGATGGCCAATGGAAAGGCCCCAGGTCCAAATGATTTCATAGTGGAATTCTTTAAATCTTGCTAGGAACTGGTCAAACATGACGTCTATGGGGTGGTGGAAGACTCCAGACGCTTGACCTCCATTTTGAAAGTGCTAAATTCGAAAATGATTACTCTAATCCCCAAAGAAAATGAAGACATGACCCTAGACCGCTACAGACCCATAGCATTATGCAATGTGGTTTACAAGATAATCTCCAAAGTCATAGCCAACAGACTGAAACCTCTCCTACCCTCACTGATTTCCCAGGAATGGGCGGGCTTTGTAGAAGGGAATTTTTTTTTGGACAACATCATCCATGCCCATGAATTGATACACACGCTGAAAACCCATAAAATATGGGGGGTGATAATCTAACTTGATCTAGCAAAGGCTTATGACAAAATTAACTGGCACTATATGGTCAAGAATCTGGAAGCTTTTGGATTTTCACAACACTGGATGAACTAGATTGTCAGCGTAGTGTCAACGACTAGTTACTCATTGTTAATCAATGGAACCCGAACCAAACCCTTTTGTCCTTCAGGAGGCATCAGACAAGGAGACCCGCTATCACCCTTCCTGTTCATTCTGATGATGGAAGGACTCAGTAGAAGCATAAAAAGTGCAACTGCAACAGGAAAAATAACATGCATTAAACCTTTCGAAAACTGCCCTATCTCCACGCACCAACAGTTAGTTAATGACACCTTACTCCGTGGTACACCCATGGTCAAGGAAGATAAAGCATACAAAATAATCTTAGAATATTTTGGGGAAGCTTCGGGAGCAGAGAACAATCACTCCAAATCCATGATATATTTCTTCAATACCAACCCAACAATTCAAAGGAACCTGGCAAATATTTTGGGATTTGAACGCAAAACTCTCCCAATGAAATACTTGGGAATTCCCTTGATGGACAGAGCATGCAAAATGGAAACATGGGAAGGAGTGATCAACAAGCTACAAGAGAGGTTGAAAATCTGGACTTACAGATCCCTCAACATTGCAGGGATACTTGTCCTGACCAAAGCGGTAAAATGGAGTGTAATTGCAGAGGACCAAGAAGACCTGACGCAACAGTGGGGAAAGATTTGGGGCAGCCCCCAGTGGCCAAAAATCAAAATGTTCAAATGGCTAGTAGTTCACAACCAAATTCTAACCTGGGAAAACCTAAGGAAAAGAGGTTTCATAGGCCCATCACGATGCCACCTTTGTCAAGCTAAAGAAGAAACAACAAAGCACCTCCTTGACGAATGTAATTACACAACAGAGATATGGTACTGGGTGACATGCATCTTCCGCCAGTCAAATAGGACCCGAGGTAACATCAACGCAACCATCAATAACTAGAAGGAGAGTTACAACGAAAATGAAATGGAAAACCTCTACTGGAATCTCATGCCAGGGATGATTATATGGGCAATATGGAAATAAAGGAACCAATCCATCTTTAGGAATGAAAGCCTCCCAGAAGGGAAACTCAAGGAAACAATAATATCACAAATTTGAGAAACGATGCAGATCCACAACTGCCAGACTGAAAGAGCACAAATCACAATCTAGGAATCTCGAATCCTGGAATATTTTCACCTCAAAGAAGGGCACAACAACAAACAGGTAGGGAGGTCACCGCAACTCCAATTAGGAGAGCGTAACTGGACACCTCCTTCGGCAGAGTTCCTCAAGTTAAATTTTGATGGGGCGACAAAATGAAACCTAGACAAGAATGGGAGGGGTGATCATAGATAGTGGGGGTAACATAATCCGACTGTACGCTGGGAGCTTGGGAAACTCAACCAACAACGCAGCAAAATTTGGAGCCCTGGATCTCAGTCTCAAAATTCTACGCTGAGAAAGGATGACCAACACTATCATGGAATGTGACTCCACCATGGTCATCAACATGGTGAAGAGACTCCAAAACGACACCAGATTGGGCAAGGTTCAGAAACATTGGCGCTTGGCACACTCCCTTCAAAAAATCCAGGACCATATGCAAATGATTAACACCATGGAGTTGTGCTAGGTACACAGGTTAGCAAATGGACTGACATACATAATTTCCAATGAGGGGGTTAGCAAGGAAGGAACAAAACTTGGATCAACATCCTACAAAGACAGTTTAGAACGGAATGCACCCAACTAGTGACAAAAGACCGGGACAACAACTTAAGCAAAGAAGGTCACATCGTGGAGGGCAGTAAAAGGCCCAACCAAAGGCTCGAAGGACTCAGGCAGGATATGACTGGCCAACACTCGACTACCAATCACAATGCTAGATCAAATTATACAACAGGTGAGGGTACGACAACAAGATCATGTCACAATAAGATTCGTGGGGAAAGCCCACAGGAAAGTATTGACGACAAACAACAGGAAACTAATGACGTAAGGCAAGAGGAATTGAAACAGACCAGTATCGATCCACCACGCCAAGGACCAGGTACGGGGAGTTGCCCAGTAGGATATCAAGCGAGTAGGGACAAGGGCCAGTACATGAATAACGGTTGATTCATCACGATCATACGTACCGTGATGGGGAAAAAGTATGGGAAGTTTCACCTCTATGGGCATACCATGATTGGAAGGACGAGCCCGCAATAGGGAAAGTTCAATAACAGAACAAACAATAAGAAGAAAGGAAAACAGAAGAGCACAATAACAGAGGCTACCAAAAGACACAAGGGCATGGAAAGGAAGAACCCCCATGTAGACAAGAACAAGTTGAGAGCATAGCAAAGGAGAAACCATAGGCCAGACGAGATGGTGAGAATGAAGGAAACGAACAACAAAAGAAACCCCCAGGGGAAGGGAACTTAGAACAATCCTTGGCGAGTTTCAAGGATGGAGTAGGCAACAAAATATGCGGAGGGAACCTTTCATACTCTGGTTGCATCGAAAGGAAAGACAACCATTACCCGATTGGAGAAGGAAATCAATGAAAAGCGCAAGGGCAAAACATGGGAAGCTTTGGCTCAAGAAGCAGACTGGTTAACTGACCTAGGAGCCACACAGCCCAGGGAAACCCTCTACCACAAAACGATGGAGATGTCTTGGAAAACAAATATGCTGATTGGAAAAGTGAGCTTGGAGAGGGAGGACGCTAGATGAGAGAACAACAAGGAACACACGAAACTGTTGAACGAAATATTGAGGCACCTTAGCAGTGTAGAAACCATTACCAAACTTCTCACCGAGGTCGAGACAGACCAGAAAGCCAAACTAGAGTAGTTGGCTGCTCAATTCCACCTCTACTCATGCTACATCCATCACATGGACATCATGCTATCCGATGGGAAAGGAGTGCCAACACATATCAGAAAGACTCGCACAATCCCCCAAAAGGAGGAGAACAAGGGCCAAATGGATGAAGGAAAGAAACATGTCATCATCCTAGACTAGTGTCTGGTTAGTCTATTGTCAAGTCAGTCTGGTCAATCCTGTGTCAATCTCAACTTCTGTTACTGTTATTTTGTTTATCGTTTTCATGTATGTTGTGCTTATACTGTCAAAAACTGGATATGGTAGGACTGGGCTGGTTTCCCATGGTAACAGTCCAGTCCTACCCCGTGCTTATTTCAAAAAATGCAACTCCGGAATCCCTGGCCTGGTTTCCTTTTTGGAAGACCAGGGAGTTCCCCTTTTTTGTATTATAAACCACCTTTAGTAATACAGGTTCTTAAACTCACTTACAAAAAAAAATAAAAAAATCTATATTTAAAAATATTAAAATAAATAATCATTTACATTAAACATGTATTTTTATAAAATACAGATGTTAATTTTTAAGTGCATTATTGAATCATATACAAAACATAAATTAAGATGAAATTATAATTAGGTTTATGATTATATTTAAAAATATTAAAATAAAAGTCAAGAAATCTAAAAGATAAGTACGTTAGATATTACTAAATTTTAGATCTAAAATATTGAAATAAATAATTGTACACATTAAATATGTACTTTTCTAAAGTATGGACATGAGATTTTATAAAGTATGTACGAATTCCTCATTCCATTCTTAGCCACTTTTTGGATTGCGGGTTCCCGGGCTGTCGGGCTCAAAATTGCGCTTCTATTGTTCCGTGTCCTCCAAACATCACCCATAGTTCCGCGATATACAAATTGACAGACGGATTGTCGGGCTGGCAGGCCCAAGATTGTGATTGTTGACGGATGGTGATCCCTATCAACTATTTAACATTATCTAAAAACATTATTTCCAAATATTAAATTATTAATATTAAATATTAATAGTGTACAATTTAATTACATAAAATTATTAAAGGATGTTAAATCTCTTATTTTAAAACAAGATTGTATCCAAAAATTAGAGGAAAATGTATTGTAGCACGCCTGTTAAGTAAACATTTAAGGCTATCAGAACTGTCCAAGGGCCTCGCACTGTGTAAACATTTAAGAAAGAATGTGTGTGGAAGGCCTCTTTACATATGTTAAGTACTTAATAATAAATAATACTAATAATAACAATAGTACAACAAACATAAAAATATTTATAATTAATGAAACTTAGGATAAATTTAGCTAGCATAAAATGATAAGACAAACATTCAAACTAATGCTAGCATTAATCCACCTTTGAGAAATGCATAAGAAAATATATGCGTGTTGATATTGGATTAAAACATGAATTAAAACATTGGGAATAACGAAGGTGGAAATAAGACTTCAAATCTATTCTCCAATGAGATGATGACATCCAACTTTTTTTTTTATTACATAAAAACGAATGCTTTTAGTTCTATACTACGAACAATAGAAATGATGCGAAAATTTATAGTCAAAGGACATATTAATATGAAGTCAACAAATTATCGATTACTATAGTCCCTCTACGCCTTCGGCATGGACTAACATTATGCTCATATATATATTTACTTGCAACATAAATGAAATTAACCATTCATGAATGTGAAATCAATGCTAATATATCAATAAGAAAAACAATGACAATCTTGAAAAGACTAAAGTTTTTAGCTAATACATGATTTATGGATTATTTTTTTGTAAAGAGTTGTTTTATTCTAAGAGTTATTTTTTCTTTAATAATATTAGTATCATCACAAGAACTATAAATTTCATCTAAATTATTTGATTTTGATATTTGACTTATCACTTCATCAACCAAGGATTTTCTAAAAGAAACATTTTTTTTTTGAAACAATTAATTTGTATTGAATAAAAATTTTGCGGCTTTAACCAATAAGAGAAGTACATAATGTCATAATGGGTTCATTTGTTTGAAGGAATTTTCTATCTCTTCTAGGATAAGGAAAATTTTAGGTGGTTATTATTCTTTTCTTTCCAAAGTTTCCTCCCCCCCAATTGACATGAATAATTTTAGATAAATTGAGAGCATAAAAATGTACGAAACAAATACAAGTACATGTACAAATGAAATACATGTAGGTCAACATCCACTAGAGAGGTTCTCTTTTTATTCTTGGAGGAAGTCATCCATTTCTCTTGTTGTTTTTAAAATGACGTGGTTGGTTCTTCTAGTTGGTCATCTTCAAGTTTTATCACATTGTTGTCTTCCTCTCCTAGGAGGGTGATTTTCATATCTCCCAAGGCCTCTTCCTCTTCTTCTATGGTGTAGGCCCAACTTCCTTATCCATTTTTTGAGGGGGTATGAGGTAACGTGGTCAACTAGGGAGGGTTGGAAGGAGTCTACCCTTGGACGAGGAGAGAGGTTAGTTTGTCTAGATATCTTTATACTTGATTCCTCTATGGCTCTAATTCTTAGTATGGTCTGATTTATCAATGAATTTTCGAAGAGCATTTCCTATTGCCTTTAAAGAATCATTTCTCTAGAAGTGAAGAGGAAAGTGGGGACGACGTACCCACATAGGATTTTATAAAGCATGTATGGATTCCTCATTCCATACTTAGCCACTTTTTGGATCGCGGGTTCCCGGGCTAGCATGCTCAAAATTGCGCTTCTATTGTTCTATGTTCTGCAAACAACACCTAGACTTCTGCGATATACAAATTGACAAGTGGATTCCCGGGCTCAAAATTGCGCTTCTATTGTTCCGTGTCCTCCAAACAACACCCAGAGTTCCACAATATACAAATTGACAGGCGGACTCTCGGGATGACGGGCTGAAGATTGCGATTGTTGACGAATGGTGATTCTTATCAACTAACATTATCTAAAAACATTATTTTCAAATATTAAATTATTAATATTAAATATTGATATTGTACAATTTAATTACACAAAATTGTTAACGGATGTTAAATCTCTTATTTAAAAAAAATTGAAGTAAACAAAACAAAGATTTTTAAAATTCTATATTTAAAAATATTAAAGTAAATAATCATTTACATTAAACATGTATTTTTATAAAATATAGATATTAATTTTTAAGTGCATTATTGAATCATATACTAAACATAAATTAAGATGAAATTATAATTAGGTTTATGATTATATTTAAAAATATTAAAATAAAAGTCAAGAAATCTAAAGGATAAGTACATTAGATATTACTAAATTTTAGATTTAAAATATTGAAATAAATAATTATACACATTAAATATGTAATTTTATAAAGTATGGACATGGGATTTTATAAAGATTGTACGGATTCCTCATTCCATACTTAGCCACTTTTTGGATCGCGGGTTCTCGGGCTGGCAGGCTCAAAATTGCGCTTCTATTGTTTTGTGTCCTCCAAACAACACCCAAAGTTTTGCGATATACAAATTGACAAGCATACTCCTAGGCTGGCAGGCTCAAGATTTCTATTGTTTATGGATGGTGATCCCTATCAACTATCTAACATTATCTAAAAACATTATTTCCAAATATTAAATTATTATTATAAATATTGATATTGTACTATTTAATTACATAATTTTTATTTTTTTTTCACAAAAACTGGGTAAAAGATATATTAAAAAACTGCAGGCAGAGAATATGGTTTTGGTTACAAAATTTGCAGAAATCAAAATGCTCTCGCCTGAATTCTCCAAGAAGGAAATGGAGATAAGGGGTGGCACTAACTATAACACTAAAGCCTGCTTGTGTATCGATGGTAAAAACCATGAAAAAAGTACCTAATAACAACATGAAAAAACACTGCATACATTTACATTATGTTCTAGTCCAGTGCGGTGGAGTCTGCCTCTGTTGGAGGCTGCTGGTTGAGGTCCAGTTGAGCACATGGTCCTAGAGAGGAGGCCTCATCTAAGATGTATGTGTTCGTGGAGGGAGTGGGTGACGCTGGCCCGGACGCGAATTTGAGCGCCTCTATTTGATGTTTGAGCGCTTCACAGTCGTCCCTATTTTGCTGCTGCTCACTCCTATGCTGGATGGTAATTTCTGTGATTGAGAGAACCTGGGTAGAGAGAGCCCTAAGCTGTAATTGAAGAGTCTGGACAGTTCTTACCAACTCTTCATGCTCTTCCACTAAAACCGTTCTTGGTGGTTTCCTGTTCATCTTGGCTGAATTCCCTGCTTTTCCCAATTGAAGAAACCAGATACTAGTGCGCTTACAAGGAGTAGTCTCAGCCCCGTTCTTTGCAGGAATGATATTTCCAACAAATTGGGCCGCTCCTGCTATGATATGCTCCCTCCTCTTCATTTGATTCAAGGAACTTAACCATTTTCCCAGGATTTTCCACGGATTCGAGCCATGATCACTTCTGATGTTGGGATCCTTCACCTCACCTGGAATTAATTCCCTATACATTCTGGATGTCACCCTGAGCATGTTCGTCTCGCTCCAGTTTTCTCTCCCACGCCCCGGAGCTGCCCAAGGTACATCGAGGAGACTTCCCAAGCTTGGGGAGGGAAATAAGGGAGGCTGCAGGTCACAGACTGAGGAGAAGCATGTGGCGAGGAGTCAAGATGTAAGGTGGGGGGAGCATGTGGAGGGGACG
>ML777107.1:902766-968987 GCA_009831015.1 Picea engelmannii | reverse complement strand
TCCTAGGCCTAATTTGTTTTACACCTAGGGTTTGCTTCTAGGGTTTTGAAAAGCCTTGTCTTCTAAACAACACTTTTCAGCCATAGGTTTGTGTTTGTAAGCTAGCCGTTTTGCCAAAGGAGTCTTAAGGAAAGAAGAGGAAGAATTAAGCCTAGCCTTAGCTACACCTAAGTAAGCCTTCTCTTCTTAGGGTTTTGGTTTGGTGGCCTTTCCATAGCAACACCATCAAACCCTAAACCCTCTTGTTCTTAAGTATAAGTCTTCCAAGCCATTAGTTTCACTCCAATTGACTCTATTAACCCAAGGCACTAGTCCAGAAATACCTTTGAGCTTGTTTGTGCTTAAACTCTCTTTCAAAACTCTTTAAATTTGAAACCCTAACTAACCTAGCGTCTAACCCTAGCACCTAGAACTAACCCTAATGTTGATGATGTCTTGCCTATTTTAGACTTGTGTTTGGATAGAAAGTTGCGGCTGATTCATCTTATCATAGCCATAGAGGTTTCATGAATTTTCATTGGTTGATTTAGCTAAAACGTCCACTTCTTGGTTAGCTAACCCTAACCCTACAACAAAAATAATATAGGTGACGTCACGCCTCTTTTTTCTTTGCTAGACCTGAAACGTTGTGACTTTCATCACCTCATTCAATAGACTTTGAGTTATTAATTGCATTTACAAGCTTATTTGAGAAAACATTCTACTCATTGTCTTTCAATTTTGACCTATAATAGGGCTGATGTCACCCTCATTTCTGCATAGTGACGCAGGAACAATATATATGTATGAGCAAATTTGCATTGTGGTATAACAAGGATTAATTGTGTATATTGAATGCCCATATCTTTATGCATTTATTGAAGAAGTGATATAAGTCATTTTTCTTTGTTTAGCAATCATTGACTTCGTCAATAATAACATTTGATCCTTGCTCATATATATATTTAAAGATAGTCATTAATACTTTGAAGTACTAACCACTGTAGCACATATTCTAGTTTTATTTGTCTTGTCTCACAAACAGGTGCCATGCAGTGGAAGATCTCCTTTGACTATCTCATTTTTGGCAGTAATCTGTGAAAGGGAATCACTTACCTTGATCCATTAAACCTTTAACCCTTCAGAAAACTAGATTACATAGGGACATCTCCCTTGGACTAGCCCTCCTAAATAGAAAGAGCTCCCCATCGAGGTGACAGTGGGTGGGGAAGTTCTTGTTACGCCAGTTTGAAGACTTGACTCAAGCTAACCTAAACCCTTTCTATAAATTGTGCGATAACAATACCCACATAGGGGCTACCGAGGGGACATATACCTCCAATTAAAAATCCAAAAGTCTAGTAATTCGGGGACATTCCCTTGGACCCATAAGATATAGATCATTGTAGAAGATGAGATCTTTTCCCTCCTTGAGTTTGAACAAGAAAGTGTAGTAACCTATACCACATAAGAAGTAATAGAGTTTGTCTTTGATAATGTCCATCCATTTTTTCTACGTCCATTTATCCATAGCCTCAGGAGAGGGCCATAAGCTAGTGAATGCCCAATAAGAGCTTGATCAACGAGAGCAAGAGATTTGAGACATGATGTATTTGGTGGAAGAGAGACATCGAGGTGACCATTTCGTTTTTAATGAACCAAGATAAGGGATTTTTATGAGAGTTATGATGTTAGGAGGTAGCTAAAGCTTGAAAGGAAACAAATTTTGTAGAGAGGGATGAAGAGCTAGAAGGGATTCCCCGACCCATATCTATGACAAGGAGGACCAAGAGATGTGCAGGGAGCTAGTATATGAGGAAGGAGTAGGGAATTTAGGGTTTCATTAAAAGCTAAAAAGAGATGTATATTGATTCAATTTTCAATTGTTCCAAAATTATGGCCATAGATGTAATGGTTAATGTCTAGTATTAAGAATGAAAAGAGGGTGGGATCTGATCCAATTATGTGTGAACAGGAATTGCAATGCAAGCCTCATACATTCAATCACTATCTCCAAGTGTCCCCATTGAAAAAGCAGGGGTTAAACACCCTCATGAGAATTTAACCTTGATAACTAGTTAAAAACTCCTCATTCCTCATTAGTGGATCCAACGCTTTTGGGAAAAAAACAATGGTCATAGCCATACCGGTTAATGTCTAGTCTTACAAATAACAAGAGGGTGGGATTTGATCCACTTTGTGTGCACGGTGAGTGCAACACAAGCCTCACACATTCTACCACTACCTTTAGGTGCACTCATGAAAACATTAGGGGCTAAATGGACTCATGGGAATTGAACCTTGATCATCAGTGAAAAACTCCTTAATCCTTACTAGTGGATTCAATCCCTTTAGGTTAAAATTATGGTCATAGATATACAAATTAGAATTTGATATTAAGAATGGAAATAGGGTGGGATTTTATCCACTTGTGCATGTTCTTGGAGTAGACACACATTTTATCACTACCTTCGAGTGAAATCTTAGGAGTCAGATGCCCTCATGGGAATTGAACCTTAATCATCGTGAAAAACTCCTCATTCCTGACTAGTGGATTCAACCCCTTGGGGGTGGGGATTATTTTCTAATTGCTAAGAGGTAACCAACGTTGTTGGTGCATAAATATGTTCAATGTATATCTTACACTCATTTAAATGTCAATTCGGGATTCGTAATCGAAAGAGTCGTTACACTATATGTGACGAGAACAAGTAACCTACCTAAGTCTGTTGCATATAGGAAATAATTAATAACATAAAAAAAACTCTATTTCTAAGATTTTGAAATACTTCAAATATCTCTGAACTTAGAAGAGAAAATCGATAATGAAACTTAAACAAACAACCAATCGAAGGGATGTTTTCCTAAAGAAACAAGTCTGTTCATTTTAGGCTCTTGAATTAAAGGGATGAACTTAATAAGCTTGTCTCCTATAGTAATTAAAACAATCAACTCCAACCACTTTCGAAATCAAAACCAACTTCAGCTTCATGTAATTCAATCAAACCAACACAAGGGATATTCAGTATAACTGAAAAGACTTTATTACAGAGCATGAAGATGAGATATAAAGTCTCCTGGTCCCTTGATATACTAAATCTATTGCAGTCATAAACTCAAGATATCAATTCAACACTTCAAATCATTAAATGACTATTTTCAACATCTAAGAATGGAATGTCTATTCGATCTAACACCTACTTATTCATACCAATCCAAAACAATTGACTCAATGTTGGATTCCGAAAATAAATTAAAGATCAATCACACGTACACTATTGTAAAATATCCACACAAACACACATAATGTACACCAGGAGGTTTACCTTAGTTGGGGCGGTGGGCCCTTACCGAACCAACAAGGAACCTCTTAAGAAAATAACAGACTAAAACTTTTCACTCACATTCAAGAATTGACATAAAATATCTTCTGTATTAATTCAATTGGTAAATTGGATCAACAGTCTTTTACTTCATACATAACAACGATAAGTATTGTTTGGTTTTGACAATATACTTTGTTACATTCTCTATTAACACCTTTCTATCATCTATGCAACATTCCTTATATAAGGTAGGCTGATACTATCAATATCTATGGATATGCATCAAACAGTTTGAGAAATTTTACAATTAAGATTTACATCGAATTTTTAGGAATCAACTCCATCCTCATGAAACGAAGTGCATGAGAAATGGAGTCTCTTGCAACTTGAAAACTGATTTGGGCGCTTTTATTCAACTGTCTTCTCAAAATCTTCACCATCATTCTGGTCCAACTGGCACATTCTGGAAACAGAGGTTCTGGTACCGGATTGCACACAGTCGCGAGTCTGGTACCAGAATAGAGTAGGTAGTACTGGAATGGATGCATAGAAGGTAGTACTAGAATAGTGAACGACTTGGTACTAGAATGGATTTAGTACCGGATCAAAATTGCCTTGGGTACCAGAATGGATTTGGTACCGGATTGCACAGTGTTTGGTAGTGCCAGATAGACTACTCATAAATCAAACCATTAGGACTATACAAAATAAAACACTTTAATCGAATTAATTTAAGAAATTTAAACAAACATGCTTTAAATCATCAATTACCTCTTATGAACATGACAATAGCTATTAGGCATGTGTTTTGGGAGGGAATAGTCCAGTATAGGATTATAATAGAGGCAAAAAGGGCTTAGATACAGGGTAAGATAGGGCATTATCTATGTCAAAATAGGGACTCAACATTTTCCCCATGCTGAAGGTGTTGCATGTCCTCATGCAATGTTATCAAAAAATGATACCCAAAAACTTTTTGCACAATTGGACCCTTCTCTGTTATTCCTCAGATTGCAGGATGTTAAAACTAGAAGCTTCACTCTTCAAATCCTTCTTGATCACCCTAGTGTAATGGATCAATCGTAAGACCTTATTAAGTTTGGAAGAGACCTCTGCATGCTATTCTTTCAATTCTGCATTCTCTGCCTTGATATGCCTATCCAATATTTTGTATTCTTCAACTTCTTTCTTCAATCTCTCAATTTCTGTTAACAATGTTTGTTCGTTCAGGGACTTGTCTGGGCTAGGTGTGAGTGCTTCCTTAGCTACCATTTCTCGAGCCTCTTTTTCTTTCCTCAGACTCCTTAAAGTCTTCATTATCATTTTTCTTTTGCTCAGGGACTTGTCTGGGCTGGGTGTGAGTGCTTCTTGAATTACCACCTCTCGAGCTTCTTTTTCTTTCCTCAAATCCCTCAAAGTCTCTGTTACCAACCCTTCCGTATCACTTATTGTTACCAGTCCTTCTGTTTTGCTTGTGGTAGCTCCACAACCACTCCCTTTTTCTAGAGAACTCGGAATATCCATGGATTCTCCTTGAGGGGAAGGTATGTTTGGAGTTGTCGCCTAATTGGCCATATTTCTGGTGGTCCTGCGTATGGGCAACGAGACTTTCTTAGCTGAAGGGGTTAGCAGTTTCTTCAAACAATTTCCTTTTCTTAGATTTGCTGACAGAGGTAGGCCTAGACATTTGTTCCTCCTGTGTCGACTCGACTTTTATCTTGCGGCCTTGAGTTGTGAATTCTGGGGTTTGCTTCTGCGGGAAAATCTATATTCCTATCCTAGAAGATTGAGGCGTAGGCTATGGAACTTGTGCCTCCTCTCCTTCTAGTTTCTGTTTATTTTTTCTTATCACCTTAGCGATTTCCTTCAGTTCACCAACTGGTTTTTGGGAAGGCCGAGCAAATTCAGGAATACTTTTCAATTCTTTAGGGGATTTTGGAGGGGGTTTTACAGTTGCCTCTAGTAAAATATCCCGTTGATTTGTATCCTTCTTTCGTTTCTTATTTTGTGATCGTTGGTCTTTAGGGCGCATGACTGAGCTAGATGCTTTAGCTTGTGCATACTTTTTCTTTCTTTGTAAGTTGAGGTTAGGGGTCTTCTTTATTTGGATGGTTGGTTCTAATGACATCTCCATGATTATTTCAGGAACGTTATCTGATTGACCTCCTGACTCCGAGTCTTCTTTTCGTCTTTTACTCTTTTGAACTGAGGTAGGACTTACTCTCTGGGATTGGGTGGCTTTCTTCTCCTCGATGTAGTAGGTTCCCCTACGATAGACTTTCCCGACACTAATTTCTCAATGGGATGAGATGAGATGAGCATAACAGTGCCTTCTTTACCTCCTGATGTCACCTTTCTATCTTACTTTGTCTTTTTGCTTGAACCCTCACTGTGTGTCCCTACCTCATGTGTCTCAACAGATTTAGATTTTTCTTCAGCGAAAATCTGTTGGAGTAATTACTTCCAACTACCACCTTGTATTTTTAAAGCATGAACGATCAAAATTTTGATTAAACCATGATGATGAAGGCTAGTTTCAAGTTTCTTGGAAACTAACCTCACACCTCTCACCATTTTCTTTAAACTCATCCATAGAAAGTGGGGAAAATTAATCTATGGTCCTCCCTTGAAATGTGATAAAAGATTTAAATGATAAATGAAGGTCACTGCATACCTTCCCTCATAGGTTAGGAATTTTTGCAGACTTAAAATCATTGTCCAATATTCCTCTTTGATGTAGCTTCGAGGGACACCCTTGGTCCAATCTGGGTCTTGATGTTCTGTTTTGAGGAATTTTTGACAGAGATTTTTGTCAACGATCACTCTCTTGAAGTATTTTTTTCTAGCCATCGGGAGACCCGTAGCTTCTGCTATAGTGGCTTCTTTAATTGTTAACTTCAAGTCCCCAAGCTGCACATTTTCTCCATCACATGTCTGTGCAAAGATGAGAGAAATTCCCTCATGACGACCTTTAAATTTTTCCAAGAATGGCACCCACCCTACATGTTCATATTTTTTCTTGCAAGCCTGATATTCTACTGTTTCTCTGTATATTTGAAATATGGGCTCATGCCTGTCGACCCCCATGCTATATTAAACAATTCTCTTGGGTGGATGAAGAAAGGACAAAGTGTTGAGGGTTGAGTACTGGATAAACGTAGGCTACGATAGAGTATCAGATGGGAAAAATATGCAAGGGATATGAAGGCATAGGGTGTCTATAGATGGTGTGACAATAATGGTAAATAACACTCATCTGGATGACAGAGCAATCCAAAATAACGTTTATGAATGGAAGTGTAGATTACAACGGTAATGTCGATAATCATGATGATATGGTGAGGTAGGTTAGATCCACTAACAATTTATGGATTCGTGGGAAGCTTGGTGTCAGATGATATTCACGAAAGGATGTGGTCATTATGATCGGGACTCATGTATATGAAATCAGCTGGGATCATTACTCGATATGTTGTGATTCGTGGTTCGTGTCGTTTCATATAGTACAACAACGAATCATAAGTTTATGGGGTTTATTTACCGGATAGACAGAGGGAGTATGAGTTTGATCTGGTAAAAGACATCATGACCTTGCACTCTTGATATTTCATAGGACATTTTCTCTTTACGGAAGTGTGCTCGAGGATTTTACAAAGATTCGTGACAAATAGGGGTATGTCATGATCCAAGAGCAATCAGATGTTCTAAATGCATATTTAGTCTAATTCCTTTAAATAAAACGAAAAAAAGTGTTGAATCTGTATGTCCTAGCACTAATAATTGGACAATGACTTGAAAATATGATGAAAGTTACCCTTCATATTCTTACCAGTACCAGATCACCTGGGCGAAGAGTTGAAATTAGTACGAGATCATCTGAGTATCGGATCACATGTGTATAAAATCTGTAATTAGTACCGGAATAGCACAGGGTCCCTTCTTTTATACTGGATAGGATCTGGTACCAAATAATCATAGAGGTGATCATTGATGCCAGATAAGCACAGAAATGAACATTTTTCTGGTGCTTCAAAAAATAATCTTTGACACAGATTCTAGTGGCAGTGATTTGTAGGAATAACTGGTGTTCTGTGATCAAATTCGACTGAAAAACCATGTGTTTGCCAAATTTTGTAGAGGAATGATGAAAGCAAGCTTGTAACATGAGGGTATTTTGTAATGACCAGTGACTGAGATGACAAAACCCCTTTTCTTTTGGAACCAAGGTGATCATGTTTCTACTGACATTTCCTCTTTTATTATAATAACAATAACAATCCTAACTACTAATTTTCTGTGGATTTTTATTGAGCCCAAATTAGTTAATGCTCGCTGGTATTTTCAATTTTATAAAGTCTGAAAAACTTAAAGGAAACTCTCTATACTGTCCCGTGGATTTTTATCGAGTCCAGGCCAGTTCCTGCTCACCGGTATTTTCAATTTTAAAGAGTTTGAAAAACTTAAAGAAGACTCTCTATACTGTCCCGTGGATTTTTATCGAGCCCGGGCTAGTTTCTGCTCACTGGTATTTTCAATTTTAAAGAGTCTGAAAAACTTAAAGAAGACTCTCTCTGGTAGCTATCCTCCTTATTTGTTTATCTACATGGGAACACCACCAATTTTTTTTGTTCTTTTGCTTTTGTTAGTTATACCAAAAATAAAGAAAAAAATCCATCTCATAACACACCTATGTACAGAAAATGAATTTATACAATTGAAATTACTATGGTAGGTCAGCAGGAGGAGAAAACCTCTTGCTTATCAGTTGCATTTTGGAAGTTTGAAGAACATTTTTGACAAAATCCTCCTTTGACAGAGGTTTGTGATAAACCTTCAGTCGGTGCCCATTTACAACAAGGGAAGTCTGATTTTCATCAATGGTCTTTATCCTTACTGAACCATTGTCATAAATTGTATCAACCTCATAGGGCCCCATTCATTTGGTAGACAATTTACCTTTAAATTTTTTGAATTTGCTATCATATAGGAGGGCCCAATCACCTAGCTAGAAGGTCTTCTTTTTAATTTACTTGTCGTGCCATTTGGTCCTTTTATCTTGTATCAGGGTGGTTCTTTGTAGAGCATCCTGTCTTATCTCATCAAGCTCATTTAATTGTAACAACCTCTATTTTTTATCTTCGTTCAGGTCCATTCCTAATTGCATGGCAGTTCTGAAGGTCTTTACCTGAAACTCTATGGGCAGTAGTACCTATTTCCCATACACCAACTCATAAGGTGTATGGCCTGTTGTATTTATCCAAGTTGTCCTATAGGCCCACAAGGCCTCGGGAAAACTATCAGCCCAGTCTTTGTGATGCAGCTGAACAGTCTTAGTGAGGATGGCCTCTATCACTTTGTTGGTTGATTCCACTTGGCCATTGGCTTGGGGGTGATAGGGTGAAGACTTTCTGTGTTTGATATTGTATTGTTCGGTAAGATCCTTGACCAAATTTGAGGTGAATTGTGTCCTTTGGTCAGTGACTATTTCCTGAGGTACCCCGAAACGAGTGAAAAATTCCTCAAAGAGAAAGTCCACAACAGATTGTTCATTGGCTGGATACAAAGCCTTGGCTTCTACCCATTTTGTTACATAGTCTGTGCAAACTAATATGTACTTTTTTCTGTGGGACATGGGATTGATAGGTCCTACAAAATCTAAGGCCCATTTTTCAAAGGGTTCGATTACTACTTGGGCTTGGAGTGGCATTTCGTCGACTACTGTAGGTTTTCCCATTCTTTAGCAATCATCGCAGTTGGCCATGTATTTCTTTGCATTCTTGAAGATGGTTGGCCAATAATAGCCAACCTGTAGGATTTTGTAAGCTGTCCTTTTGTCAGCAAAATGGCCTGCACATGGGCCATCATGGCAAGCTCTAAAGATATCCTGCATTTCATCTTCCTAGACACATCTTATGATTACCAGATCAAGTCTAGTTCGGTATAGGGTATCCTCATGCCACATATAATTGGCACTTAGCTGAATGATTCTTTTTTTTTCTCTGGATGTCATACCTTGAGGCAGCTTTCTAGTTACCAGATAGTTGGCTACGTCTGCATACCAAGGGGTGAAAGTATAAATGGAAAATAAATTGTCATCCGGAAAATCATCATTTACTGGAGTACTGTCACCTGTATGGATAAGTCTAGACAAGAAATCAACAACCAAGTTGTCTCTTCTAGGCCTATCTATGATACTGATATTGAATTATTGTAGTAACAACAACCATTTAGTTACCCTAGCATTTGTAACAGGTTTATTCATTAGAAATCTGATAGCTGTGTGGTCAATGTGCACAAAAACTTCGTATCCTGTTATATAGTGTCTAAACTTGTTGATGGCATGCACTATTGATATTTTTTTTTTTCTGTGACAGTATAGTTTGCTTCTGTAGGTGATAGGTTCTTACTAACAAAGTATATAGCATAAGGGATTTTCCCTTCTCTTTGTCCTAATACAACTCCCAAAGCGGTATTCGAGGCATCTGTGCAGATATGGAAAGGAAGAGACCAGTTTGGACCTCTCAAAGGAGGGGCACTTGAAAGTTTTGTTTTTAAGATTTCAAAGGAGATTTGGCATTTCTCATCCCAACATAATTCAACATATTTTGTTAGTAGTTTGAAAAGGGGAGCAACTAGGTTTGTAAACTTTTGAATAAACCTCCTATAGTAGCCGACATGCCCTAAGAAACTTTTGATTTCCTTTTGTGAGCTAGGGATCTTGATTTGGGAAATAATGTCGATCTTGGTAGGGTCCACTCTTATTCCTGTACCAGAGATGTGGTGACCTAGAACAATTCCTTCAGTAAACAACATTCTTGATTTTTCATGACTGAGTGAGAGGTTGGTCTCTTTATGCCTAACTATTACCTTTTTCAAATTATCCAATGCCTATTGGAAATCATCCCCATAAACTGTGAAGTCATCCATGTAGACTTCCACGCAATCATTGGTTAAATCAGAGAAAATAGCCAAGACAACCCTTTGAAAGGTAGCAGGGGCATTACATAACCCAAAGGGGAGAACCCTGTAGGCATAGGTTCCCCAAGGACAGGTGAATGTGGTCTTATCCTAATCTTCTGGTGAAATTTGTATTTGGTTGTAACCACTAAACCCATCCAGGAAAGAAAAATAGCTCTTCCCAGATAAAGTGTCTAAGACCTGATCTATGAAAGGAAAAGGGAAGTAGTCCCTATAGGTGGCCTTGTTTAATTCTCGAAAATACACACAAATCCTCCATTTCCCATTTTTCTTTGGTACAATAACTAGTGGGAAGACCCACTTGCTATCTGATATAGGGTAAATGAAATTGGCTTGTAGGAGTTTTTGGAGTTCTTCTTTTACTATATATTTCAAGGCTGGGTTCATTCTTCTTTGGGGCTACCTGATAGGTATGATCTGATCATTAGTGTAAATATGATGCATGCAGGTGTCTGGGTGGATCCCTTTCATGTCAGAGTAATCCCATGCAAACTCATCAGATTTCCCTTGAATCATTTGTATCAAATTTTGTTGTTGATCTATTTCTAGGATAGCATTGATATATAAGGACTTTCCAGGATTGATTTCAACAACTTGAACAGTTGATTCCTTCCCTTCCTCTACTTGTGAAACAATGGCTATTGTAGAAGTGGAAGGGTGCCAAATTTCTTGAAATTCAGGGCTAAAGATGTGTGTGTAGTTAGGGAAAGATTGGGGATAGTCAATGCACGCTGAAGCAGGCAAGAATAAACTTAGGATTTTTTCTTCAGAGTGCTCTTGTACTCCTTTTAATTGTTCAAGTGTCAACAAGGGCTAAGTACAGTCCTCCTCCCCATGGGGATTCTCCAACTAGAGAGGAACTTCAGTGGCTAGTTGGGCGGGGGGAAAAAGGATAAGTTTATGACTTTGAGTTCCATTGGAAATTGTCATTTCTCTAGATAGACAACTGATGAATGCATCAACAGTGGCCAACCAAGGTCGGCTGAGTACCATTGGGTGTCCTGGTTTGGGGGATTTGGGATGGATTACTAAGAAATACACAGGGTATTCCCAAGAGGTCGTTGTCACTGTTATATCATCTAAACTTCTTGTTGGGGTGATGAATGATTTATTTGCAAGCTCTAGAAAATTTTGTGTTGGTCTTAGGTGATCTAGTTGCAGTGTTTTCATAGTGTTTATTGACATCACATTTATTTTTGCCCCTAGATCAATCAATGTGTTAGGTAAGACAACACCATTGATTTCTATGGTTACCACTGGGTTCCCTGGATCAGTATACTTAGATGGTATTTCTTTTATAAATTCGGATAACTGCCCTACCACCCGTATGACAGGAGGTTCCTTCCTCTTTCTCCCTAACTTTTTAATGAAAAGGTCCCTTATAATTTTAGCATAGTTTGGTATGTCTTTAATGGCCTGCAGTAATGGGATCTTTACACATATGTTCTGGAGTTCAGTCTCTAGATTATGTTCTAGAGGTTCCTAAGTTTTCTTTACGAGAAACCTTTCTGGGTAAGGGGGGTTCATTTTATGAGGTGTTTCTGTTACAAGGGAGTTGGGAGAAGGAATTTCTTGTTGTACTGGAGTGTTTCTTTCTTCGTTCAATGGATTAGTCGTCTATTCTTCTCTTTGAACTGTTTGGACATCTATTTGTTCTTCTTGATTTGTGTGATTATGCACTTGTTCTTCTTTAATGACTATAGTGGGGTTTGTTTTGTTTACAACCCTTCCTGATATTAATTCAATTCCATTAAATGGAGCTGGTGTTATTACATATCTAGGGAAGGTTTGTACTTCAACGTTTTGTATAGGTTGTGTCGGTCTATTATTTGGGTTAGGGATAGGTTGTGCAGGAATAGGAGTAGGTCGAGGAGGGTTTTGGATGGGTGCATATTTCATTTTTTTCTACATATTTGGATTCATAGGTAGTGCGAGTGGTTGTTGTAATTATGGGGGCAGAAGAAGAACAGAGGAGTTAAAACCTGGGAGCAACTGTGAAATATTCGAAGGATATTATGGATAGGTGGGAAAATTTGTTGGTTGGAAGGGAACATTCCCATATACAGGTCCTCTCCATCCTTGTTGCCAAGGTTGGGTTTGTGTCAACCATTGAGGATACGACATGGGAGGTACCCATTGCTGTTGGGGGTATTGTGTAATTGGGTCTGCAAACATGCTGGTATTTTGTTGCCTCCATGGTCTCCTAGGGGGATAGGATGTCTCAGGTTCTCCTCCTCCCTTGAACATGGCCTTGAGTCTGGGAAGAGAAGGGAATTCGTTATTAGGGTGGTCCTCTATACAGAGACCACAGATTTCAATAACATTAAGGGGGAATTCCTTTTCAGGGTGTTTCCTCCTACATTGATGACAAAAAATTGATAACGCAACATTTTCTTCCTCTTGTTTTATTTTAATTTTCATGGTATCTAGTTGGGAACTGATGGTGTTTAGGATATTTGTTTTAAAGTTTTCTAATAGATTTCCCAGTTCAATCCTAGTGACACCTCCGGATGTGGGTTTAACAATTCTATTGGTAGGGTCCCTTATACTTTTCCCCGTTTTAGCTTAACTGCGAGAGTATCTTTTACAATACTCTGCTATGTCCGCAAATGGATTTTGGTATACGTCCCCGAAACTCATGAGGTTTAACACTTCAATGCAATCATACCTCACACCCTTTAGAAAGATAGTCCTAACTGTAGCTGTATCTAGGGAAAAATTCTTAGTCTTTTGATAATTGTATAAGAATCTTTCTATGTAGTCTTCTAAGCTTTCTTCTTTAGATTGTTGCATTTTGAATATATCATTCCTAGCATCCCTAGGTCTGCAATAATCTTGGTATTTATGGAGGAAGGTCTCCTTCATACCATCCCAAGACAAAATGGTGTGTTCCCCTAAGTTCATGAACCACCTTAGTGCCAAATCTTTTAGTGTAGCTGGGAAAAGTTTTAATTTTTGAGCATTATCTGTGTAGTTATAACTCCTACACAATATGTCAAATTCAAATAAAAATGAGCCAGGGTATTCTGTCGACATACCTAGGAAATGAGGAAGTGAAGATAATGGAATGTTCTTCATAACAACGTCTTTAGCGATATCCAGTATGGGGAATCCAAATGTCTCTGTTTCATTAGCTATGTTTCCCTCTTCTTCTGCCATGTCTCCAAGTAACCTGTAGGGAGGTGGTGAATTTTCTCCACTGAGTGATGGTTCCACCACTAGGTTACCTGGTATATCTAGTTGTTCCAAGGTTTTGTGTGGCCTTCCAACAATAGATGCAACCTCTTCTATTACTACCTTTACTTCTTTTCCAGTTTCTCCTTTGGATGGGGTTGCCAATGCTTCCTCTCTTTCTTGTTGTCTTATGCCTTCAATCTGAACAATGGCTTTAGATTTAGTGCCCTTTGTTGTTGTTGTAATTGTCGCCTTCGATCTCTCTCCTCTGAGAATTTTTCATGCACGAATTTTCGATGAATTAGTATAAGGGTTTTTTGTTGTTGTTGTTGTTTTCTTTTCTAGATTTTCTGAGATTTTAGGAGCAATAAATCTACCTTTATTATCCCTATAGCTACTCATAATTTGTTTTTAAATGAAATGAATGAAAAACGCAGATTCCTAATTAAAGGTAGGAGGACAACCTGACTTTGGAGCAACCCCAACAAAGTGGATGCGCAGGTTCTTACCTTTCGTCTTATTGTCTTCTCTTCGCCCTCAAATTATCCTCAAATCCAATCCAATACTTCATCAAACCAATAAAAAAAACTCAACATGCTATCTATTACCGTTTACAATTCCCCGACAATGGCGCCAAAATGATGGTGCATAAATATGTTCAATGTATATCTTACACTCATTTAAATGTCAATCCAGGATTCTTAATTGAAAGAGTTGTTACACTATATGTGCCGAGAACAGGTAACCTACCTAAGTCTGATAGGAAATAATTAATAACATAAAAAAAAAAACATTGTTTCTAAGATTTCTAAATACTTCAATTATCTCTGAACTTAGAAGAGAAAACCGATAATGAAACTTAAACAAACAACCAATCGAAGGGATGTTGTCCTAAATAAACAAGTATGTTCATTTCAGGCTCTTGAATTAAAGGGATGAAATTAAGAAGCTTGTCTCCTATAGTAATTAAAACAATCAATTCCAACCACTCTCGAAATCAAAACCAACTTCAACTTCATGTAATTCAATCAAACTAGCACAAGGGGTATTCAGTATAATTGAAAAGACTTTATTACAGAGCATGAAGATGAGATATAAAGTCTCCTGGTCCCTTGATATACTAAATCTACTGCAGTCATAAACTCAAGATATTAGTTCCACACTTCAAATCATTAAATGGCTATTTTCAACATCTAAGAATGGAATGTCTATTCAAACTAACACCTACTTATTCATACCAATCCAAAACAATTGACTCAATGCTGGATTCCGAAAATAAATTAAACATCATTCACATGTACGCTACTATAAAATATCCACACAAACACACATAATGTACACTAGGAGATTTACCTTAGTTGGGGCGGTGGGCCCTTGCCGAACCAACAAGGAACCTCTTAAGAAAGTAACATACTAAAACTTTTCAATCACATTCAAGAATTGACATAAAAGATCTTCTGTATTAATTCAACTGGTAAATTAGATCAACAATCTTTTACTTCATACATAACAATGATAAGTATTGTCTGGTTCTGACAATATACTTTGTTACATTCACTATTATCACCTTTCTATCATCTATACATCATTCCTTATATAAGGTAAGCTGATACTATCAATATCTATGGATATGCATCAAACAATTTGAGAAATTTTACAATTAAGATTTACATCAAATTTTTAGGAATCGACTCCATCCTCATGACACGAAGTGCATGAGCGATGGAGTCTCTTGCAACTTGACAACTGATTTGGGCGCTTCTATTCAACTGTCTTCTCAAAATATTCACCATCATTCTGGTCCAACTGGCGCATTATGGAAACAAAGGTTTTGGTACCGGATTGCACACAGTGGTGAGTCTGGTACCGGAATAGAGCAGGTAGTACCGTAATGGATGCAGAGCAGGTAGTACCGGAATAACGCACGACTTGGTACCAGAATGGATTTAGTACCGGATCAAAACTACCTTGAGTGCCAGAATGGATTTGGTACCGGATTGCACGGTGTCTGGTAGTGCCGGATAGACTGCTCATAAATCAAACCATTAGGACTATACAAAACAAAACACTTTAATCGAATTAATTTAAGAAAGTTAAACAAACATGCTTTAAATCATCAATTACCTCTTGTGAACATAAACATAGCTATTAGGCATGTGTTTTGGGAGGGAATAGTCCAGTATAGGCTTATAACAGAGGCAAAAAGGGTTTAGATATAGGGTAAGATAGGGCATTATCTATGTCAAAATAGGGACTCAACAAATGTGTATTAATGTTTTCAATGAGGGACTAGAAAGAGATAATAGTGATATTGATTATGCAATGCAGACCAATCTTGTTGATTGGTAATATTCATTACATTGTTTGCAACACAACCACTCTTTTATCAACTCCAAGATTAATGTTTTCTATTTGTTTGAGAGATGCATAAATTTCAATGTTTTTTCATTTTTGGAAGCTTTGGTCTATACATCTTTATTATTACAACATAGAAAGTGTCAACTAATTACTTAGTGAGATATTTTATTCTTCATTAACTTGACAACCTTACAAAAATATGTGTTCCTTATTATTGAAGAATTCAAAATATAAACTTTAGAGTTTACATTGTTTACCTCTACACTTGAAGCTAACAAACATGATTTAAGAATACCTTTTACTCCCTTATTTGATAATGCCTATTATCAAATTTAATATGGCTTAAATTTATTAAATTATATGAGAGTAAAAAACTAGATAAATCCTATTACTCCCTTGTAGTACTAAATTCTCTTCAATTAGCTTAATATAGGATGTCATAAATACTAAGGGAAGGGGAACAACCTTACCTAAATCTCCCAATAGGTTTAAAAAATGAAAGAGAACCATTCACCAAGATTATAAAAGATGAATAGATATTATAGTAATGCAACAACACCATCATATTTTTGTGAGAAATAATTATTATGTACAATTTGGAAAGGAAATTCCAATTTAGTGAGTTCTCTTCTTCTTTCTTATAAATTATATCATATGACTTCTCCTATTTATAGAATGGAGGCCTTTAGAAAGATGGGTTTTGTATGTTGTGAAACATTATACTTGAACTCTTTTAGAATGATAGAAGAAAAAATATTTGTATCTAATCCATTGACTATCCTAATATTGTTGATCCAGGAAGATACAAATGTCCACCAACCTGTTATACCGTCTCTAAATGGTTCCACATATTGGCAATTTACTATAGTTTTTTAGGTCCATAACTTCTCGCTTGTTTTTTGGGAACTTTTGTTTCGTTTTTAGCAATTTACATAGGCCATGCAATCTTTGATTGCATGGCTTTCAGAGCACATCGATCATGGATTAATCTTTGCAATGGTCCAAGAAACACTCTAAATGGAGTTTGCATGTAAAACTTTCACCCTCGGAAAGTTGATGTATCAACCAACATCTTTGGGGTCCACAATTTTTTTCCACATCATTTTCTAGGTTTAAGGTTTTGGATCTATAGGGTTTTTGCATCTTAGGGAAACATAATTTATGTCAAAAGGTAGTTTTGGCCTCTTGTAATGTCTTCTTGCAAGTGAGCATAGCCAACACATCTCTCTTCAAAGATAAACTACCATCATTCTAGCTAGTTTATATTTCTTTTCATTTTAGAGTCTTTTTATATTTCATTCATTAATAATATTTTGATTTACTATATTATTGTGCTCTATGTAATATCATTGTGTGTTTCCATTTATATTTATGCCTTCATTTAAGTCTCTACATAATATAGATCAATGATATCAAAGCAATATTCTCTTTGTTGTTTCTTCATGAATGTCCTCGATGAGCTCAAGGTATAGGGAGTTAGGTATTGAACTAAATAACCTTGTGTCAGTCAAGTGACCTCCCATGGTGGAAGAAAATAGATATTTCATAGTGGGATATACTATCAAGTTGTGTCTCAAGAAATCCCTCACACGACAGAGGTCCAATGAGATGATGGATGATTTCACCTAGATCTTTCAACAACTCCCAATAGTGGAAGAAACACCTTCAACAAGAAATCATTTTGAAGGTTTGAAACCCTTTAAGGTACAAGTTAACTTTCACATTCCTTATTTTAAGGTAAAATAGATGCAGATGCTTTGGAGAAATGATTAAATATATTAAAAGGTTATTACTTTGTCAAAAAAAATATTGACAATGAAAAGATCACCTTTGCATTCTTTAAGTCCCTTCCCCATGTCAAATACTGGTGGGATAGTTACTAAGAGAGAAATTCCATAGTTGATTCTATGACATTTAGGATACAATTTGCTTAGGCAATTTTTGTTGTTTTCTTCAAGGAGGACTTAGACCATGTTGGAAACTATGATGACTAGTACATGAGATGAACAACTTTGTGCCAAGAGAAAGACTAGACAAGGATAGAGTACACCAATATCATCCATACCTTATGCTCAAAGTTGGGTATTAGAGACTCCAAGTGACACTTTTTTTTGAAGTATCTCACTGGCCTACATAAGTACATCCAAATAGAGACAATTTTCCTCGACGTCTTCTCACAAGGAGTTGCTTATTGATATATTGTTGAAATTGAAAAAATAATTAAGAAAAAGAATAAGCAAGAGTTTGGGTATGCAAATCCTCTATAGAAAAAGCATGGTAAAGGTGTCTCTAAATCACAAAACAAAGGGCAGAGTAATTATTGTCAACCTCGGGAAAACCAATGGAATTTGAAGAAGGACACTAGAAAGTGGTGCAAGTTCCACAAAATTTCTTGGCACACCACCGATGAATGTCGCTTGAAGTAGTCATCGTTGGCCAAGATAAAAATATCAAAGTTAGAATATTTCCCAAACTCTGATTTTGGAGCTAGATAAGATAAAGTATATCATTGACTTAGAACCTAGTGCTACCATCCCCCAAAAAAAGATCCAATTAGAAGAGCTAGAGGAACCTGAGGAAGGTGAACATCTCTTCCATGCATAGATGTGAGTGAAGGGAACTCCACTGCATTTGATTATTGATAGTGGTAACCAGAAGAACTTGATCTCAACTAGGTCATCAAGATATTAAATTAACCGACAATTCCACACCCCCAACCATACACCATTGGTTAGCTAAGCTAGGGATGAGACATATGTGTCAATGAACAATGTTTTTTGTCTTATGACATCAAGCCATTCAAAGACAAGGTACTATGTGATGTTTCCCTACTTGAAGTTTGTAATGTTTTTTTAGGAAAACCCTATATGTGGAAACACCATGTTGTTTATGAGTCTAGGATACATAGTGTCATTGTTAATTTGTGAGTTCAGATCTATATGGTATTATAGATAAATTTTACTACCATAGTTTCCTTGATATCAATGAAGTAGTGTACGAAGGTCATATCTTCAAATATGAGATATTTTTCCTCTTCATGATTCAATTAGAAGGTGAATAGAAGATCATTGCAACTGCCACAAACTTTGCACAAGGTCTCTCTACACAACAAGAGTAGATGGACAACATAGTGGAAGAATACATATATATATTTGCTTCACCTATAAGGGTGCCACTACACTATCGATTCAAGCATTCAATTGATTTGATACATAATACTCATTTACTTACTAGATTAGTATACATATGCTCTCTTTTGGAGAATGAAGAAATCAAATGTCATATTCAATAGCTCATCCAAAAGGGCCACATTCAACCAAGATCCTCACCTTGCAGGAGCCCAATTGTGTTGGTGCAGAAGAAGGATGTGACATGGTGACTCTGTATTGATTATAGATATTTGAGAAATATAACAGTCAATAACCAATATCTAATCCCATCGATTGGTGGTCTTTTTTATCAAATCAAGGGTGCTAAGTTTTTTAGTAATATTGATTTTAAGTTAGGTTACCACTAGGTACCAATTAAGTAGACCGATGCATGGAAGACCACTTTCAAGTATAAAGAAAGAACTTTTGAGTGATTGGTCATGCATTTTGACTTGAATAATGTTATGATCACATTCATTAGGATGATGGATGATGGATAATATATTGTAGTTGTTCACAAATTATTTTATGGTCATATACTTGGATGATATCCTCATCTTCAACAAAACTTGGATATAATATTTGCAACACATTCATCAGATCTTGAGCACCACACGATAACACAAGTTATATGTCAATTTGGAGAAATGCTCATTTATTATGCATATAATTTAGTATATATAATACATGGTGTGCATCTGGATCCAATCAAAATCCAAGTCATTTGTGATTTCCTAAACCCGGTGAATCTAATAGAGCTCCATAATTTCTTTTGCCTCACCAATTTCTATCATAGGTTTTTGTTGGGATTTTCTCACATAGCTTGGCCCCAGAACCAAGTGACCAAGGACGGGGCCAAATCCAAGTTCATTTGGGTCGAGTCACAATATAAAAAAATTGAGGATTTGAAATGTCACCTTCTTTTGAAATTGAGACAAATGCTTCAAATTTTGTTGTTGGTGCATTCCTTACTCAACATGGACATCTAGTGTCCTATCACAGTGAGACACAGTGTAATGCAATTCACAAGTGCCCCACTTATGAAAAGGAGATGTACTTCGTTGTGCAGGGCTATCACCAATGAAAGCATTACATTTTGGAGACAAGACAATCATCCATACTAATCACATGCTCCTAAAGTTCATGTAGACATAGGGAAAGTTACATAATGAATACCATCATAAGTGGTCCAAGTATTTGAAACAATTCCACATGAACATCAAGTACAATAAGGGAAACACAAATCATATTGAAATCTATCTCAGGTGACCTCCAATAGTGGTGCCGACCACAGTGCTAAACTCTTGTGGACAAGAGAACCTCCAAGTGGCCCCAATTGTATGACAATGACCCTAAATTTGTTATTACCTGTGGGACATTAGGTGTAGGTAAACTAGTCTTAGAAATTCATCTATAGGATGGAATTTTATTCCATATAGGCAATCTTTATGTTTCTTTAAGCAAGTGTAGTAAGTTGATTTGGGAGGCACATTATTGTTGGGTGGCAAGGAACTTCAGGATGGAGAATCTAGTGGCAATGTTTCAAAGGTACTTGTACCAGTAAAATATATAATAGGTTTTCAATAAGTATATTATTTCATGCACTACTTGTTCCATAACCAAACATGCCATCAAGAAGCAAGGGTTAATCAATTCTCTAATATGGTTATTTTGACACCCTATAAGAAGAGTATCACAACAAAGGCCTCTAATAAGCTCTTCTTTGAGTGTGTTTGGTCCATTTTTGGCTCCCACAAACCATTATTTCATATAGGGATAGTAGGTTCTTGATTATTTTTTGGTCCAACATGTATTCAATGATGGACACCAAGCTAACCAAATCAAATGCCTTCCACCCCCAAACCAATGGAAAAACAAAAGTAGTCAATAAGATGATTGTACTTATCTTGAGAATGTACAACTCCAAAAATTCACACATATGGGATGAGATCCTTCCTTATGTTCAACGTAGCTACGAAAGAGACCTTCATAGCTCTATTGGCTAAAACTATTGTAAGGTGTGCTTGGGGTTCCAACCATTGGCCCCAATTGACATACTTTTTCCCATTGCATTTACATAGGAAGAGTCCTCCCATGCTAAAAACGAGGTTGATAAAGAAACTAAATTCATTGAATGTATCCATCACATCCAACAACAAGTTCATGATATCTTGCATAAAGCTAATGGAAAGTATAAACAATGCCACAATCAACATCAGGTTCCACACAAGTTTCAAGTGGGAGATAAGGTATAATTGCATTTATGGAAAGAGGACCTCACAAGACCCCATTGGAATCTCTACCCACTTTTATTTGGACCTTACATCGTCACCAAGGTTGCAGGTGAAAATTATTTTGAGTTAAGTATTCCCTCTTTCCTTGGCTTGCACCCTATATTTAATGTGGAGTTGATTTGACCATATTTCTACCTCTTTTGGATACTTTAGAGGTGGTAAAGAATACCCCCTGTATAGGAATCAATCCTTAATGCATTGAGTAGGATAAAATTGACCAGATCATGGATACCAAGATGAAGGGCACCCATAAGTTGAACATCCAACTCTATCCGGTTGTCAAAGTAGGACAACTTCTTCACTAGGGAAAGTGGCTCACTAGGAACCAAATTCAACAAAAGTTTCCTCATATGATGGAGGAACTTGACACAATGGGGGACATTGCTTATTAAGGGGGGACGACTGATCCAGATGGATATTGGTGGTCACCCACTTATTCCACCAACTTAAAATGGTTCCACATCTTGAAAGTTTTACTACAACCGTTTAGGTACCGAACTTCCAATGCATTTTCTATTCATTTCCCTTGCAATTTTGGTAATTTACATAGGTTGCACAATTGTATGGCTTGAAAACAAAAAGAGCATGAATTAATCTTTGTAATGATCCAAGAAATTCCATAAACAAAGTTTGTATGCAAATGTTACGTCCTTGGAAGTTGGTGTATAAACTAGTCTCCTTGGGGCCCACATTCATTTTCCATATCATTTCCTAGGGTTAGGGTTTTGGAACTTCATGGTTTTTCATCTTAGGACATCATACTTTATGTTAAAAGTTAGTTTTGGTTTCTTGTAATTTCTTCTCACGTATAAGTGTAGCCAACATATCTCTCTTGAAAGATAAGCTACCATGTTTCTAGCTAGTTTCTATTTGCTTACAGTTTACAATATTTTTCCATTCGTTTTGTTAAAAGAATTTGGATTTCATTGTATTATTCTTCTCTCTACAGTATCTTTGTGTGTTTCCATTTATTTTTTTGCCTTCATTTTGTTCTTTACATAATCCAAATCACTTGCATTGACAATGACAACTTATTGGAGAATGTATATAATCCAAATCAATTAAAATTTTAGTATGATGGTTGGGCCTAATGTACCTGTAATATGCATGAAATATTTGAATTGATTTCATTTTTACATTTAAAATAATATATAAGTTTAGCTATAACACCAAAAATCTACCAACTTTCTAGATTTCACATTTTCTTTAACAATACTTACATTGACTACGAACTACTTAAAATGAATAAAGATAATTTAAAATTAATCCAGATGAGTAACTTGATTCTTATCTTCCCCTCTTGCACAAATAAATAAATAAATAATCATTAATGAAGAAAGACCAAACAAACCATACATGCTCATGAATATAGTACTCCAGGCTTAAATAAACATGTTTGAATGCTCATTACTTACGTTTATTTAATGGTGTTGAGTTCAACATTAAACATTATATTATGCTTTTCATTCCCTAATTTCCTTATAATGATATTAAACATAATTATCTTTACTAAATATTGTTTATAAAACTAGTTATTAGTCCCTACCCTTCCGGCTGCAAGGACTATATGAATCACCTTTTAGCAATTTTAAGTTTTTGCATAAGAATCAATAAACATTTTAAAAGATATTACTCCATTATGTGAGAATTCAAGTCCCACAATATGATATAGAGTGTAGACATTAAGTAATACTAACAATAAATGATGCGGACGTACATATTTACTAAACTGATGTAAGTTTGGTAAAAGGAAATTAGTGTCGTATTTGGGAATCGAACCCGGTTCGCTTGCCTAACAGGTACACAATTACAATTCGAATGAATAAATATGATTTCACTTATACTATATTGACATCATCATCTAACACACTTATTGAGTATTAAAAGAATCACAAAATAAAAATATAGCCAAAGTCTTGATAATTGAGCTTCCCTGAAGACACATCACAAAATTACCAATTGTTCTTGGTTGCCGAGAAAGGATATGGTGAAGGCCATTTGCATTAATGGTTGTTATGTCACTCTCTACATCATACGAGGTATAATTAATTAATTATGTATTGATTATATAAAATTAATCGATGTAAGTTTTGCCAACTAATTAAATTAGAGTGCAGATTAATGCACGTACAAGTTCCATAAATATCATATATTAATAAACTTCTATTGCATGAATGAACTTTTGTAACTTCGACTTTTAAAAGCTATGTAATAAATTAGGGCATTTATGAAGGATTATGGTAAATCTCAACTTATGATTAATGACAGTATAAACATTTTTACTCTTTTCTGATATGTTTGTGATGAGTTTTGTTTAAAATTTGGTCAAAATTTTAGAAAGATAGTAGAAATTACAAATCTAAGTGATTAAGATGAGATATTATGGGTGTCCTTGAGTTTTTGACTTATTGACTTGTATGCATTCCTCTATGGTTTTCTCAATAGCCCAAGTTGACTTGTATGCACAAGGTGGTTAACATTCATATTTTACACCCGCCTAATTTTGGTGCTATGCATGCATAATAAAACAACTAGAAACCATATATTCACATTATTAGAGAAATAACATACTCTTAAGCATGGCCTAAACTATATGGCTTAAGGGAAAAATAAACCATTGAAGGCTTGAACAAAACAAACTTCTCCACTATTCTACATTTATATGGACATATCTTTAAATTTTCATTTTCCATCTGACCATTCTGTAGAGCATGAAACACGACACCAAAATCTTCCATAGAAGGGAAAATCAGATGTCAATGTGCACAAGGTTTTTTACCTTGCCTACAAAACACAACACTAGAACGTTCCATAGAAGGGAAAATCAGACATTCAATGTGCACACGTTTTTTTTTACCTTACCTCCATTTATGTTGATAAATCCAAGTAAGATTCCTCCCTTCACCTTGCCAACCTACACAAATACTTTATTAAAATATATCCAACAAATTTAAATGAATATCCGTGAAGCAAATAGACCAAATAATGCAAGAGCGATTGCTAAAAGTTTATTTCATGAGTATGGTAGAGTCATAGCTAACTTACATAACCATTAGAATGGCATTAATGAATAGGAAATATAAAAGGTATTAGGTCTTGGGATAACTTAATTTAATCATGGGTTTATCCACATATCCATTACATCAACAATGTTCCTAAGAAGAAAATAAATGGTAGTGGGGTTAATTCACCTCTGCCTCCATCATTCCTTAAAAGATGAAGTAGAATGCCACAAGGGGGTTAATTTACCACTGTTGTTGTGTCATTATAATGTTTTCCAGAAAAAAACACTAATTGGGTCGGAAGAGGGAGTTGATCTCTTTCCTAAGACAATATAGCCTATGGGCTCATACAATGATTGCAATAAGCCTCTTGGGTGCAGGAGAATGAGAATGTAGAGAAAAAGGAGAAGAAGAAGAAGAATAGTTACTTTCTCCTACAAAAAGAGTGGTATTCCAAGTAGATCTTCAGTTTCTAATGGCCTATTTTCTCTATTTCACCCCGGTTTGTTGATGATTTGAACCACTAATCCTTTGTAATGAGAAAAAATCTCTATTATAGATAGTTTGAGGTAATCACCTCAAGGGGGAATCCCGATGACCCTAGGGGGAAATGAGATGGAAAGTGGTATGATGGAAGTCTACCCCCCTATAGGTGAAGATACTAAGTGTGGAAAGGTTTGGGAAAGAGTCTTGGTGGTAGCTAATGGTTGCTAAGAGGTATGAGTACCTGCAAATGGTGATTTGTACCTGCCCGAGACACAAGGAAAGCCAAGTATGCACGTAATATGTTAGCTGGAAAAGCAAGTTAATTTTGTTGTCCCTAATTGCAACAATAAACAATAATATATATCACCAACAAAAATATAGTAAGAGATGCAAATAAAAATGCTAAAAGTATAGTTCATAAGCAAGAGACAAGCTAGTAAATACCAGTTTAACCCAAGAATGAAAGGGCAAGAATTTAGCATGAAACACAGATGAAGTGAAATAGTATTTCAAAGATAATATTGCAGCCTTATGTCTGTAACATTCAATATTACAGCCAAGAGATCAACAATCAAAACTTTCCAACAATCCACCCAAAAAGTGCACTAGGGTTAGTAGATTATAGAGACAAACTTTTAGCAACTTTAGATGGTTGGTTTGTGAGTTAATTAGAAAGTTGTATTAGGGTTTTTGCAGCCCTCATGGATGTAGATGAAAAGTTATGATAGAAGCAAGAAGACTAAGAGAACTAAGAGGCCCTAGAGAGGTTAGCCACCTTAAGGCATCCACAAAAGAACCCAACTTGAACAAGATTGATATCTCACCAAAACACGTTTACCAATGCAAACAATTTTACTTCTCCAATGCAAAAATCAGATTAGTGCCTTTATAATTGGGTGAATGGAGTCTTTAAAGTGTAAGTTAGATAAAAAAGATACCTAGGGGTGTAAATCCTCTTACTCCCTAGGGTATGCAAATCAAACTAGGGTAAGTCTAGGAGGGTATACACACTTGTATTTCTCCTAGCAACCCTTATCCAAAAAATGACTTATAAGCTTAACAAATGAGATGAATCTTAATGGAGGGTGTATGCAACATACTCCTCCTAGGGTTTTGTTGTGGCCACAACACCCCCCATAATTTTAAAAAAAATTATTATGGGTCCCTCCATATAAATTTTGTTAATATCGCCTTCTAGAACGTTTTGGTTCGATTTCTTTTGTGAGATTTTCATTTTGATTTGAGTTTAGTGTGACATATTCATTGCTTTCGTTTTGTTGTGAGCATTCCAATAATTCAAGTTTCACCTTACTCTGACTTACGATTTGAAAGATATCCTCGGTCAAAGTGTGGTCATTTTTCACCACCTGAGCATAAAATATGTATTTTATTTCTTGTAAACAAAATTAATGTTAATATGTAAATAAGTTTTTATTTCATTTAACCTTAATTAATTAAGTTAATTATTAGTTAAATTTTAATTTAATTTTTTATTTTTGCAATTCGTGTGTATATATTTTGTAATTATAACATAAATTAAATAATTAAATGAAACATAATATATATAAAATTAATAAAATTGCCCAAGAATTTTTATAAATCGAATTAGTTTTGATGACTCAACTTTGACAAGTTATATCTTGAATTTTAATGAATCAAATGAGACAAATGAACACTCGTTGGAAAGATATTTCCATGGAGAACAATCTAGAAGCATTAATTCAATCAAATCCTGAAATTTACTATCCCAAACAATCAACAATAGTGAAGGCTACAAATTTGCAACTAAAATGAGTTTTCTAAATTGATTTAGAATCGTTTCTTTGGCCAAGAAGATTTGTTGTTGCTTATTCATTTTCAGATTGTTTCATTGTTAATCTTGTCTTCATGGGAAATCAAGGGAAAACATGAATTTTTTTATTCTAATTTGGTAATTTGTTTTGACATATTGGAAATTGCGTCCATTTTCAGCAGGCGATATTGTAGAGTGATTTCCAGGCAATCAGAGAAGCATTTTCAAAATTGGTTGAAAACCCACTTCCAAAACAAGGTTCATTACCTTATCTTAAAAGAATTCACTTTGAAGATAAATAGTTTGGGAGAAATAGGTATTGGAGTGACACGAATTTTCCCAGATTGAAAATCGTGCCAATCTTCAAGAGACGTTTTTGCAGAACGATTTCTAGGCAAATTGAGCAAAATTTTGCAAAACGGTTGAAAACCCATCTGGAAAAAAGACTAAGTTAGCTAACCTCCAAATGATTTTTCAAAAGGATGAATATTGTGGGAGATATTATGTTTTTTTTTGGGTGGGTTATTTCCATATTTTTTGCTAATTCTGTAGTTGATTCATGACAACAATTTTTTTTTGCTGACTAAAGGAGGATTCGACCTGAGTGGAGGAGATTATAAAAACTCTGATTATTCCCGTGTATAGGGTTCCATATCTTAAACTTGAGAGGGAAATTATGTAGGACGATATTTTCAATGGCACTATTGTAAGAGATAGATCTTTTATGTAGAATAGGTAGAGTTTTGATCTCTGAGAGGAGAGGAATTTGCACTATTGTAAAGCTGCTTCTTGAAGGAGTTCAGGACTCAGAGGATTGTATACCAACATTTGGAGCTAATAATAATAAGTTTTCATTTCTTTGCACTATTGTATTCAATTTGCAGACTTATTATTATTTCTTTGATGATTGTTTTCATTTTGTTTTAAATTTTGTTCCCATTAGTATACTTATAAGTGTTATTAGCACTATTGTTAACTACACTTGTTTTATGCTAGTGTATGTTCTGTTTAAAGCTATCTTTTGCAAAAATGAATAAGATTTAGACCATAATTGATAATGAATTCATGGAGACTTGATAGTGATCACTGATAACTATTTATTGGCTAATCACAACCTTGTCTTACATTATTTTATGTTGAACTAAATGAACTATTTCTTTAGTTCAATGTAAATCTTATATTTGATTCATTCACATGATTGGATTTGGGTATATGAAATAAATTATTTTAATAACTATTTATTAAGATTGTTTCATTGTATATTCATTTCAACAACTTGTAAGTTGTCAAACTACTTTGAGAGTTTACAAGTAAAACTCAACCCTGGGTTCAATCACAGTCTTTTCCCCTTCTTTTTTACTTTTCTCTTGATTAAGAGTAAGGCTATCATTTTCTTAGTCAAGATAGGTTTTCCTTTTGTTCACTTGCATCTTAGGATTAATCTGCATTTGCATTTAGGTTAAATTCTTTTCATTCTTTAAGTCTCCTTTAGTAGGAGCAAGCCTCATTGTGGGTAGATTGAGCCTTGATTTCACTAACCTTAAGAGGATCATATTTTCCAAATTAATAACATACATGTGATTCCTTTTCCTTCAGTTTGTTAATAATAGTAATATACTATCATACACTAACAAGTTGAAGGCCTCGTACATACAAAATTGCTTAGGCTAAATTAACCTTAGGCTAGTCTTAGGAGAAGGGTAATTGGACCCATTTTAACCAGTCAAAATCACCATTCCAAACGGATAAGGGCCTAATTGGGGCCCTGACCGGGTAATTTCCCCAATGTTGAGTATGGTCATTTTGGCCATCAATGTTTTTGGCGCTAGAAGGAGGGCCACCGACGATATGACCCATTTGGAGATATTTATTTTTAATTCTTTCACTTTTACTCAATGGATCCTTCTAAACTTCCTATATGGAGTTGTATTTCTAGTTGAACATCCCGCAACACTCCAACAAAGGTAGTTAAACACTTGTCACATGTAAAATTTAATGACGAGTCCAATTTTTCTGCATTTGATCACATTTTTCAATTTATTTCAAATTGTAATAAATGTGATATTGATGAAAGTGTCATGTGCAGTATTTTTACTCTTACACTTACAAGCCAAGCCAAATATTGGTGTCTTTCATTGCCAGTTGCCTCTGTAGATAGTTGGGACGAGTTTTCATGAATGTTCCTTCAAACATTTCAATACTATAATTGTAATCAAGTTTGCTTAGAACTTGGAAATTTGTGTAGAATTGAAGGTGAGTCTTATGGGGATTTTCTTCTTAGGTTCAAATTAATTTTCTTTAAATTTCAATACGAAGATTTTTCTTCACAACTTGAATTAATAGGATGGTTTTGACACATTCTTTCTCTTCCTTGTATTAATCATAATGAGCAAGAAGATGTTATTTTTCTTAGTATATTCATTGTTGTTGATAAACCTGTTGTTGATTACGTTCAAACAGAAAATGTAGAAATTATAAATGAAAAATCTCAGGAAAACATGAATACATCCACTAAAATTAATGATGTTCTTGAATTTGTTCTAAAACATGATAATTTTGCTAAAGAAGAAAATCCACAATCTGTAATTCAAATTGAAAATATCAACAATAATGATTCAATTAATGACATGCTTCCTACAACAATTACTTCTGAGTTTTATGATACTGTCAATACCTTTTAGTCACATGATTTAAATGATCTAAATAGTTATACTTAGGAATATATATTTTACCAAACACATCACATTCCTGAAATTATTTCAAATAATGAGAAATTTGATTTATGTGCTAAGGATAATAATGAAGAAGCATAATTGATAGCTCAGAAATAAATTTATAATTTAAAAGATAGGGAAGCATTTCATCTCATTTGTTTGAATAGTCATTATTCTTCTTACCCTAATCTTTTTACTGATCTTAATTCATTTGTTGATCATTTGAAAGTTCCTCTTTGCTCATATGCTTTTCTAGAAAACATGGGAGATACCATAAATTTAGTAAATGACAAAATACCTATCAGTCTAGATCAAAGTAATAAATTATTGAATGATTATTATTTCAACGGTCATGATAATTTTCATCAAGGCACATTGTCTTCTTTCTCTAATCTACTTTTTACAAAGGATAAAATCGAAGTCATATATGACAATCATTTGGAGATTGGAAATATAGAGGCACTTCACCCTCGGGTGATGGTTATGTTAGGTCCTTGTGTTGTCAATTCTCATAATCAATCCAAATTTCAAGATGTAGGATATCCTTTTACTGATCATATTACAATTGAACCTCGTCTTGAATCTTCTCATAATGATTTCAATTTTCAAGAAGAAAACTCCATACCTCTTTATGATTCTAATTTTATCACTCAAGTTCTCATTATTGGTCATGACCTTGAACTTACACAAGTAGATGCTATTGTTTATTCTTGTTACATTATTTTAGCTACTACTTGTAAAAAATAAATTCTTGTGAATAAGTCCTTTATGTCTTATAACAATAATGTTAACATTCTTGTAAATAGTAATGTAAATTCATTTCCTATTGTAAATAATACTAATTTTACTCATTAGGTGAACATATTACTTTTCCAATCATGTTTCCATTCCAACAATTTCACAATCATTTTCAAGAAAGAATTGATACTTGGTTGGAAAATACATTTCAAATGAAGTTCCATGTTAATAAATTTCTTCTTCTGTTAGAAATAGTTATACACAGTAGGTTAAATTTCTCTTTTGATTGTTTATTATTCATTCAATTTCTGTTACTAATTCCTATTGTACATATGATTGCAAGAATAAATAAAAATGTTTGGCTTCACTGGAAATTTAACTTTACTTGGCCCTAGTGATGCAGGGGCATAAGTTCTCAGCGCCAGAAAATCTATGGTTGTTGAAAGTCAAAGGCAAATTTTAGAGAGAGTGGGTGCTCTTTAATTTACTTGTTGTATTTAGTTCAAATTGAATAAATGGTCAAGGATCTCGAATCCTAACAATGTAATAGCTGTAGGAGAAGTTAGGATTACCATCAGGAATTGTAGGATCTAAGTAGATTCGATCCAGACTTTGTGGATCTGAAAACCTACGTTTTAAATTGTATTTAGGCAACTAAACCGATGGGTAAAAAGAGAGGAGAGGGCACGAGAGGGAGTATGTACAGGATCGTTGTAGAGAAAAGAAAGAGAGACTTCATTTATAAAAGTTTCAATATATTCGGCAACGTTTTTATAACTGAGAAATCCTCTTCATCTGCGTGTGAGTTGTTGTGATATACAATTATATATGTATATACACGATCTGGCAATATTAAAAACCTCTGGCATCGAAAATAATGCTGAAAATGAATTTGCATTTTCATTTTGTATGTAATTGAGTCCATGGTTGAAGGCACCGGAATGGTTGATGGTTCAGATCGCCCGAGGGGATAGACGATCAAACCCTGAGCGGAGTCAAGAATATAAACGATCGAGGTCTGAAAGGAGCCAAGAAACGACGGCCCAGATCACAGCGGAGACTGGAGGGTCCAAACTCCAAGGCAATTGGTGATTTCCGTTGAGGCCACGTGGTTGTCAATGTGTGGGAACGGAAAGTGAAGGTAAGTACAAACGTTTGTTAGTTGTGTTTTCCGTTGGGACTATGGTCATATCGTATAGTCAGAGGTGCTTGGTATGAAGTGTAAAATGATCTCCGTTGGGTGTTAGAGAACATAAGAGGTGCTTAACCCGCCAATTCGGCAATAGTTCTGCCAAATAGAAAGGATATGCCAATTATAGTGATAGATAGCCAAATTTAGCTCTGTCAAACAATTTTCGCCAGATTCGGCAATATTCTTGTCAAAAGAGTCAAACTGCCAATTATAGCTACAGACAGCTGAGTTTAACTCTGTCAATTGCATTTCACTAACACCAGTTGCATTACCTAGTCATTCTTGTAGAGTAGATTAGAGTAGGATAGAATATGAGTAGTTTTAGTTTGTTTTCTTTTTAATTAGGTTTAGTACAATTTATTGTTTCTTGTTGAATAAAGTAGTTATGAGATTATGGCTATATTAAGATATTGTCAAGGTAATCACTTTTCTTCTACCTTTTTCTTTTCCTATCATCTTATTTATCTTGCTTTTCATTAAAGTTTTTTTTTTAAGATTTACTCTTTAAATTCATCGTTAAAGATTATTCATTTTTGCAAGAAGTAAGATTTGATAAGTCTTTAAATTCATCATTAAAGATTATTCATTTTTGCAAGAAGTAAGATTTGATAAGAGGACAATGAGGATAAACTTTGGTAAAATAATTATGAGTTAATTTTTAAGCATAACTACCCTTTAGTAGAATTTTGTTTTATAATAAAATCCTAATTCATTCTAAAGCATTCAAGACATAACCCATCTAAATGTTAACATAAATGAAAAAATACATATTCATTTTTCTTATGTTGAGATATTTCTTTCTTATTCTTGTCTTGCATTGTGTTTCATATATTCATGGCTCATTAGGTTGTATTTTCTTTTAAGTTTATAGTTTCCTTTTTAAAACTTGCATAGTTTGATTTCATTTTTGGTCTAGAGTTTGATTTGTTTGGATTTGATTGGTTTTTCTTTATTCTTAGTTTGGATTGGATTTTGTGGTATTTCCAAAGTATATATTGATCAGGGGATCAAATTTTGCTAAAAAATTCAAAGTGTTCGTAATCGCTTCAAATCAAAAGAGAGCGTAGGCCTCGTCGTTGCGAACCCAACGTAACTCGTTTCGTCTCAAACGGACGTCGGGAGTGAGAGATATCACGATCTGTTCGAATCGTCAAACATGCAAAAAAATGACGCTGATTGTGCAGTCCGTACAGGCTGACCTGGCAAGGCCATACAGTGACATGGCATAGGCCGTACGTCCGTATGCTGACATGGCATGTGATGACATGGCCGTATTTGGTTGGTAGCTGAGGGCGAATGGTATTCTGACACGTGGCATCGTTTGGACAAATGTTTGGGTGCCACGTGGCCCAGTCATGGGCTGCCACGTGGCACCTCGGTATTGGCTGTTGATTTGTTTATTAAAATTTTATGGGTCCGTGGGGGTCGAACCCCGGACCTCCCCCACCATTGTAAAGCTTTAACAAAGTCCGCCCGACTAATACACCACGACTTGTTCCTTGTTGTATATATGTTTTAATATATATAAAAGTTTGGTTTGTGTAATAGTTGGCGGGGGGTCGGGCAGGGGCTTGGCCCCGGCCCGCGGTCTTATTATTTTATATATGTGACCATGCCATATAGAGCGTGGGGGTTTTTGTATTACATATACATAGCGCGTGTTTTAAACAGCCCGTGGTTATAACATATACCATACGACCATGTCATATGCCCTCCGTAAAATGGCGCGGGATTTGTGTTGTAAGCCACAATTTTATGGTGATGCATGTGACCACAACCGAAGTACGGAGGGGGGAGTTGGAACGGTTTCAACCGTTTATCCCTTTTTCTTATAGAGCGTGGTCATATGACCCTCACATGCCTAGGTGCTAGGCGGTTAGGGGCTGGCGCGCCCATAACCATCCTACAGTTCGCACCGTTGGCGCGGTTGCGCCCGGTACCGGGTTTTCACGCTTTAAATTGCGTGTGTGCCAGGTTCATGACACAAGGGTGCATTTTGTAGATGCAGAGACAACAAGCTTGAAGGGGGGACTTCCAGGAGGCCTAAATTCTTCGTTTTTTGACCGATTGAGGTGCCGAAAAAGCCCAACTAGGGGTTTTTGGACGCTCTGAAGCCATTGGAGCAGTCTATTGGTCAGTTTGAGAATTGTAAGGCATGTTTTTGAGCACTTTGAGAAATTAATAATAATGATCCATTGGAAGTTGGACCAGGAGATGTAGCCCAAGAGAGGGGTGAACTCCTTTATCAGTTGTTGTGTTTATGTGCTTATGTTCATTGATTACGCTGTTGTTTATTTGTATCTTGAATGAGTAATCATTTAATTAATGTGTTGCAAAGTTGATCCATTTGCTTTTAACACATAAACTTTACTTGCAAATATTTTCAAGATTTCAAGTCTTCTTCAATTTTAGATCATATATGAGGGAAAATATTTATTAAACTACGTCAATTGGTTTACATGGAGAAATTTTTACTCTACTATTTTAATAGGATTTCATTTATTTAAATGTCATCTTTATTAATTTTTTACTCTCTCTCACATCAACCATTAGCCATGGGGAACATTAATATGTGTTTCAAGTATTATAAGTTTACCTTTATAAAGGAAATACTTGCCTACATTCTTTACTTTGAATCCCTCCCATACCCCTCAACATATAAAAGCCTATACTTGGGTAGATACTAGTGGGGTCAAACTCAACTGGTATTGCATCTAGTCCTTTAAGTAAAATCCTCTTGAAGGATGGAGAGCTGACGATTAGAGGCGATTAATGCGAAGGTTAATGCACTCTTAAATGAGCTGTTGAAAGTATTTTGGAAGGAAAACTTTGCTAATCCTTCTAATTTTACGCTGGGAGAGGTTTAGGGGTCCTTGTCCAAAGACACTCATCCTTTTTGTAGACAGTCGGATGCTCAGTCTCTCCAGAAAAGTTCGATACATACCTTCGAACCCTCCTTAGATACTTTCCTTCCTGCACTTTCAGAGCCATCTTGTAGTGCAAAGTTACCTCAACAGAGGTCTGTATCTATTTTTCCTGGTAAGTCCAGTGTACATCTACAAATTTTAAAAGTTCCAGCGTCAAGTTCGGCCCATAAGTACAGGAGACAGTGGACGATGAAGCGAACTGTTAGAAGATTAGTATTAGGTGTTGAAATTGGGTTGGAGGACCCGTGTAGAATGGCTCTATGTGGCCTTGTTGGAAGGGTTGCATACAACACCCTTTGTGTGGAAAGTTGTTCTGTTTGGATGGAACGTGTTTGGGTTCCAGTGTTAGGATATCTACTGGAGGTTATCTTTTTAACTAAAGGTTGGATTGGAATTATTTGTGTGACCCCAGAAGACGCAGAGTTACTCTTAAGTAGAAAGTGGGTCAATGGAAATAGTAGCCTTATGCTAAAAAAATGGAGGCTGACCTTTAATTCGGAAACCAAGTACTTCTCTTTAAGACATATTTGGGTTATGCTTCCAGGGCTCCCTTTGTATTTATGGAATGAAGGAGCTTTGACAGCCATCGGGAACAATCCGGGGAGCTTCATAATGGTTGATAAAAAGAATTTAGAAGCGTCAAGTAGAAAATTTTCTAAAGTTCTGGTCGAAATGGATGTGCACTTGGGTTTGCCGACGACTATGGAGGTTGAATGGAATGGTTTATGATACCAACAAATAATAGATTACCTTTCAGATGTAGTTACTGCTGAAGTACCTCTCACCCTGAGGAGATACTGTAAAGGTTTTAGGGAAGAAGAAAATCCATTTTAAGAGCATGGTATTCCTTATAGTAACCCAAATTCCTCGATGGATACTGGTTTTTATGGTTTTGAAGGAAGTAGAGATATTGACAATTTTTTTACGGAGCCAACTTATAAAATTATTGGTAAGTTATAGTTACATTGTCCCACTTTTTTCAATTCACTTTCAGTAATGGAACACCAAATAGTTAGCTCTTCTATTTGGTTGAAGAATTCTATTTATAGTCGGCTCAGTCACCTCTAGTGGATTATGATGTCCCTCATAACTCTATTCATCTCCCCGGGGACAAATTGTATTTATCCACTCAGTCGTTTGTTAATTCTCCCTTGGAACCAGTGATTCCTTCTGGTGATTTGGTATCCTCGAAAGACCCTTCCCCCATTGGTACTTCTTCTCTAGAACCTTCAGATTCCATTGAGATTTGTAATATTCAGGAGAACAATCATCGTTTGTCATCCATCCAGCCTCAACCACCTGGGTATAGGGAACTAGAAGAGGATGAGTCAGCCCTCTCTGTTGTTTTGGAATCTTTCATACCCTTTATTCGTGGAAGCAAAGATTCAGTCCCTTTACTTTCTTTTCTTGGGAAAGAAACCATTGACCCTTTTGTAGAAAATGGGGAAGCATGTAGCTCTCGTATGTTGGTAGGAGAAGGGGGGAATGAATTTACGTGGTCAAAGGGTTTGGGAATTGAGCTCTCCCCTGTTAAAACTCACAGTGCCAGACAAAAAACCAGTACTAAATTAAAAGAATATTTTTTTTCTCATTTACCTATTGATGGTAGGGCCCTTAGAGCTTTGAAGGCCCTTGCAAGAACAAAATAATGTTAGTAATTTCACTAAACCTAAGAGGGACTGGAGGTTCCCTTAAACTTGCCTTGGTTCGTAGTGTTTTGGAAAAAACTCACCCAAACATTGTTTTTTTTCAAGAGACCTTAGTACACTCTGAAAAGGCTCGTTATTTCTTTCAACTCTTGAGGCCAAAGTGGCTTGTTTGCGTGGTTAAATCGATTGGAACTTCTGGAGGGTTATTAGTTGCTTGGGACCCCTCCTATTTTGATCTAGTGCCTTACCTAAATTGTGGTGGTATCTTACTGACAGGACACTGTCTAGAGTCCAAAAGGTTTATTGATCTTCTAAATATATATGGGCCTTGCTTGGAGCGTAAATCATTTTGGGAAATATTAAAGGCTGCAAGCCTGCTATCTTTGAAAAATGTTGTGTTAGCTGGTGACTTAAACTTGACTCTGATGGCAGGTAAAAGTTGGGGTAGCTGGTCAAATCTTGGTTCTTTGACTACTTTCTTTAATAATATTTTCAGAAACAATAAACTTATAGATATCCAACCTGGAAAGTTGGTTCCCACATGGAGAAATGGCAGGGTGGGCGATGCTTTCATAGCAAAGAGATTGTATCGTTATTTTCTTTCTAAGGATTTAGTGTTATCTACAGGTATATTTAGAACATGGGTAGAATACCCCTTTATCTTTGATCATGCACCGATCCTTTTACAATTGGATCTCCCTCCAGTGTTCAAAGCAATTCCTTTCAAATTTAATCCAGTTTGGAGATCAGATAAATAGTTTTTTAATCTAGTTCATAATTTGTGGACTGATCCTTTGTATCTTCGGGAACCTGGTAAATAGAAGAGGTTGGTTTGGAAGTTGAAAGACCTGAAAAAGAGTACTAAAGTCTGGTAGAAGGATTTTAAAAGCTTAAAGAATGCAAGGCTTAGAAGTCTTGAGAAGGAAATCTCCTTTAGAATCCAAAATTTATTGGAGGGGACCTGTTAGAATATGATTGATCAAACATTAAAAGATTTAGAGCAGGAAAGGAATTCAATATTAAAGTATATTGAGGAATAGTGGCGTCAACGTAGCCGTGCCATTTGGATTCAAAGCGGGGATCTAAATACAAAATTCTTTCATAGCTATGCAACTACAAGAGAAACCATAAATTCATTTGGGAGATACAAGATGAGGGGGGAACAGTTTATAGAGGACAAGACAATCTTAAAATGGAAGCAGTTAAACACTTTAAAGATTTTTATAATAAGTCAATGGATATAATTCAGGCTGATCAAGTTAAAGTAGCTACTTTATTTCCGAACATGATTCTTGACTTAGAGCTAGATGTCCTATATAAACCAGTAGATAAGGAAGAACTGAAGAAAGTCTTATCAAATTTAAAAGTGGATAAGAGTCCAGGCCATGATGGCTAGACTGTGGAATTATTTAAGCATTTCTTTGACTTAGTTGGAGATGACATTCTGGAAATGATTGAAGAATCTAGAACTTTGGGTTTTATTCCAGGAGCTCTAAATTCTACTTTTATCACTTTAATCCCAAAAGTGAACAAACCTCATCTTTTTGGAGATTTTAGGTCGATCTCTCTGTGTAACCTCTGTTATAAGATTATATTAAAGGTCATAGCTAATCGGATCAAACCGATTCTTTCTAGATCTCTTTTGGAAGAGCAGTTGGGATTTCTGCAGGGAAGGCAGATTCAGGATGCTATATGTACAGTTCATGAATGTATGCACAGTATTAATCAGAAAAAATCAAAGTCATTGATTCTAAAGTTGGATCTTCAAAAGTCTTATGACTGTGTAAATTGGGACCTCTTGCACATCCTCCTCCTGCAAATTGGACTGGATCATAAAATGACTAATTGGATAATGAGTTGTGTTGTCTCTACCTCATATTTTGTCTTGATTAATGGTGAAGCAACATATTTCTTTAAGAGTGGCAGGGGATTGAGGCAAGGATGTCCCCTTTCGCCGTTGTTGTTTATCTTGGTGATGGAAAGTATGAGTTTATTACTTAAAGGTAGTCAAAGAGAGGGAAAATTGTCAGGTACACAAGTATAAAAATCAATTAAAATATTGCATATTCTTTTTGTGGATGATGTTATTATAATGACAGGTGCTACTATTCATGAGTGGTGGGAAATAGATAAAGTTCTTAAAATTTTCAGTTTGAATTCTGGGTTATTGATCAACATTTCAAAGTTGACTTTCCATCAATTAGGTTTGACTAATCATGAGGTTTTTCTGTTCAAATCTTTTTTCCCTTATGACTTTATAGAGTTGGAGCAAGGTTTCAAATATATCAGTTTTTATTTGAAGGTTGGAGCTATGTGATTGGATGAATGGCATTGGTTGATAAAAAAATGGAAAATAAGATTAATAACTAGTGCTTCAGGTGGCTTTCTTTAGGTGGGCGCCTTATGCTCCTGAAAGCAGTGTTATCTAGCCAACCTATTTATTGGATGTCCCTAGCGATTGTCCCAGGCTCAGTCTTGAAAATTCTCAGGAATCGTATGTTCAATTTTCTGTGGAAAAGGAACTGTGATTCCCATATGATGCATCTCTATAGCTGGGAGATATTATCCCTTCCAAAATATTTTGGGGGGTGGGGAATTTGTAATATTTTCGACTTCATCAAGTCTCTAGCGGTGAACACATTATGGAGAATTCTCATGGGAGAAGGCATTTGGAACAGAGTAATAATTGACAAATATCTTTTACAAAATTCAGTAACTAATTGGCTCAGAACTCAGTCTTTCAGAAATAATGGAATTTCTAGAATCTGGTCATGACTTGCAAAAGTTTTATATTTGATTTTGCATGGCTTAAGTTGGATACCTAGGAATGGGATTTCTATAAAAATAAGCAAGGATAGAATCATGGGTATGGGTGATCGCTCATTCTTCTCAAGCAATCTGTTGTCATTGTTAAAGGATTAGAACATACTATCACTTGCCCAGGTCAGAAAGAATTCAGGTGATCAATCATTGGTTTCCTCTTGGCTCAGAAGCACTGATTTGGAATTGGAAGGGGGCTTAGCGTGTGAATGGGAACAGTTTAGAAGTGCATTATCGACGTCGGGTGCGCTAATCCAAGAAAAGTAGGATTCTCCGATGTGGATAGGAGGTGACAATTCAGGAAAACTTTCGGTAAAGAACCTTTACTCAAGTATCATCTCGACAAAAAGACTATTGAAATTTGATACCTGGAAACAAAAAATATGGAATTGGAAATCCCAACTAAAGGTTAAATTATTTGTCTAGCTGGCCCTGGAAGGTAAAATCTTAACTTGGGACACACTTCAGAAAAGGGGTTGGAATGGTCCGAGGCACTGTTCTCTTTGTAAATCGGATTGCGAGTCTGTTAGTCACCTATTTATATACTGTCCCTTTGCAATATCAGTTTGGAATTGAGTGTATATGGCTTTAAAATTGAACAGGAGCTGGACATGGAATACACTTTCAGATTGTTTTCAGAGTTGGTATATGGATAAATATGTTCCTACTCATATTGTAGCCTATTCCATCTGGTATATTTGGCAAGAGTGAAATAAATCTCTGTTTGAGGATACTAGTCCGTCTGTGCAGGCAATGATCTACACGATTTTGGATCTTTCTCCATGTGCCATTTCTTACCCAAAAGACAAGCCACCAAAGGATATTTTGATTTCCTCCCGAAAGGATTCGACACTCTCCTGGTTTGATGGAGATGCCAAGAGTGATGGTAGTATTTGTGGTGCAGGGGGTATTATTAAAGTACAAGAGGCTACTGCTTACAAATGGATTCTTAATTGTGGCAAAGGAAAAAATACAAAAGCGGAACTCTTGGGTGCCTGGGAATCATTATGGCTTGTCGAGTACTTATTACTTTTTTATCTACATTTACTAGGTGAATCAAAGGTGGTAATTGATTGGTTAAACAAAGAGGGAAGCTTACATGTGAGCTCCTTGAAGTGATGGAAAGATAGAATTTTAGTGCTGACTGGGAGCTTCCACATAATTACTTTCCAACATCTATATAGAAACTTCAATATTGAAGCTGACACTTTATCAAAGCAAGCATTGGAGGATATTGAAGGTATTCTTTTTTACCAAAAGTCGACTAGTGGAGCAGCTCATCCAAGGAGACAATTCAAAATCCATTAACCTTTGTAAGTGTTTGCATTACTAGTCAACATAGTCTCTTGGCTTTTAATTTTGATAGTTTCTCCTTTTTGAATATATTTAAGAGTTGGAGTAGGTCCTTCTACTCTAAGTATATCTGATGTTTATTTGAGACTATACATGTAGCCTCTTTGATGAAGACTGCAAGTTTTTGTTAAGTTTTCTTTTGAACAATAGGCCCAATCTCACTGTAATGATTTGGGAATAATATTTTGAGTTGCAGTGGCAGTTGTAAAAAATTTATATGATATAATATAATTGAGCGATTTTTTTTCCCTGGAAAATTAAAATCCTCCTATACCATGCCCCTCTCTTCACCCAATTGCTAAAAGCAATTCTCCAAATATGTTTATTAAAAAGGTGGGAACACTAGAGTTGAAAGCACATATGTGGGGGAAATGTATGCAAACCCATCGGGGTACTGAACATGCTCGTTGGCAGAGGATAAATGCATACATGGTACCAAGACAACTTCGTCAGGGTGCGGAACGGGCCTTCTGGCCAAGTGAAGCAATGTTGAGAAAATATGTAATTTTACTAATCTTTTTTTCGGAGGAAAAAAGCGCAAATTATATATATATATATATATATATATATATATATATATATATATATATATATATATATATATATATATATATATAATTTACATTTTGAAGAATGCATGCTAGCATCTGGGACTGTGTACAAAATCCACAAAAAGGGGTCCCAAAAAAATAAAACTCCATACAATAACTATCATCTGAAACTTCCTGTTTTGACATGAATCTAGAGGAACTACACTAAAAATAAGTATGATACACTGAAATGTTTCCTATGGAAGATCACTGTGATAAATCAGGAGTCATCTCCTATTATAGTAACTAAGTCTAGACGAGGATCCCACAAAAAGAAAAAAAAATATTTGTAATATCCATGAACCGATTCCACAAGAGACAAAAAAACTTTATGAAGATTCGCTTCCTGATCATATCTGTTCTATAAATGGCCGATGGAAATGCTCATATTTCTAACTGTCCTTGAATTCTAAGATGTGCCACTTCCCATGAGCCAAGAGAGAACCTTCTTTAGATAAGGAGTCTTCATTGGCGTTCCTTTCCATGTAGACATGATTGAAGGAAAAAATTGTGAATAAATTTGTAATTGTAAAGACTTCATCTAGAATAGGAGAGAGTATAATATTATGACACTGTTGGGTTCTCCTCAACCAGTTGATGACCAACATTGAGTCTCCAAAAATTTGAAGGCTTGAGATCTTCTTTTCAAAAGAAAAAGTGAGGAGAAGTTTTAGAGCCAAGAGTTCTGCAATATTATTTGTTCCTAGTCCCAAGCCCCACTTTAGATTGAAATAATGTGAATGGGAAAGGTGAAGAACTCCCCCACTCCCACAACAAGCTCCATTTTCTTGAGAATCACCATCAAAAAAATCCCATGGATGGGAAGAATCAATCTGTTCTTCCACCACCTGCCTGGGAGGAGGGGCTGTCTTTCCTTGAGGGAAATGTGTTAGGATTGCAAGATGTTGGGCCACAATTATATCAGGAAAGGAATCCTTCTATTTAAAAATATATGTGTTACGAGAAATCCAAACGCCCCAGAGTATAATTAGGGGAAGGGACTTGATGTTTTTAAATATGTGGTCTTGTACCCAGGTTCTCCAATCCTCTTCAATGGAAGGCCCATGCCAATTGCAAGAATAACCTAGTGAAGAAGACACATCTATCCAAGTTTGTAATGAAAATGGGAACAATAGGAAAATATGTGTAGAGGTTTCCTCATTCCCCTTACATAAAGGGCACTATCTCGACCCTTCCAATCCTATGATTTTGATTCTATCCTAGGTGGGAAAATTTCTCTTGATGAGACACCACATGAACATCTAGGCCTTTAGTGGGAATTTTGATTTCCAGACCCCCTTCCACCACCAATCAGGAGCATGTGGTCTGAGGTTGATCATTAAAAAAGAGTAGCCATCTTTTGGTGTGTAGACCCCAAAAGGAATGAATTGAAAAATTAGTTCATCATCTTAGTCCTTGAGTTTGATATGACTCAATTGGAGAGACCTGATGTATGCACTCCAGTGACTAGAGAGTTGTTCATTCAAGTTCAAAACTTGTGCATATTTCCAACCTTGTGTCCAAATCATCGTTTGTTGATAATATGCAATCTGATTTAGATGGAAAAATCCTATCTCATGCAAACGATCGATTAAGACTCGAGGAAGGATATGTTGACCATTCCTGCCTGTCCATGGATCTCTACCAATTCTGAGGGAATTTCATTTTTTGACCTTCCAAGAAAGCCCTTGGCTAATAACCAAAAAATATTTGACAATGGCCTTCCACATGATAGATCCATTTTGAAAACTATGTGTTGGCCTTCTAATCCAATCCAACACAGAATCCGATCTTATATATTTTTGTGTAACTACCTTCAACCATAAATCATTTGACTGGATCAGCCTCCATCCTGACTTGCCTGCAAGAACAATGGAAATTTTTTGTATATTTTTCAGTCCCTACCCTCCCAACATCTTTGGCATGGCTAGAGAGTCCCATTTCACCCAGGGCATCACAAAACTCTCCTTCTGCCCTCCCCAAAGAAATTTGAAGCATACCTTTATTATTTTTTCTAGTGTACGTTTTGGAATCCAAGCCATAGAAATCCAATAGACTGGAATTGCCTCAAGTACAAATTTTACTAGAATCAACCCGTCGGCTCTGGATAACCACATGAAACTCCAAGATTTTAGTCTTTTTTCGAGATTTTCAAGTAACCAATTCCAATCTGATTTTGTATAGGAGTTTGGTTTTAGATGAAAGCCTAGATACTTTAAGCCTTTGTCAAGGGGTTTTTACGCAAAGGGAAAGAGGGATTTATAGATTAGTACTTCCTCTGGGTCCATAAGGTGTGTCGAGAGAGTAGATTTTGAGCTATTTATTTGCATTCCCGTAGCCCTACTAAAAGGGTCTAGGATGGAACCCAAATTTTTGGCATCTCCTCTTAAACCACTGTAGAAAATTAGTACATCATCTACAAAAAACAAATGAGTGAGGGAAATATGGTGGGTAAGAGGAATACCCAATAAAATTTTGTTATTCTTAGCTTCATATAAGGCCCTGCTTAGACCTTCAACTACCAACAAAAATAAAAGAGGGGAAAGAGGGCATCCCTGTTGAAGCTCTCTTTCTACAGGAAAGAAAGGTGAGGATGCCCTGTTTATGAGCACAATGAAGACAACCAGTGTGATTCAGATCATGATCCAATTTATAAAGGAATAACCAAAGCCCAGATGAGTGAATAGTAGTTTCAAGAAAAGGCAACTAACTGGATCATAAGCCTTTGATAGGTCAATCTTTAGCACTGCTCCTTTTAGCCTCTGAGTCTTTATAATGTGCAAAGCTTCCTAAGAAACACCAATTTCTTTATGGATATGTCTTCCTTCCAAAAAACAAAATTGTTCTTGGGATATATATTTTGAGAGGATACCTTTGATTCTTTTGCTGATGATTTTTGCAATTATTTTATAAATGCAGTTGAACAAAGAAATGGGCATGTACTCATCCAAACTTTCTAGATCATCCTGCTTTGGAATTCGAGAAATGAAAGTGGCATTTAAAGGAGAGTGGATGAAACCATTTACCATGGATTCTTCTATAACTTTGAGAATATACTGTCTGATGAGATTGTAAATACCTACTAGAAATCCATGGACCAACCATCAAGACCTGGACTTTTGTCTTTTTGAAAAATGTGAAGGACTTATTTTAATTCTTCTTCCGTTACTTCAACCATTAGGTCTAGGTTTTCCTCCTCTTCTACAAAATGGGAGAAGTATAATGCCATTTGAAGGGTGGCATCTAAGGACACCCTTTTGTTTGTTGAATATAAATATTTGAAGTGTTGTGACCCATGCCTTGCCAAATATTCAAAGGAAGAGAGCTGCCTTTTCGATTGATCCTTTAGCCCCCATATGATATTTTCCAATTTCCTGCCTTTTGCATAAGCTTGAATGTTTTTTGTATTTTCATCCCCACTCTAAAGCCATAGTGCCCTACTTTTTTGTCTCCATTCTTCTTCCCTAGATTGGATCAACTCTCTTCTATTCTTTTCTAAGGATAAGAGGGCCTCTTTTTCTTCTTGGGTGGTAAAACCTCCTTTTTCAGATTCATAGAGGGATTGAAGTACTTCTTCCATGCTTATAATGTCTTATTCCAATTGTTGTTTTTTCCTCTTTTCCCAGGCTTTTGTGGCCATTTTTAGATATTTTAAATTCCTTGAAAATTGGACAGCAACATGATTTGTTGTCCCTAAATCAATCCAAACTTCCTTTACCAACTTTATGAAACTTTCCTCTTTTACCCAGCCATAGTTAAATTGGTTTTCTAGTGGCCCATGCTATCTCCATAAAAATTGGGTGGTGATACGATTCCCCTCCCGAACCTACTCATTGTCTGAACCAAAAAGGCTCTTCAACCAACCAATTTGAGATCAAAAAGTGATCCAATCTTTTTTCTATATGATATTCACCCAAGCACTTATTTCTCCAAGTGGGGACCAACTTTGTAGGGGAAATATCAATCAAGCCAACCTCCCCCAGCTTATGCACTATGAAATCCGAGAGAGAATCAGCCTGGGCTCTCTGCCCCCAAGATTTAGCCGCCCCAATGGAGAATTTTAGATCCCCACCTGGAATGAGAAATCATTATTTTAAGAAGGTTTTTTCTAGAAGGGTATTCCAAAATTGAGGTCGTTCCCGAGAGGGGCCATAGATGTTTAAAATCGTTAAATATTTCCCCAATTCCACAAAATAAACAAACATACCTTGTATAGAAGGGAAGCCCAAAGAATATTCAAGATTTATGGATTTTTGGTTCCATCCCATTTCCAACCCTCCTGCACGACCAGAGGCATTCAGACCAAAGAAGGACCAATCCTTTAAGAGACTTTCTTACAGTGGAACAATAAAGACCTCTACCCCAAGGGTTTCTTGTAACATCACAATATCAAGCTGTGATAACTCCAGTAGCCTTTGGAGGTAGAGATGCTTGGAGGGGCTCCTCAACCCCCTACAATTAAAAGAGAGTAGTTTCGTTTGGAAATCCCTTCAGGGGTTGGCATTTCTCTAAGTGCCTCAGAGATGGATAGTTGTCTACCCGTTGCTACATCGAAATCTGCACGAGATTTTTATTTTGAGAGAAATGGTTTTCTTCCCCTCCCTTTGGAGAAGGATCCAATTGGCAGGTTTAAACCCAAACCTTTGGGAGAGGCGTCCTGATGCCCAACATAAGAGACCGTTCGAAAACTTAATTGGTAGTAGATGGGCTCTTCATCTGTCACCAAAGAGGAGTCTTGAATTTGTGAAGAGAGAGGGAGACAGTAAGGGGACATGGCTTGGGTGAAAGAAATATCGAAGAGGGGAGGGTCTTGGGAAAAGGGAGAAATAGGCGGAGGGAGAGAATTGGTGCTTAAAGAAGAAGACGATTTTTTTAACTTACTTAAACCCTAAATATTCAGGGACAAAGAATGAAGATAATTTTTTTTACAGAGACGGGAGAAAGAGGAATCATACCCAAGTGAGAATCAATTTCTTTCTTTATCAGGTAGTCAAGAGTGGTAGGATGCAGATTTGGAGCCCGACGCTTCCCCTCGACCTTTGAGTGGTCGACTAATGCACTCCTTGTCCCCATCTTAGCCTCATTCACGACTTTTCAAGCCGTAATTTATTTCCATTCCCAAACTGGTCCTCGCGACTGGAGATGAGGCATCACTTTGCTTTTACTAGTGCTATAAGGAGAGGATGTCTTATGTCTAAAACTATGCGAAAAGGGGGATTTTCGGTTCATCGAAAGGGAGAATTCTATAACCCGATGACCATGTTTATGGAACCTGTGGCATTTGAAAGGAATACCCTCATAGTCAATAGGCTGTCTAAACAGTAGGTCTCCTTGAGTGAGCTCCAACGTATCTGAAAAGATCTTTTTGATGTTTAGAAAAACAAGAATCCAAGCCACCAACATTTTTCCCGAGGATAGAAAAGACATATCCACCTTCATAAAAATGCCCAAAGCGTTTCCAATCTTCTCGAAGCATTTCTAGCTCCAGCACTCCAGTAGCAACCTTGGCAGTGTTACCCAAATTGGAAGCTCATCAATCCTTTCACGGTTTGTGTCAAAAAAAGGGGTCCATTTCTTCAGTAACAAAGGCATAGAGTTTATACACCAGGGGTCACGCAAAAATTGACACACATCCATTGTTGTCTATAATTTGAACAAAAATCAACCTTTTGCAAGGGTATGCACTGACGACAAAGGAAACCCCAAATACTTCCATTGAGAGGTAACCCATGCCTTTATATGGTCGAGGCTTAGCCGCCTCCTGTTTGTGCGCCCCACTACTGCTTTTCCAGCTAGATCTAGGACGTATAGAATCATGATGTCATCCCCAAGAGCCAAAGAGTGTAGACGAGGAACCAAAATTACTCCCAGACGAGATTTCTTTCTCTTTGGAGTTGAGGGAACACCTTCTAAAGCCTTCAATGCAAGGCATCTAAGGGGTGGTCTATGGGACAACAGAGAGGGAGGGGAGCAGATAGTAGTCTCCAAACCAATGGCAGAAGGAGAGGAGTGGGGAGTTAGGAAGTCATTCAGATACAAAGAAGTAGGGGGACAACACTCCGAGAGGGGGGGAGAGGAGAAAGAAGGACAAAGGCCGGGTAGAGAGCTTACCAAATTTGGTGAAAGAAGCCAATCCTGAAGCTGTCTGGACATGAACCTCCATACTCTGACAAAAAACCCTAGACAGACTCTCGAGATACCAAATCAGATGCAGAACTCCAAAGCTCTGATAAACCTTCTGGGGAGTCTGGGTAATAACATTCCCTTAGTAAAGCATTGGCATCTGGAGCAAAAGACATGTCCCCTAGAAAGGACAGTTGGGTCCCTGAAGCTGGAGCGCATAGTGGGTCTGGAGAGGAAACCCTCCTCAAGCTCCCGACAATTAGTGACAAAAAAAAGAGCCTGTTTCAGGGGAGTTACCAGCTGGAAAGTTCTAGATGAGCTGGCCATCCAGATGATCATATTCATAATCTACCTTCTCCTCCATAGTGACTAATATACACCCACTAATTATATATGTCAGAAAAAAACACTGCAAAGATAAAAACGTCCACCACTAGAAAGACATGAAGAGTTTGTCACCTCCCCAAGGGCCTAAGGTAAACTGCAGGGTGAAGCGAGCCTAGGGAGACCAAGTGAAACTAGGCCGCCTGTGGCTAGGGTTTCCACAGAGGCCTGCCAGATGCATACTAATCTTTAATAATGTCCTAGGCATTTTTACTATCCAATAGTAGAGATGTAATTAAAAGTTAATAAATATTCGCTAGATTTGGACTCATTATTTAGAGTTGGACATTCAAGGACTTTCTTCTTTAAAATATTATTTTTCTTTGATTCTATCTTTTGTGGGACTCTTGGGGATGGTATCGTGTGCAGATTTGTTTTAAAATATTTTATTTCGATCTTTGGTAAATTTAGTCCAACTATATTAACAAGAGATAATTGTTTCAACCCCACGTGTCGCCAATTGTTGTGGCCACAAAACCCCCCATAAATTTTTTAAAAATTATTATGGGTCCCTCCATATAAGTTTTGTTAATATCGCCTTCTAGAACGTTTTGGTTTGGTTTCTTTTGTGAGATTTTCTTTTTGAATTGATTTTAGTGTGACATATTCATTGCTTTTGTTTTTTTTCCAACATTCCAACGATTCAAGTTTCACCTTATTTTGAATTACGACTTTGAAAGATATCCTCGGTCAAAGTGTGATCATTTTTCACCACCTGAGCATAAAATATGTATTTTATTTCTTGTAAATAAAATTAATGTTAATATGTAAATAAATTTTTATTTTGTTTAATCTTAATTAATTAAGTTAATTATTAGTTAAATTTGATTTAATTTTTTACTTTTTCAATTCGTGTGTATATATATATACATATAACTGCTGAGAATTTTTTATAAATTGAATTAGTTTTGATGACTCAACTTTGACAAGTGATATCTTGAGATTTACTCAACCAAATGAGGCAAACGAACCCTCTTTGGAAATCTATTTCAATGGAGAACAATCTAGAAGCATTAATTCAAACAAATCTAGAGATTTACTATGCCAAAAAATAAACAAAAGTGAAGGCTACGAATTTGAAACTAAAATTAGTTTTCTGAATTGATTTAGAAGATTTTATTTCGCCAAGAAGATTTGTTGTTGCTTATTCATTTCCATATTGTTTCATTGTTAATCTTGTCTTCATGGGAAAGAAAGGGAAAACATGAATTTTGTTATTCTAATTTAGTAATTTGTTGACAGATTGGAAATCGCGTTCATTTTCAGGAGGCGATTTTGCAGAGTGATTTCCAGGAAATCATAGAAGAAATTTCCAAATTGGTTGAAATCCCACTTATGAAACAGGGTCCATTACCTTATCCTAAAAGGATTCACTCAAAAGATAAACCTTTTGGGAGAAATTGGTATTGGAGTGACATGGATTTTCCCATATTGGAAATCACGTTAATATTCAGGAGATGTTTTTACAGAACGATGTCTAGGAAAACCGAGTATAATTTGGCAAAACGGTTGAAAAACCATCTGAAAAAAAGGAAAACTTAGCTAACCTCCAAAGTTATTTTCAAAAGGATGAATATCTTGGGAGATATTATGTGTTTTCTGTGTGGGTTCTTTCTAGAATTTTTGCTAATTTTGTAGTTGATTCATGACAACATTTTTTTTTTGTTGACTAAAGGAGGACACGACCTGAGTGGAGGAGATTATAAACAATGTAATTATTCCTCTGTATATGGTTCCAAATCTGTAACTTGAGAGGGGAAATTCTGGAGGAATATACTTTCAATGACACTATTGTAAGAGAGAGATCTTTTCTGTAGAATAGGTAGAGTTTTGATCTCTGAGAGGAGAGGAATTTTCACTATTGTAAAGTTGCTTCTTGAAGGATTTCAGGACTCAGAGGAATGTATAACAACATTTGGAGCTAATGATAATAAGTTTTTATTTCTTTGCACTATTGTATTCGATTTGGAGACTTATTATTATTTCTTTGATGATTGTTTTCATTTTGGTTTAAATTTTGTTCCCATTAGTATACTTATAAGTGTTATTAGCACTACTGTTAACTACACTTGTTTTATGCTAGTGTGTGTTCTTTTTAAAGCTATCTTTTTCAAAACTGAATAGGATTTAGACCAAAATTGATAATGAATTCATGGAGACTTTCTAGTGATCATTGATGACTATTTATTGGCTAATCACAACCTTGTCTTGCATTATTTTATGTTGAATTAAATGAACTATTTCTTTAGTTCAATATAAATCTTATATTGGATTCATTCACATGATTAGATTTGGGTATATGCAATAAATTATTTTGATAACTATTTATTAAGATTGTTTCATTGTACATCTATTTCAACAACCTGTAAGTTGTCAAACTACTTTGAGAGTTTACAAGTAAAAATTAACTCTGGGTTCAATCATAATCTTTTTCCCTTATTTTTTACTTTGCTCTTGATTAAGAGTAAGTCTATCATTTTATTAGTCAATATATGTTTTCCTTTTGTTTACTTTCATCTTAGGATTAATATGCATTTTCATTTAGGTTAAATTCTTTTCATTCTTTAAGTCTCATTTAGTAGGAGCAAGCCTCATTGTGGCTAGACCGAGCCCTCATTTCAGTCACCTTAAGGGGATAATAGTTTCCAAAGTAATAACATACATGTGATTTGATTCCCTTCAGTTTGTTAATAATAATAATATACTATCATACACTAACAAGTTGAAGGCCTTGTACATACAAAATAGATTAGGCTAAATTAACCTTAGGCTAGTCTTAGGAGAAGGGTAATTGGACCCATTTTAACTAGTCGAAATCATTATTCCAAATAGATAAGGGACTAATTGGGGCCCTGACCAGGTTATTTCCCCAATGTTGATTATGGTCATTTTTTTCCATCAACAAGTTTCAACCAACAAAGACCAAGAATGAACAAGAAATAACTATAAGTGCAATTTTTTTCTTACCAATTCCAAGAAAGAGAGAGATCAAACTGTAGTTCACCAAACATTTACTATTCAAGAGAAAGTGAAGAAGACTCCAAGAGGTGTGCACCACTTAACCACATCCAATCACCAAGAGCTAACACCAAAATTCATTTGCAAGAGAGAGAGAGATACCAAAATGCTCAATTATAGTGAAAATTTCAGCCATTAGTCTTCTCAAAATGGGAGAGCTATGATTAAAATGAGATACAAATGTTCTCTATTTATACAAAATTTTCTAAACATGGGTTTTCCACATAATTTAGGGTAAACCACAAGATAATGGGTATGTTGTACTATGTTGTCATTGATGTCAAAGGGTTGATGTCAAGTATTGTCATAGTGATGTGTTTATATCATTGATGTATTGATTGTTGGATTGTGTTGTCATTTATGTAATTGATGTCAAAGGGTTGATGTCAAGTGGTGTCATAATGATGTGTTGATAATAAAGGGAGTTGTAGCATTGATGTCATGTCATGGTTGATAGGAAGTACCAAATGGATGAACTCCAAAGTACTCCCCTTATGGTGAAATCCCTCATGGGAAGATACTTTATGAAGTCCAAATGGTTAAGTGGTTTGGTATCCCCAACAACGTAGTGCTTTTCTGATGAATAATGTAGTGAATACTAGTGAATTTGCAAGAGAGACTATTATAGATGGGTAGTGCTCATCATGCCATTTATGGTGATATGTGTAACGACACATAACTCCTCACAGTTAGAGATTTATGACCATGTGAAGTTGGATAACCCTCATGATTGATCTAGAATCCCCTAGCTTGTCAAAGAAGTCAAGAAGGTTAAAGAAGTCAAATTATTCGAGAAGATCTTAGAAGAAATTGACTAGTCAAAGTGGTTAGTCATGGGTTAAATGGTTGCAATAAGAAAATAATTAAAAATATGTTAGCTACAACTAGAAGTGGAGAGATTACTATTTATGGATAAAGTGATTGTAAGTGGACAAAGTAGTTAGATGTGGGTTAACCCCAAAAGAAGAAAGTTGGCTAGATAATAACCCCTAGAGGAAGCTACTTGGAGAAGTATAAATAAGAGAGAAAGGTTCTCTTATGGAAAATAATATTTTGAACATATTGACGATTTATTTTTTGTGAAAGGTTCATTGTAGGTACTCATGGACACATCATAAGTTCTACAAGTCTGAGGTAGAAAGGAAGTTTGACGGTGAAAGTTTCGTAGGTTCAGAAAACCCTAGTTTTCTGAAGTTGTACACAGACTACAGTGGGCCAAGGTGCATACAAACGTTTGTTGAATAAGCACAGGTCACGTATATTTGAAAAGGCCAAGAAAATATTGAATATATGCTAGTACCAGGTTCTTGAAGTCTAAATCAAGTTCCTGGGTCAGCATTCAACAGGTTCAGATATGCTATTAAAGTTCTGGTATGGTTATATGTTGTATTGATGCTTAGATTTACTCATGGTATGGTGAATGATTGAAGCATTTATTGTATGGTTGTTGTGATGTTTGGATATGGTAGATGTTGGTTGGTTGGTTAAGTAGATCTGTTCTAATATGGTTGAGGGATATCTATGTTGTGTGATGGTGTATACATGAGGAACATGCATAGGTTGTTGGATGGTCTAGATTTTTTTGTGGTTTACGATGGTACAATTTACGTAGTGACAGGATGGTTGTAGTGACAGGTTATAGGTGGATGTGACAAAGGAAGCAAGGGTCTGAAGAGAAGAAGTTGTGAAGTTTCAAAAACCCTAGATTTTTGAAGGTGTACGCAGGCTGGCAGTGGAGGAAGTCATGCACATACGTTTTTTGCATTATGATGCAGGAGCATCGCTTCCAAGCCAGCCATGTGTCAGCCAACCTGCCCACTCAGCACATCCAAAGCGCACATTCAAGGAAGAGAGGCACCAGTCCTCTCACATTTTGAATTTGATTTCAATGTAATTAATGTATGTAAGGTCGTGGAGCCATAGAGTCATGCCTTTGAGTAGGTGTTAGTTAGGAGTATCCTTAAATGGTTGTAATGTTGGATCTAGCTCCAATCTAGACTAGACAACCCATTCAATGTAAATTTAAGTGTAATTGAATAGGATTGGTGAGGATGGATGGAAGAGCTCGAAGATCCCCCTCATGTAAAAGAGATTTCGATCTTGTTTAGAGACAGAGAAGAATAGAGAGGAGAGGAGAGCTGAGACTCTGTTGCAGTCCGAGATCACATTGTAAACATGCATTCATATTAATACAAAGAGCAGTTTTTCCTGCATGTTATTCTGTGTATGAGGAATGTCTTCATGTGTGTGTATTTATATGTTGTAGATGTAGGGTTAGGTATGCATTTGCAGGGACAGATAGGTTCTGTTATCTATGGGTTCTTTGATTTTATGTTTGGGGTTCTTTGAGGCTTCATGCCAAGAGGGTGTGACAGAACACTGTGGGTTATGAGAACTAGTGCATAGATGCACTTCTGAATTCTGTGGATTCAGACAAGGACGTGCCAGGAGGGTGCACCAGCTGAAGTCTTAGACTCAAGGAGAATCCTCAAGGTTGTTGAATATCTTGGAGGTAGGACTGTGTAGAGGAAAGCACAGAAGAAGACAAAATCTCTGAGGAGTTCTGTAGAGCTCTGCCAGGAGGGAATTAAGCAGATGCACGGGTTGCATTGAGGAGAAGAACTCTATCTTGAGTTCAGAGAAGACAAAATTCTGAGGAATTCTGGGAAAGCTCTGTCAGGAGGGCATTGAGCAAGTGCACAAAGCGCACAGGAGAACTCTTCTTAGAGTTTGTTGAAGGGAACATAATCATTGAGGGATTTTGCAGGAGCTCCGCCAGGAGGGCGTTGAGTAAGTGCCAGTTTGCACAAGAATAACTCTTAGAGTTTTGAGGGAAAAGGAAGTGTCAAGAGGACCTTCACAGGGTTGTTGAATACCCTGTAGGCTCAGCAAGGAGTTGCTTGAGCAAGAGACTGCCAAGAGGGCATGAGATTATCCATCTGAGGGAGAGAAAAGGGTTAAGTCCCTTAGAGGTATGATCAATAGAGAAGCTCAAGGCAGACAACACCTTCGTGTGTGCAGGGACCCTGTAGGAATCACATAGGTTGTGAAAAAATTTCAAGGTTTCAGAGAAGAGAAGCTCAAGAGGAAAAGTGCTTTTGTGCACAAGAGCAACAACTGCAAGGAGTGCGGAGGTTGAAGGATCCTTCAAGGATTCAAAGAGAACAAAGCTCAGGAGGGAGAGTGCTTTCATGCAGAGAGCCCTGCTAGTATCACAAAGGCTAAAAGGAGACCCTTTGGAGGGTTTGAGTTTGAGGAAGCTCAGAAGGGAAAGCATCTTCAAGAACGCAGACAAAATCTACAAGTAGAGGCTTCGAAGCAGGGACAAAAGTTTGTTCCTTTGATAAGTTGAATTATTCCAAGGATCGAGAAGAAACATAATCTCACAAGGAGGAGCTACATTTGTCGTTGATTTAGGTGTTGGAAAAATATTTGGACCATTGGAGTTTCATGTCTAGGAACAGGCAGGAAAGCGTAGCACAGGAGGAAGAGATCTGGGCTATCAGATCTCGTGTAGATAGTCGATAGCCATAGGATCTGTGAAGTGTTGCATGAGATTTAACTCTCGTATGCGCAGAGGAGAAGACTCGTCAAAGTCTAGAAATGGTGAAAGCATCAGGACCGTCCATCTGTGGAGGACATGTGTCACGAGATCCTCATATCTCGGGGATTCGGGCATCGAAGAGAGAAATGGGGAAGTCTTTCAACTTCGTGACTTGCGAAGTCCCAAAGTGATTGGGGAGCTACCGGGAGTTCAAAGGACCAGGGATCAGTGTAGCTGGGGTCGCGAAGTCCCAAAACACTGAGAACATCAAAACTATCCAACAGGAGGACATGTGGCAGGGATCGTGGTATCGAGAGAGTCTCGGAAAGGCCATTTCGGCATTCTGGGTACCGGGGAATGCAAAGGGAAAGAATTCAGGATTCTTGACCCATGAGATCTCGAAAGGATCTGAGCCTTCGGATGCGGGAGGATCATAGTTGTTGATCTCCCTTTGACTTGGTATTTTGGTATTTCAGGGACTGGGAAGTCCAAGGAGCAAGGGTCGGGCAACCTTGCATCGCGGGATCGTGAAACGTGAAATCCCGAAGTAGTGAATGGACATGGAAGGAAGCTGGCATTTCGGCATACCCGGATTTGGGATTTCGGAAGTCTCAAAGACAAGGAATCAGGGCATAGGGTGTTGAAAACCCCGAAGTCGCAAAAGCACGATGTGCCCTTAGAGAGGAAAAGTAAAGACGGGGATTTTGGGTTTCAGCATACCGGGGATCCCACAGACAGAGAACTGGTCAACTTCTCATTAGAAGTCTTGAAGTCGTGAAACACAACACATCCTTTGATAGGAGAAATCTGGGCCAGGGATTTTGGCATTTCAGGGATCAACACTTCGACCATCCCGAGGACTAAGAGCCGAGGCTCTTGGTATTGAAACCCCGAAGCAGACTGTGGTCATGGGAAAAAGCGGTCGCATGGACCAAATATTGGCCAGGGGCTAATCGTCGTGGTAAAGCCATTTAGGCGTTTCGGTAATTCAGAGATTGGAGGATCGAGGAGATAGAGGCTCTCGATAGCAGGACTCATAGAGTCCTGAAATCCGAAATTCCCTTTTCGGGAAAGGGTCGTGGTCGTGTTTGGTGGTCGCATGGAGATGAAAAATCACGTCTTGGTGCGATTGCGAGGTGCAGGTAGAGTTTTTGTATAAGGACCTGTGGATCGGGTTCGTGAGGACTCAAGGAAGGCCGAAATAACCATTTCAGTTCTGCGGGATCGAAGGATAGAATGATCCTAAGACCGGGAGGTCATGCAGAACCTGCCGAGGCAGGGGGTGCTACACCTCATTATAGACATGCCACATACATACACATGCTGTAGTATAGATAGATCATGTACATGTTGACATAATTGGTTTTCTTTCTACAAGCTGGGTCATGTACTTGATGGTTGGATTCCTCTTCTCAGTTGGTGCTGAGATCTAAAGGCCAGGTTTTGCATTGAGAATTGGTGCTCTCTTTGAGTTGGTGTTGATAAAACCTCGAGATTGTAGTCTCCTATAACACATAATTAAAAACGTTTACACATATATCTGGTGTTCCTTGTGTTCATTATTGTGATGGTTCATAGTTATTTATTATTGATGTATGTTGTTGAGATATGTTTACATGCAATAAACTAATTATGAATGGAAGTAATGAGTAAATAGTGATTTCTAACTAAATTTTTGTAAGAAGTGTAAAAATATCCTCACACCAATTCACCTCACCCCTCTTAGTGTGTCTAACAATTGGTATTAGAGAAAGACTTCATTATAAACCTTACAAGATTGAAGGAGATCTATGGACACACAAATGGATGAACATGCAGATGAATTTCCTCTCTTTGATGAGACAAATTACTCAGCATGGAGAATAGAAATGAAAGGGTATTTGAAGGAAAAAGGAGCAGGTGTTTGGAACACAGTTGTTGGTGGATCAGTTCCCTTGAAGAATCAGTCAAAATTTGTAGCCCAAAAGGAAGAAAAGAAGCACAATGCAGTGGCACTCAAGACCATTTTCAATGGACTCTCAGATTCTACCAAAGAAAGAATAGGCCAAAATTCCTCCGCTAAGGACCTATGGCTGAAGCTAGAGAAGGTATATCAAGACAACTCCATCAAGGACAATGAATGTAAAGAGTCTCCAAAATATTCTAGTGATTGTAATAATTCTAAGTGTGATAATGTTGAATGCCCTCCTGCAAATAAAGAAGAAGATATAGAAGAATTTTGTGTAGATGAAGAGGAAGAATTGTTGAAGTTTAAAGATTTTTTTTATCTGAGTTAGGTGATGTTAGCATGGAAATAGGACATTATTCAATTGCTTATGAGTATCTTGAAAAATACACAGAGGAAGTCCTAAAACAATACCCAAGGCATACCATGGCACTAAAGAAAATGATCAAAGAACAAGAAGAAGAGATCAAAAGACTAAAGAACAAAATAATTAATCAAGCATAAGAAAAGAAGAAGGTAGATGACAAGGTTAGAAAAAACCTTGAAGTCAATGTCAATCTAAAGACCCAAATTGAAGAAGCCAAAAGGATAGAGGAACTATTGAAGAATCAAGTAAGTAAAAAAGAAGAGTCATGCCATAAGTTGGAAGCAGAAGTTGTTGATCTCATAAATAAATAGAGAAGTCAAACACTCACATCAAGTTCATGAACAACTCAACAATCATGGATGAAATCCTAAATAGCCAAAGATCTCCAAATGATAAATCAGGTCTTGGATACAACAAGGAAGATGCACACTTTGAAGCTAACACTTCTAAGAAGCATGAGGTAAGTCCTTCATTCTCAAAAGGTAGAAGAAAAGATGCAATTAAAGAACCTACAAAAAGCAAGGAAACCTTCAAAAGAACAGAGCAAAGAAGACCTCAAGAATCCATCTCTACACAAATAAAATTCAGAAGAGAGAGACCTTCAAGGTAGACACGAAAGAAAATGTATGAAAATGTTTTTCATGGTCATTGTTTCTCATGTAATGAATATAGTCACAAAGATTTGAAATGCATACATTATGCAAGGAGAGATGTTGGAAGATACCATAACATCCTAAGATGTTGGAGATGTAATCAAGTGGGACACATTGCTGCACATTGTCATATCATGAGATGTTATAGATACAGTGGGTTTGGCCACAAAGCTTAGGATTGTTGGAATTCAAGTAGACAGTCCATGAGGAATGCTTCATATGAAATGACAAGAAGAGCATGGCATATATGTTACACATTATTTTCATCACCCCTATGACCGTTAATGATGCAAACCTATCTATTTTATTCAGAGGGATTAGTGGCTTGAATTCCTGAAGAAAGAAGGGAGAATAAATTTACCTGAGAGATGAAATCATATTTTCCTTTGTAAAAACCCTAGTAAAGAGGATCGTCACACCCTGTCCAGTTCTAGGGGTGTGATGATCCTAGATATTTGCATGATGTACTAAACCGGGCTTGCAATGTCATCGCACTCTGCTCAGTTCTAAGGGTGCGACGATTTTCGTACGTGGGAAAAATGAGCATCTTCTCGATGCTTCTAGAAGGAGAAGCTTATATGGTGAGGTGGCCTCCGATCAGTTTGGATCTTACTTTCTTTTCTGATTTAGTGGGATCATCCTAACCTCCTCACCTTATCCTCTTCATCTTATAAAAGGAGAGGAGCTCTCATGGAGAAAGTTGGATTGGAGTGGTTTTTTGTTAGAGTGGTTTTTTGTTTTGCCTTGTCAAGATAGATTGTGAGTGACTTTCAGATCTATATTCTTAGAATTCTCGGAGCATAAGTGTGTGGGAAACAAGGAACTATTGGAAGGGACCTTACGACATCAAGGCTTTGGTTGTAATCTCTCTTTCTATTATCTAATACAGATGCAATTTTCTTTCCTATATGAATCTTATTTGTCCATATTGTATGATTCCTTGATCACATACATAGTTTCCTATCAAGTAGGCTTTGTTATTCTTGTCTTCATTGGATTGTGTTATTTTGCAGATATTTACCCATATTCCTCGTGACAGATCTTGGATTGCATTGGCGAAGTCGAATCTTCGATATTTAAAAGGTGTGTTCTAGATCCATTTCTCATTTGATAATTGAAATCTAAGGAAAGAGTAGTGTACTGTCTTGTTTTGTTCTAGTTTCGTAGTGAAGTTAGGGAGATCAGTTTGTATCCACACTTACTGATTAGTCCAACAAAAAAATTGGTGACTCCATTGAAAATAGATATGAAGAGCCATATGGGGAGTTTGACTCCCTGCCATGCGTGTGATGGTATAGAGGATGGTCTGTAGGGGAAAGTCTCAGCTTCTCTTATAGAGAATTTACCGCTATGCTTCTGAGTACCTGGCACACAATGCTCACTGATATAGTGGTTCATAGGTGCAGCACCACCTATGTTTCCTGTCAGTGTGACTCGGGACCCATGACGAGATAGCATGGTCAAGAAGCAGATATCCTCGATATCTATCGTAAGAATGTGATCACCCACATGAAACGTTTGCTCGTTCACATCCCACATGTGAACTAGGTACCCGAGTAATCTCGGTTGGGCTCTCATACCCTAGAATTTGAATAATTTTAACAATATACATTGTCGGAGGGCCATTACCGTTCCTGAGTCATTCCTGACAAAGTAGTATTCCTCCTCGTGCTCTCTCTCTCTCTCTCCATTCCAACATTTTTACCATGGAAAACCTGCAATGGAACATTAAAGAGAGATTAACATCATCATCTTCTTCCCTGGATATTTTTTATTGGCAATACATCTTAAAAAACTTTTTGAACTCTGCGCGTCATAGGTCAAGGCATCAACATAATGCAGAGTTGTCGTAGGCCAGCTATGGGGCCGCCTGCGACGACCCTAGATCATCGCATGGCCCAATATAGGGTGCCTGTGATGACCTCCGCGCATAGGTACCCTGAAAAACTTAACTCAAAAATTTATTTTTAACCAATGAAAAACAAATTTTGATCCATTGAATGTTGAAAGAGATAAAAAGTACCTGTTTTGTGGAGACCGTTCATCGAATGATCAATCGTGCCCTCTGCAATCTGTAGTGAGAAATTGAGGTAAATAGGGGGATTTAGAGCAAAGTTTGGGTGAAATAGCAAATGGAATAGTGAAATGGGGTTTTCACCCATTTTATTGATTTATTCACTTTTTCATTTATATTTTGTATTATTTTATATATTTTACCTAAACCCTAAAATCCTAATGACTTTACAAGTGTTGATTTTTGCAGATAAAAAGTGTAGGAGTAAAACGTTGAACAAGGATACACTTTTTGGTTTGTTTTTATACATTTGTCGCATGTACAAATCCTTTTAGGGTTTTTCAGGAAAAACTCCGAGCTTAGTTTTTGTTCTTTCTCGTGCTCGTAAATAAATGAGAATGTAACCGAGTATACTTTTATCGTTTTTTCGGACTTGTAATGGTAACACAAAAAACACCAATGGAGTATCCTTTAAGCTCTTTTCACGATCCGTAAAAATGAAAAGATTGTCGAGCGACCTTGTTATTTTCATGCTCGTAAAAGTTTTTGAAGAAAACATCTATTGAGTGGTATTTGATCTCTTTTTTGATCTCATCAGACTACTTTACGAAAAATGAACTTATGTAGTTCTCTTTAAGTGTTTTTCAGACTCTCTAAACATGAAAAACCCCTGAGTTTTCTCTCTTTGGACTCGTTAAACAAACATCGATAGACCCATATGGGACCGAACCACTCCTTCTTAGGGTTTGTTAAACATACTTTGAGGTACTCGTCCGAAGGATGAGATTACATCAATAAGCATATGTTATCCTCCTCAAGCTTGTGTAAAAATAAAGAGGTACTCGCCAAAAATGGTGGGGGAAAATTTGGGAAAGAAATGTGTCTCTGTATCTGTGTTAGTGGCAGTAATAGTCTCTCTTGAACATGACACCCCCCTTCATCATTGTATCCAGGTTGGGAAATCCATTTGTCTCTCGTTTGACCATCTACATGTCTATATGTTGGGTCCTCCTTGAGCCAATGCTGCCAAGACTATTGTCATGTTGTTCATATGTTCAAGAGAAGTCCAGCCTTAATAAGCCTCCTATTGAGTCCACCATATTATAAATATTATACCATGTTGTCCTTCCCTGTGTCAGTTTCAAATCACTTCACACTTTGATCTACCTCAAATATGTTACTTATTTCATGTCATTGATGGGGGATACATCAAGGCTCTCCTGTGACGAGTCTTTTCCTGTCGACTTTAGCTCATTATCCAGGAACAAGACTTAGAAGTCATTCGGTACCTTAGAGCCTCCATGTCTCAATGGAAGGTTTCTTCTCTTTCAACAATGGGTTCGCATCATTAACCCCTGATTGGAAGATTCTATCGAGTGTTCGACTTTGACTCATTTATTCACATTCGTTGGATTGTACTGGAGTACATTGGGAGTCATTGAAATCAATGGTGATTTACCTCTCACTTGTTAATGATTTTCATTAATGACCGGTAATCAAGTGGTTTCTACCATGTTCGACTTCAGCACCTATAATCGCATGGTTAGATTCGTACTTACGAACGATGGAAATAAAGACCTTGGATCATCCCATTCTGGTCCAAGTTGCGACAGAATATTCATGATTTGTATTGACACATAGATCCACTTTGTATGTATCGTGGCTATGTCTGGATTTGAATTCTTTAGAGCATAGATCCACAGTGTATTCTGGGTGTCTATGCCGATTCAGGGTGACATGGATCCACAGTGTATATTTAGTGGCCATGATTCATTTGACAATTTGTAATATGAGTATGGGAATGCCTACCTTGGACAATGGTATATTATTATGATGATGCTTGATTGTTTGCAGGTTCCCAATCAGTGCACTCCTTGTTTCGGTTGTCATGAGTTCCAACCTCATACTTTGGGGGGAATTTTGTTACACATTATTTTGGTCACCCCAGTGATCCAATAACAATATGTGTTCATGTTCCCAAAAATATCCTTTCTTCATGAGGAAAGTGACTGACTTTCTCTTCTCAAAACCCTATTAAGGAAGGTCATCACAGGCTGCACCATACACATGGTGCGATGATGCCTGATCATCGCCCCCTGCTCTAAAGCTAGGATACGATGTCTCTGTAGGCTTCTTTACAGATAGGGTGCAACGATGTCAAAAGACTAAGAAAAGGTCGAGTTTCACGAAAGTTCTATAAGGGGATCTTCTAGAAGGTGAGATGGAATCCGTATGGTTGGGATCTTACTCGCTTCTCTGATTTGGTGGGATTATCCTAATATCTTCAACCATATCTCTCTCCCTTATATAAAGAGGGATTTCTCATGGAAAAGGATAAGGTTGATTCAAGCAAGATTAATATTGAATAGGATAAGAATTGGATGAGGAATTCTACTTCAGTTCATACTTGAGGGCTTCATTTCAGTTTATCAAGTCATTGTGGATCTTCTTCATTCAAGTTTGGAGCAAGTGTGTGTGTTGGAGCAAAGGGTCATCGAGAGGGGACCTTGGAACATCAAGGCTTTGGTTGTAATCTCCACTTTCACTTTAAATATAATACAGTGATATGTTTCTTTCCCATAAAAATTGTCTTGTTTTATTGTATGATTCCTTGATCACATGCATACGTTCTTGTTGAGTATATTGGATTGGTTTCACTTTGGTTGGCTTGTGTTTCCTTGCAGATTCAATATCACAGGAGAACCAGAGTGGAGCTAGGATGACAATGGCAGGAGGAAGCGACATTTAAACAGTATGTTGTCTATCTATTGTTCACTAGTAAACTCAATAGTTAGAGCTTAGGGAAAGTGTCATATTCTGTTTTGTTTTGTTCTAGATCTAGGTGGATCTAGGGATATATGTTTATGTCGGCATTTATCGATAAGTCCCATAACAATAGAGACAATGTTGAAAGGGTGAAAGCTAAAAAACCAGTGCTGAGAAACTAGGACACTCTCAGAAGTGGATGAAGAATACTGAACAACTAGACATGAGTGAAGGCACAAAGAATGAGGAAATCCTTACATTTTATGAGGAATACATGTTGAATTATTGTAACTTCGAAGAATATTCTACTTATATTTGAGTCATTATTGTATAGATCAAATCACATTTTGTGGATTGATCAAGTTAGGTATTGTATAAGACCAAATCTCCTTTTGTGGATTCGTCAACATGTATTTGTATGGTGGTATTTGTAAATTCGAACCCTAGTAATTATAAAGTGGTTTTAGCCATGTTAAGCCCTAATATTGGCTCATTACCCTTTAATTGTGGCATATTATATTAGTAATGTTATTTTATTTATGTCGGCTTTAGGCCATTAGTTGTAATTATACCTCCTAGTCTCCTATATACACCAAGGAAACATTTTCATTTTAAATCATCTTGTACTTGAACATTTAAGTGGGGTAAAAGGAGGTTTCCCCCTCGAAGAGGCTTATTATCTAAAATTATCTCTTTTTCAATGCGTTGAGTACTTTTTCTGATGTTTTTCTATGCTATATTGATATTTGGTTCTTAACATAAATACTGTGTTACTCTACTCTGTGTAATGTTATGATGAGTTTATATGTTATTTGCTAAGTTCTTTGAGATGATTAGATAAATCTGCTTATGCTTAGTGCTAATGATATGTGAGAATGTTAGATCTGATCCCTATGAATATGCTTAGTGCTTGATCTGCTAGATCTGATCTATTTACCTATGCTAAGTGCTTAAATACATTAGATCAATGTGAATGTTGCGAAGCTCTGTTTTATCAGTGAAGTAGATATTGATTGCATATTGAGGAACTGACGATGCTAAGTGCTCTATTAAGTATCATAATCACATATCTCTATCCCATCTAAGGTTGTAGACACTTGAGTCTCGCAACCACCCCTACCTCTACCTTGGGTGAGACTTCATCTGCTTTGCAGGTGTTGCCGAACGGGTCGGTAGTTAGCATTTTGTTGGTGCGTTGTTGTAGCGTTGAACCCTGGGTATGCCCCTGTGCCAACAAATGGTTCCATTTTCGGGACCTAAAATTGTGACTGTTGGGAACTAAGAAAGAAGCTTTGTGAAAAGATTCGTCCTGAAGTTGTGAAATCTCTGTGCGTAGAACTGTTTCCCTAGTGCGCAGTATTTTTCTTAACTTGTGAAGCTTTGTGCCAAGAGGAAGGTCAGATCTGAAGAAAAGAGGTCAAATCTGAAGAAAAGAGGTAATATATGTAATCTTTGTGCTCTAATAAAGGTAAGAATAGTAGAAAAATTCTAGATCTGAAAGCTTTGTACTCTATAAAAGTAAGATAAGTGGAAATTTTTGTTTCTAAAGTATGGATCTAGGTATGTTTGATAGGTTTTGTCCTAGCTTGAAAACTAGGGAACTAATAGATGAAAAAAGGCTTGATATGAGTAGATTTGATAAGAATAGTGAAAGATATGTTATACCTATGCATAGAAAGAATGTTTGGACTAACAAATGGATGTAGGATCCTAGAAAGAATTTGTCGCAGGTTAGCTCCTATGATCCTAGCGCACAATACATGAGAAGTTGGGGATCATTTCAAAGAAAGAGAGAATTAACTCTCTGTTATAGTTGCAGAAGACTGGGACATATTGCTAAGGAATTCCCTGGAAGAAGACCTAGATGTCTTTGTTGCAAATATCTGGACCATGAAGTGTTGGATTGCCCTAGAATGATTGCTAAGCTTGAAGGAATGAATTTGAACCAGGAAAATCCTAAGGCAGATCCATAAATGGTAGAATCCCAGAAAGAATTAGAGAAAGTATTGTTACAGATGAAAGAAACCCTGAATGACCACCAACATATCATCTTATCAGAGATCTTCAAAGAAAAAGAATGCATCGAAGCAAGAATAGGAGACTTCGAAATTGACTGTGTTCTGGATGAAGAAACACAGGTGAATATCATGACAAAGAGAACTTGGGAAGATATAGGGAGGCTTGCTATGATTCATTCATTAGGAGGAGTAGGATTATTCAGAGGAAAATTGGTAAACCTATGTGGAAGGCTCACTTAGATACCTGTGAATGCCAATGGAACTTTGACAAAAGAAGATTTTGAGATTATTAAATTTATTGAAGACAACGCCTCATTTACGATGTTACTAGGAAAACCTTGTATTGATAGAGATCAAGCCAGACAAAATGAAGAAGAATAAGTTTTGGAGCAGAAGAAACAAGAGTTAAAATATTTCATGACCAGAAGGATCGCACACTTGATTGAAGAACAGGAGAACAAATCGAATCTATTTAACACTAGAGACCCAGATGTCAAAGATGCAAGAACATTATAAGACCCACAGGAGATTGAAGTACCTATCCCATATAAAGAAGAGGTATTACCCCCAAATCCTAGGAAAGAATCTCGACAACGCGCAGTGACTATGTCAAATGAAGATAAGAATCAGAATGGAAAAATACATACCGAGACGAAGCTCACTGGAAAGAAGGCTAGAAAGCTAAGTAAGAAGAGGGCTAAGATTGAAAAGTTATAGAACGTTCCAGAGGGAACTTCACAGGAGGAAAATTTGCAAAATTGGAGCTTCGTCGGGATATCATAATAGCGACACATGGCACTTCACCATGGCGAAGAAATATATCCATTAGGGACATTATAACCATTCGACTGCCACCTTGAATGGGTAGAAAGGAATTTAAGGCTCGACACCAGACCATTGGACCATGGCATAACAGATCAAACAGAGTTAATGAAGGCTTCATACCCGTTGCAAGAGGCTCGTTTCTGAGTTACCTATTTATCCCATCACGCCATGCACTATTAAGCCCTAATATTGGTTCATTACCCCTTAATTGGGGCATATGATATTAGTAATTTTATTTTATTTATGTCATCTTTAGGCCATTAGTTGTAATTATACCTCCTAGTATCCTATATATACCAAGGAGACATTCTCATTTTGAATCATCTTGTACTTGAACATTTAAGTGGGGTAAAAGGAGGTTGCCCCCTCAAAGAGGCTTATTATCTAAAATTATCTATTTTTCAAGGCGTTGAGTACTTTTTCTGAGGTTTTTCTATGCTATATTGATATTTGGTTCTTAACATATGGTATCAAAGCTCAAGGTCTTGGGGTTTCGCTGCTACATCTGAGACACCTTGGAATTTTCTCTATAACTTTTTTTCTACAATGTTTCAAAAGGAACGACTTGGAGGATATTTAGTAGACGGATCAAGGTACGTTGGGTTCAAAATTCATCTCTTAAGGACTTATATTTTCATAGATACAACATGTACAAGATAGGGTTCTGGAATCATCCTAAACTGAGTCATTGCGTAATTTTCGCTATAAAAACTTTTCTGTAATGTTTCAAACCCTAAACTTTGGAGTCTATTTATAGAAATTAGTAAGGTATCTATGGTAAAAATTTCAACTTCTGGGTCATCTTAAATTTGTAGATACACCATGTGTAAGATAGGGTATCTGACTAGTCCTATTGATTAGTCTCAAGAAGGTGTTCCAGGTAAAAAAATCATAACTTCTTCCTAGAGTATCCAAATTGAGTGGGGCTGGTTTCATTGGATTGTGGACAGTCTTTAGTATTTCTGGTGTGATTTTCAGAATTTAATATCAATTATTTTGTGCAGGGCACACTATACAAGTGAGACCTCCTGGAAAAGCCAAAAATCGGCAAGTTGTGGGGAAGTTACCGTAAATTCCACTTGGCACATCCAATTTTGATCAGACCTGTGGAATTGCAGAGAAGAAATATCAAAGAACTACATAAAAGAAAGTTTCATACCCAGAAGGGTCGAAACTTGGGAGATACAATAGAAGAAATATTTTCTAGAAGAACCACCTCAAAATCAAGGTTCAAAAGTGATACTTGGCCAACATGCCACCAAAAAAGGGAACTTCTACACCAAATAAGTCTCCAGAAAATCCTACTTGGACTCTTGATTAAGGTGAAGAAATGCATAAGGACATAAATTAACTAAAAAAGAAAATGGATTCAATGTAAGCTAAGTTGGATATTAAGATGGATTCAATGGAAGATAAGTTGGATACTAAGATGGATGGTTTAAAAGGGGAGATCATGGAAGTATTGAAAAAATTCGTAACAGAGAAGACACCTGAAAGTGAAAATGCATCCCATGAAATTCATGATGAGGACAAAAGGAAGGTGAATTAAGAATGGAGAAACTCCAACTTTGGTTTGAAGACCAACCACGTTCCTAAGATTGATATGAGGAAGTTTGATGGCAAGGACCCAATCACATGGATACTTCAGATGGAGAAATTCTTTGATCTCCATAATGTGCCACATACACAAAAGGTACAAATTTCTTCTTTATATTTAGAACCTAATCAATTTGTATGGTATTGATGGCTTTGTTCTTGCAAATCACTCTTCACTTGGACAATTTTCATGGAAGAAATGATAGCACAGTATGAGGATACAAGGAGCAATACCTTCTTTAGCCAATTGATAAATCTCAAGCAAAAAGGTTCAGTTACCGAGCACATTGAGAACTTCCAAAGTTTGAATATAAAGGTAATTGATATTCCAGATGAGCACTTGATTGATGTATTCATAGGAACTTTAAAGGATAACATTCAACATGAAGTTCGCCTTTGGGAACCCAAATCATTGGAGAATGCATTTAAGGTGGCAAGAAATGTTGA
>ML777107.1:769604-883824 GCA_009831015.1 Picea engelmannii | reverse complement strand
TCGGGGGTGGCCAGTGATAAATCCATTGGGAGTGATTGAGCCTATGGTTGGGTGGAAATGAGCACCCATTTCAGCAGTCGCATCATGCCTTATGGTTCTGATAAGTGTTGTTTTGCCTTATGCTTTGAATTGTAATTAATGGATGCATGTGAGTATTCATATGTCTATAAGTGGTTCTTTTAAGTATTAAACGATTAAGTTATGAGTATTCATTCGTTCCCCTGAGAAGCTATACTCCTGCTTGATTTTTCCATATGCTCCAGTTTAATCACTCGAAGGCGCTTTCCCCAAGGAAATACATCATCAATCTAAGAGTCAGAGCAAGCCTCTTGGCATAGCTACCATTTTGGTAACCTTACAAGTTACCTTGCCTTGTGTTGTAACAGATATTAAAATCGACTATGCTGCCCAAGGTACCTGCTTTTAGAAGGTTTATCATGGAAAATTTTGCAGCAAGGTGTTGCTTCTATAGTGCTCTTGACAACACATTTGAACTCCGGGATGCACACACTTATGCTCTATTTGGTGAAATTGTTGTTGCTCGAAAGGGAATCTAAGAAAAGATGTGGAAAACACAAAAACACGTATTCTCTCGGAAGAGGAAAAACCAGCTTACTTCCCTTGTTGAGGATGCACTTTCACATTCTCACTTTGAAAAGTATGGTGCGAGGGCTCGAGATTCCCTCGCTTGTTGGACCCCTGATTGCATAGGGTTTAACCTAATAGAGGTTGTCTTATGCCATATTTGTAGAAAAGAAAGGCCAGGGGTTGTCTTGGTATTCATGATAGGATGGGATGATATAAATGCTTTGAAGGATCAGCTCAAGGCACATCCTCTGTTAAGAGATCCAAACAAAGTTATGTTGCTTACCTGTCATGGATCTATGGCTACTTCGGAGCAGAGATTGATTTTTGAAAAGCCACCTCCTAATGTAAGAAAGATAGTGCTTGCCACAAACATGGAAGAGGCTAGCATAACAATAAATGATGTTGTTTTTGTCGTGGACTGTGGAAAGGCAGAGGAAACATCCTATGATGCTTTGAACAACACTCCATGTCTGCTTCATTCCTATATATATCGGGCTTCTTCTCGTCAAAGGAGAAGCAGAGCTGGTCATGTTAAACCTGGTGGATGCTATCTTCTCTATCCAAGATGTGTGTATGATGCTTTTGCAGAATATCAACTTCCAAAGCTCCTGAGGACACCACTACATGCTATTTGTCTACAAATTAAAAGCTTGCATCTTGGAAGCATTGGTGAATTCTCATCTCAAACATCGCAGGCCATAAATTCTCTTCGGAAACAGTTCAGCTTTCTGCTGAAAAAGCTGGTTTAGTGGATGCTGACGCAAGTACCTCTAATCAGTTGTCTCATAATCAGTCATTGGTTTGAGAAATTACATGTGCTAGCCTTTTTCCACGCATTGTTTCCATTGTGCATAGAGAGAGGTCAATTTCAATGAATACCATGGATGATGGGCAAGTTATGCTTTGTGCTAATTCTGTTAATTCCCATGAGTAAGACGATGAATTTTCTCCTAAAGGTGAGGGCATTCAGAATTTGGTCGAGGAATCAGGTAGTTCCAATGGTTAGAGTTGCTATCGACTGGTTGAAATTTAGAGAAAGTCCGTTCCTTTTGAAAAAACATTATGGCTGACGGACAAACACGACAAAAATACTCTTAAGCAGGATTCTTGTAGGGAAAGCTCATGTGGGCGTTATGGATATGTCGCATTTCCATTTATTCTCTTGCAGAGTTCCCTGGCAGGACTGACAATGACGGTGAGAAACATTTATGTTTAAGCGGCGTGGCTACAGTGCATAATAATCATGCTCAACGAATACGTTAGTCTCGATAATTTATTTCCTTTGACTACACAGCGAAGATGGATTGGTATTGCCTGGCGGGGGACGTTTGAAGAAGGTAACGGTTGCATACCAAGGTGACGATACAGACACTTCAGATGACCCTTGTGAAAAAAGAATTCGGTGAAGGCACGTCGATTAGGGTTTCGACGAGAGACTGAACAGTTTGTGAGAGAGGCTTTTCCTATAGAGACGGGAATTCTTGGTGGCGTGATTCATCCTCTATCCTACCAACAGGCTCCTTCATATCAAGCTTATTCCACAACTGAATGATTGTGGCAGTGGAGTTAACTGGAATAACGCTCAAGTCATCTGTGATGACAAAGTTGACAGTCCTCTTCACATATCCCGTAGGATGTACTACATCTTTGGCGGCTGCGAGGGGGTTGTCCACCAACTTCACTTCATGGTTTACCCAATTGCCGCAGGAACAGGTTACAATTCCACTTTGGGTGTTGAGACTATGTGTATAGCTAGAACTCTATATATAAGGGCACACATAATATCTGGAAGGAGTTGCAGGCGAAGGATGAAGCGGAGGAGATTGAATATGCAATGTGTCACTGGTGTAGGTCATGGAGACGACCTTCGGATCTAACAAAATCGCTTTGTCAGCTTTCATGAGTGACGTAGATAGACTCTCCACTCTCTTATAAAGATTTGTGATGCAAGGAACTTTTGTCTGATCCTCCTCCTCCTTAAGTACTTTGGAGACCATCGCCTGCTTGGCAATGGCCCCAGTTGGAAGTACGAGAAAACTGAACAATAGATCAACAAAATCCTTCCCTGCTTCTGCGTACAATATCTTACGACTTCTCTTATTGACCATCAGTTTTATGGTCATGGAACTAGCAGCCTTAGGCTTAGGCGTAATTTCAGACTGGAGAGTTTCCATGGCAATCGTCTGTTGCTTCTATTTCTGATGAATTTCTGATGACAGTAAGCCATCAATTTAAAGAAGCAGCCATTCGTTGGCCATACTGATTTCCATTCCAATCGAGCAGGCGAGCGATTCCGGGTATGAATTATCCATTGTTACTTACAGATTTAAGTTTTGAACCTGATTTTTGTCCTTTCCCTTGTTCGACATTCCTACTATGACACTAGGTCCAGCTGAGGTTGCAGTTGTAGGTGCAGCTTTTCTTTGCCCTCAACCTGCTCTACAGAAGGATGATATTGTGTATCTCGTTGGATTGAATTAGAGTTTAATCACGCAAGTCCACAGTCAAAAACACAGTGGTTGCCTTGAATATTCGATAATGTGCTTATCCCTGGTATAGAGCTATGAACATGGAGGTCATCGAATTGGGTACAGATTTTGGCAATAGTTTTTCTGGTGTACTGACAGATGAGCATGGAGAGTTTCAGGCATTATGGGGCAGTTTCTCTACGCAGGAGGAATATAGTGATAGTTTGGATGATCTGGTCAAATGTTTTTGTAATCTTATGTGTTCAGTAACCTTCCAAATAGCAATCCACACATCTGGCAGTCCCGGAGTCCAGAAGACGAATCGTTTCAGATTCCTGGAACGCCGAGAGTTTCATTTTTTCCTTTAAAGGACTGATGTATGTAACATTTAAGAGTGGCGGGGGGGGCGCATGAGCGTCGCACTGGGGGAAACCTCTTCTGAAGAGGGTTTCATTGTAATGTCTGAGTTTTTGTAACCCATTAATGGAGTAATAAAGAAGATTTGTGACTTGTGACTGTGAGATTCATCACGGTCGATTTCTTTCAGCATGTTTTTTTTTTCTCTTTTAGCTGTGTTAAAACTGTTTGGACTTCATTTATGTGTTCCTTACTCAGAGTTGAAATTGTATTTACCATATCTTTATGTCTTCCTTAATCCATCACGACTGCATTACATTTTGTTTTCTTCTAACCGATGGGCTTCGTTATACTTTAGTATGACCACTACTATAATGAAAGGATTTGGGTTTTCTGTAATTGTTTATTGCCTTTCCTCTGCACCAGCTATCAGCTGTGTAAGACCAATCTGCATTTTCATAATTCTGCATGTATCCTTTGCTACATCAGCCTTTCCTTTTTCTTTCCCCTACCGCATCATGACTTATCAAAGCGCTGAAAGATAGACTTACTTTGCCTCACTTTCTGCAAGTTATTTGATCTATGCTATTGTCTCTTTTTCTCAGTTTTCATCTGACTCCATGCCCAATGGACCATTTCCCTGGTTTAACCCCCAAACCCCACAAATACAAGACTATCTTTCACCCATAAATCTGCCCACCGTTTTCATGCTTACTTCAATTTATTTTGTGACATTTTTCGAGAGATCCCTCTCGGGTTGGAAGAGGGCAGCTTCTAATCCAAAGTGGTTTGAGGTTGCCTCGGGATTGATTTGTTGCAACCCATTTCAGTTCTGAGTGTCAACATTTTGGCGCCGTTTCCGAGGATTTTTGAAGTTGATATTTATCCCTGGGAGAACGACATTGTTATAGTCCTATGGCCTAGTTGAGCAGTTAGTCATAGGCAAATATTGGTTGCACATGCTCTGGTGACTCCATTAAAAGTTTATGATGGTGATTTCACTGGCAGGAGAACTCAGAATTGCAGCTTTCACGTAAGGTCGCCCAATGGAGGGAGGCACCTGGTCTACTTTTCTCGGCACTTTACGAGAAAGTACCATCCCTAGTTGGAGCCGATGTTGTAACAGATATTAAAATCGACTATGCTGCCCAAGGTACCTGGTTTTAGAACGTTTATCATGGAAAATTTTGCAGCAAGGTGTTGCTTCTATAGTGCTCTTGACAACACATTTGAACTCTGGGATGCACACACTTATGCTCTATTTCGTGAAATTGTTGTTGCTCGAAAGGGCATCTAAGAAAAGATGTGGAAAACACAGAAACACGTATTCTCTCGGAAGAGGAAAAACCAGCTTACTTCCCTTGTTGAGGATGCACTTTCACATTCTCACTTTGAAAAGTATGGTGCGAGGGCTCGAGATTCCCTCGCTTGTTGGACCCTGATTGCATAGGGTTTAACCTAATAGAGGTTGTCTTATGCCATATTTGTAGAAAAGAAAGGCCAGGGGTTGTCTTGGTATTCATGATAGGATGGGATGATATAAATGCTTTGAAGGATCAGCTCAAGGCACATCCTCTGTTAGGAGATCCAAACAGAGTTATGTTGCTTACTTGTCATGGATCTATGGCTACTTCGGAGTAGAGATTGATTTTTGAAAAGCCACCTCCTAATGTAAGAAAGATAGTGCTTGCCACAAACATGGCAGAGGCTAGCATAACAATAAATGATGTTGTTTTTGTCGTGGACTGTGGAAATGCAAAGGAAACATCCTACGATGCTTTGAACAACACTCCATGTCTGCTTCCTTCCTGGATATCTCGGGCTTCTTCTCGTCAAAGGAGAAGCAGAGCTGGTCGTGTTCAACCTGGTGGATGATATCATCTCTATCCAAGATGTGTGTATGATGCTTTTACAAAATATCAACTTCCAGAGCTCCTGAGGACACCACTACATTCTCTCTGTCTGCAAATTAAAAGCTTGCAGCTTGGAAGCATTAGTGAATTCTCATCTCAAACATTGCAGGCCATAAATTCTCTTCGGAAATAGTTCAACTTTCTGTTGAAAGAAGCCGGTTTAGTGGATGCTGACGCAAGTACATCTAATCAGTTGTCTCATAATCAGTGATTGGTTCGAGCAATTACATGTGTTGGCCTTTTTCCACGCATTGTTTCCATTGTGCATAGAGAGAGGTCAATGTCAATGAATACCATGGATGATGGGAAAGTTATGCTTTGTGCTAATTTTGTTAATTCCCATGAGTAAGATGATGAATTTTCTCCTAAAGGCGAGGGCATTCAGAATTTGGTCGAGGAATCAGGTAGTTCCAATGGTTAGAGTTGCTATCGACTGGTTGAAATTTAGAGAAAGTCCGTTCCTTTTGAAAAAACATTATGGCTGATGGACGAACACGAAAAAAATAATCCTAAGCAGGATTCTTGTAGGGAAAGCTCATGTGGGCGTTATGGATATGTCGCATTTCCATTTATGGCTCTTGCAGAGTTCCCTGGCAGGACTGACAATGCCGGTGAGAAACGTTTATGTTTAAGCGGCGTGGCTATAGTGCAGAATAATCATGCTCAATGAATAAGTTAGTCTCGATAATTTATTGCCTCTAACTACACAGCGAAGATGGATTGGTATTGCCTGACGGGGGATGTTTGAAGAAGGTAACGGTTGCATGCCAAGGTGACGATACAGACAATTCAGATGACCCTTGTGAAAAAAGAATTCGATGAAGGCACGTCGATTAGGGTTTCAACGAGAGACTGAACAGATTGTGAGAGAGGCTTTTCCTACAGAGACGAGAATTCTTGGTGGCGTGATTCATCCTCTATCCTACCAACAGGCTACTTCACATCAAGCTTATTCCACAACTGAACGATTGTGGCAGTGGAGTTAACTGGAATAACGCTCAATTCATCTGTGATGACAAAGTTGATAGTCCTCTTCACATATCCCGTAGGACGTACTACATCTTTGGCGGCTGCGAGGGGGTTGTCCACCAACTTCACTTCACGGTTTACCCAATTGCCGCAGGAATAGGTTACAGTTACACTTTGGGTGTTGAGACTGTGTGTATAGCTAGAACTCTGTATATAAGGGCACACATAATATCTGGAAGGAGCTGCAGACGGAGGATGAAGCGGAGGAGATTGAATATGCAATGTGTCACTGGTGTAGTTCGTGGAGACGACCTTCGGATCTAACAAAATCGCTTTATCAGCTTTCATGAGCGACGCAGACAGACTCTCCACGCTCTTATAAAGATTTGCGATGCAAGGAACTTTTGTCTGATCCTCCTCCTCCTTAAGTACTTTGGAGACCAACGCCTGCTTGGAAATGGCCCCAATTGGAAGTACGAGAAAACTGAACAACAGATCAACAAAATCCTTCCCTTCTTCTGCGTAGAATATCTTACAACTTCTCTTATTGACCATCAGTTTTATGGTCATGGAACTAGCAGCCTTAGGCTTAGGCGTAATTTCAGACTAGAGAGCTACCATGGCAATCCTCTGTTGCTTCTATTTCTGATGAATTTCTTATGACAGTAAGCCATCAATTTAAAGAAGCATCCATTCGTTGGTCGTACTGATTACCATCCCAATCGAGCAGGCAAGCAATTCCGGGTATGAATTATCCGTTGTTACTTACAGATTTAAGTTTCGAACCTGCTTTTTGTCCTTTCCCTTGTTCGACATTCCTGCTGCGACACTAGGTCCAGCTGAGGTTGCAGCTGTAGGTGCAGCTTTTCTTTGCCCTCAACCTGCTCTGCAGAAGGATGATACTGTGTATCTCGTTGGATTGAATCAGAGTTCAATCACGCAAGTCCACAGTCAAAAACACGGTGGCTTCCTTGAATATTCGACAATGTGCTTATCCCTGGTATAGAGCTATGAACATGGAGGTCATCGAATTGGATACAGATTTTGGCAATAGTTTTTCTGGTGTACTGACAGATGAGCATAGAGAGTTTTAGGCATTGTGGGGCAGTTTCTCTACGTAGGAGGAATATAGCGATAGTTTGGATGATCTGGTCAAATGTTTTTGTAATCTTATGTGTTCAGTAACCTTCCAAATAGCAATCCACACATCTGGCAGTCCCAGAGTCCAGAAGACGAATCGTTTCAGATTCCTAGAACGCCGAGAGTTTCATTTTTTCCTTTAAAGGACCGATGTATGTAACATTTAAGAGTGGCAGGGGGGGCGCATGAGCGCAGCACTGAGGGAAACCTCTTCTGAAGAGGGTTTCATTGTAATGTCTGAGTTTTTGTAACCCATTAATGGAGTAATAAAGAAGATCTGTGACTTGTGACTATGAGACTCATCACGGTCGATTTCTTTCAGCATGTTTTTTTTTCTCTTTTAGTTGTGTTAAAATTGTTTGGACTTCATTTATGTGTTCCTTACTCGCAGTTGAAATTGTATTTACCATATCTTTATGTCTTCCTTAATCCATCACGACTGCATTACATTTTGTTTTCTTCTAACCGATGGGATTCGTTATACTTTAGTATGACCACTACTATAACGAAATGATTTGGGTTTTCTGTAATTGTTTATTGCCTTTCCTCTGCACCAGCTATTAGTTGTGTAAGACCAATTTGCATTTTCATAATTCTACATGTATCATTTGCTACGTCGGCCTTTCCTTTTTCTTTCCCCTACCGCATCATGACTTATCAAAGTGCTGCAAGATAGACTTACTTTGCCTCACTTTCTGCAAGTTATTTGATCTCTGCTATTGTCTCTTTTTCTCGGTTTTCATCTGACTCCATGCCCAATGGACCATTTCCCTGGTTTAACCCCCAAACCCCACAAATCCAAGACTATCTTTCACCCATAAATCTGCTCACCGTTTTCATGCTTACTTCAATTTATTTTGTGACATTTTTCGAGAGATCCCTCTCGGGTTGGAAGAGGGCAGCTTCTAATCCAAAGTGGTTCAAGGTTGCCTCAGGATTGATTTGTTGCAACCCATTTCAGTTCTGAGTGTCAACACCTTGATTCAGAGCTTAAAGCTGTGCGAGTTGGGAAGGTGTTCCCTTCGGACTGGTAGTCTAGGAGACTTTTAACTCACACTTAATTCCTTAACCAAAAAATCGATTAAGAGTTGGGGGGTTATAGCCCAGGAGTTATCTGAATGCCCATGTGACCTCGGTATAGGAACCCTATGTAAAAATGAGTTAGCTCAAGAAGGTTTCGGGACCTTTGGAACTCAAAGCATAGAGGTGTCAACTTGCATGATAGCCAAGTTACATGAACCACCGATGACTTAAGAATCGAGCAAGTGAACCGTTTAACGGGAGGAAAGGCCATCCCAGTTGTTAGATCGATTCAGACACCCACTGGGGTTAAAGAGTCAAACATCAGCCACTCGGTTGAATCGACGGTTGGGTATCATTGCAGAGTACGAAAGTGAAATTAGCAGACATGCTAGTTCACGGCCCACAATCAACCCACGTCGTTGATCTCACCAGGAATGGAAGATCAACGACGAGGATTGGACTAGAGAGGAGAAAGCACTTCCTAGATTGCAGAGATTGGACCCCGCAATCACTGTGAACCGTCGATCTATGAATGGAGATCGAGGGTGCGGAATCATTGCGGAGCACGAAGGTGAAAGTAGCGGACACGCTAGTTTGTGGCCAACAATTCACTAATGTCGTTGATCTCGTCGAACTGGAAGATCAATGACCCCGATTAGACCAAGCTCAGAGATTACCTTCCAGATTTTGGGGGTTGGACTCTCTGATAAAGAGCACGCAGGTTGGAGCCCCGCAATTACTGTGAACTATCGATCATCATTGACCTTAGACTTGAGTTTGATGAGATCCCTGAAATGCAAGGAGTGTGCGGGAAATCAAAATCCCCAAGGAGATCAAAATCAGAAAAGATAACACTTTTCAGAAAGTGAAAATGAGGCCAAGAACTGAGCTTGTAGGAGGAACAAAGTTCGAGGCCTTTTGAATATTTAGAAAAATCTTCTAACTCAGAGGAAATCAAAAGCTTAGGAGGAAGAGCGTCAGTAGTCGTTGGATCGCAACATGAGGATCAACAACCGTCTGATCTAAGTAAGGTGCATAAGCCTTAGTGCTTTACATTCACAGGGGAGTGAACTCACCAAAGTTCCAAAGTCCGAAGAAAATCTGGACTGTCGAATCCCGAGGGACACATGGCGACAGATTGTGAGCTTTGGATGATCGCTTCAAGAATTTTAGTTGATATTTGAGATTCCCGAAACCCGAAGTCCGAAGGAAATATGGACCGTCGAATTTGGAGGGACACATGGTGATATATTGTGAATGTCAGATAGTCGATTCGAGAGATTCAGTTGAGATTTGAAACTTTCAAAATTCAAAGATCCGAAGCAGATCACAACCGTCAGATCCAGAGGATAGGTGGCACAAATCTGTGGACTTTGAGCAAGGACTTGCAGTAAATGACAACCGTTAGATTGTTCGAAGTAAACGTTAGTCGTCAGATCTAGAGGATAGGTGGCGCAAATATGTGGACTCTAGGCAAGGACCCGAAGTAAACGACAACTGTCAGATTGTCCGAAGTAGACGTCAGTCATTGGATCCAGAGGGTAGGTGGCATAAATCCATGGACTCCGGGTGAAGAACCGAAGTAGATCATTTCTGTTGGCCGATAGGAGATATGTGTCAATAGATCAGAGATTTCAAGGATCACCACTTTGGAGGTTTCCAAGTGAGGAGTGAGACAAACTCCCGAAGTCCTGGACAGTTGAAGTAGTCGGGAACCATCAATCTGAGGGAGGACACATGTCATCATATCGCGGACTACGGGTAAACCGTTCCAGGAGAAATGGAGAGGGAGGAAAACTGAGATTTTAGATATCTGAAGGCCGAAGTCCCGAAGGAGACAAGGGTCATTGATTCAAAGAGAACACACGTTAACAGATCGGGAGCTCCAAGTAAATCACACTAGGGTTTCAGTTGAGATTTGAGACCACCGAACCCCGAAGACCCGAAGTCAATCTGGTCTATGTGATCGAGAAGAAACGTGGCACAATTTTGTGAACCCTAGGTAAAGAGCTGAAGTAAATCTCAACCGTCGGATTGAAGTGGACATGTGGTAGGAATCCACATACTTTGGGGAAAGGTTAAATTTGAGACATGAAGAGTTTGAATCCCAAATATCCAAAGGGATTTCAATTGTCGGATCAAAGGGAGACACAGGTCAGTGGATCGCCAACTCCGGATAAAAATACAATGGGGAAAGGGTTTGATAATTGAAACTCTTGAATCCTGAACCACGAATTAAATCACAACCACTGATTTAGAAGGGTTAGATCTGATCCATAGAATCCGAAAGGACAGAACTGATCCATCATATCAGAAGCACCATCAAGATCATGAGATCGACGGTCCCGTCGCATTGCCAGGATCGAAGGTGCAAGAACTTTAAAAAGTTGAGGGCGGGCCACAATCCCAACCACGGTTTTGGAGAAAGAACATGTGGAGTATCGGGATTAATTGCGGGGCGAAAAGTAGTTTGGTTTCAAATCACCCTTGGTCATGCTCGCAATTGTGTGGTTACGTGAGGTGATCACCCAAGGTCACCTCAAGGAGGGGATTATCAGAAAAGGGGCCTGTGCCAAAACTCATATATTTCGCAAAGGGGAAGGTCGCGGGTACCATTAGACCTACACAAGGAAGTCAAAAGGGTATGTGTTTAATTACAAAATGAGACCATTAAGGTCTCAGAGAGTCGTTTGGCTCCAGAACTGGAGATCCTTGATCGGGAGTTTGGGTTGGTTCCCCAAATTTCCAAATTAGAAACCGTAGAGAGAGATGATTTGTTCCTATAAGGAAAACAATTTTTTTATTTATTTTTCACCCCATCATGGGTGTGTTACAAATTGGTATTAGAGCATGGTTACAACACTTTGCCTGCTTGGGGTCATGGACGATTTGCTCAAAAAACATATTTAGAGTACTTTTAAGAGTGGCGCCTTGTCTTGCATCCTTCTTAAAGAGTCCGGTTAAATATTTATCGAGGAAAAGAATGAAACTTTCTACTGTGTGTGTGCATTTAAGTAATTTGAGTCGTGTATTGTTCATAAACTGTTAGCTAACGAAAAGTGTTTTTTTCAGCACTTGAGCAGTCAGTAAACCACGGGAAAACTTCAAAACTAAAGGATGGTGATGTTTCATGAAGTGGGGGATGGTTCCCTCAATAGAGATGAAGAATCTAATGAAAGGAGGGTGGTGTAAACCCCTTCAGATCTAGCTAAAACTGTAAAGAGCCTTATGGCCGAATTACAAAGTTGCAAGGCTGAAAATGAGAGATTGATAAAGGAGCAAGAAAACAAACAAAAATTAACACAGTCTTGTTGCAGAGCTTATTCGACATACAGAGGCAACTGCAGCATGAACCCGCAACCAATCATATGGACCAACGACATGATAAGAGAAGTCAAAGTGCACCTAAGATCCGAAAGCATGACCACACTACGAGAAGTACCTCAAAGAAGGCCCAACCTAGAGGCATGGGACACTGATCAACAGAGTCCTCTGGAAAGAAAGATGGCAACTCTGAAGGATATTCTAGTAGCAGAGCGAGTTCACATTCTCAAAGGGAAGAAAGGAAGCGGAAGCATTCCAAAAATCATGATCCTAAAGAGTTCAAGAAATTCAAACCACCATGTTCCAATGGAGAGATTAAGAAGGGAGAAGAGGCTGAAGTTTGGATGCTTGGTTTAAAGAAGTACTTTAGATTCCACGACTACTCTGAAAACTTTAAGGCTCGAATAACCATCTTCAACCTGAATGGAAAATATTTCATTTGGTGGGAAGACCTTAGGAATGTGAAATGATTCCATGAGAAGGAATTGTCATGGAAACAGTTCGAGAAATACTTCAACAAGCAGTATCTTTCAAAGAAATACATGGATGCGAAGACTAAGAAATTCTATGAACTCGGGCTAGGGAAGCTCACCATAGATGAATATGTCAATAAATTCCTTGAGCTACTGAGGTATGTATCCTACATAAAAGATGAAAAAGTAAAAATGAAATGATTCATTAGTGGGTTACCTCAGACCTACCAATACAAACTTGAGTTTGACGAACCAAAGACCTTAGAAGAAACCATCTAGAAGGCAAGGTATTGTTATGAACAGTTCGAGAATAATACAAGACCTCACGAGGACTGGAAGAAGAGGAGTAGTTCGGGATTCAAGAAGAAGGGGTTTAAATCCTCAAGATTTAAGAAATATGGAAGGGATTCTAGAATGAAACTTCCTACTAGAAGTATGCATCAACAAAATTTCCCCTCTCAAAGTTGAAATAAACCTTTTAAGACAGTCCCAGGAAAGACCGATAACCTAAAGAAGGAACCCTTAAAATGTTGGGGTTGTGGGGAAGATCATCGGTTGAGGGATTGTCCACACAGACAACAAAAAAATAAAAGAGTCTACAATATCCAAGAATATACCACTATCAATGATGTGGTTAGGAGCATGCCACGAATCTATGAAGCCTTGGACAATAATCAAGATGACCACCAATTTTCAATAGTGGAGCTAGAAGGTATGATCGCCAACCATCTAGTTTCTATTTTAATTTACCCTGGTTCTAATTTGAGTTATGTGCCCCCTCAGACTGTTGATAAGTGTAAACTACAACCAGTTAGACACGTTAATACATTGTTAGTACGACTAGCCACTGGGACCAAAAGGAAAGTGGTAGAGACCATAACAGCCTGCCAATTCATCATAGGTGGACTGCCCACCCGAGCGACCCTTAACATACTTCCCCTAGGATCTTATGAATTGTTGATTGGTATGGGTTGGTTGGATTCTTATAAAACTAAGTTGGATTGTTACCATACAACTTTAGAATGTGTAAATGAAGAAGGGGGGAAGATAAACCTCCAAGGGATTCAAAATCATATCCCAGTAAGACAAATATCATCTCTTCAAATGAAAAAGTATTGCAGAAAGGGGTGTCCTCTATATGCAATACAGGTGTTGGAATATTTTGAGGATGACAAACCAAGCCTAACAGACCACCCCATATTAAGAGAATACAAGGACGTATTCCCAGAAGAGGTACCAGGTCTAGCTCCGAGAAGGGATATTGACTTCTCGATAGAACTTACATCAGGAGCTATGCCAACATCTAGAATGCCATATAGGATGAGTACGCCAGCACTGGTTGATCTCAAGCTATAGCTAAAGGAGATGATGGAAAAATGCTACATCCGACCTAGTGTATCTTCGTGGGGAGTGCCCATCTTGTTTTTGAAAAATAAATATGCCACACTCTGAGTGTGCATAGATTACAGACAACTCAATAAGATAACCATAAAGAACAAGTACTCCTTACCAAGAATCGATGACGTGTTCAACCAATTGGGAGGTGCTTCCATATTTTTAAAGATCAACTTAAGGTATTGATACCATCAAGTATGTATTAAGGATGAATACATCCACAAAACAACCTTCAAAACAAGGTATGGTCACTATGAGTTTGTGGTGGTGCCATTTGGGTTAACCAATGCCCCCACCACTTTTATGTGCTTGATGAATAATGTACTCAACAAATTTTTGGACAAATTTGTATTGGTTTTCATTGATGATATCCTAATCTACTCCAAGGAAAGAGAGGAGCATGAAGAACATCTTAGACTCGTACTTCAAGTACTAAGAGAGCATCAGCTCTATACTAAGTTTAGCACGTGCATCTTTCTCCAGAAGCAAGTCCATTACTTAGGCCATGTTATTTCTAAGGAAGGGGTGGAAGCAGAACCCAACAAGATTATATCTATCATGGAATGGCATACCCCAAAGGATGTATCTGATATCAGATCCTTCATGGGCTTAGCATGATACTATTGAAGGTTCATAAAAGGGTTTTCCAAGATTGGTTGTCCAATCACTGCCCTTCAGAAAAAGGGGATTAAATTCATTTGGACATCAAAATGTGAATAAATATTTCAGGAACTAAAATACCTCCTGACCCATGCACCCGTGATGAATATTGTAGACTCGGATAATGATTTCCTCGTGTGTACAGATGCCTGGAAGGAAGCAATCGAAGGATTCCTTATGCAAGAGGGATGTGTAATTTGCTACGCGTCCTGGAAATTAAATGAGCATGAGATCAATTATGTGACCCATGACCTAGAGTTGGCTACCACAGTACATGATTTAAGAATGTGGAGGCACTACCTCCTCGGAAGGAAATTTGTGATTATGACATACCATTGTGGGTTGAGGCACCTGTTTGATCAACCAAAACTCAATGCCAGGCAAGCTAGGTGGATGACTCTCCTTAGTGAGTTTGATTTCAAAATCAAACACATCAAAGGAAAGGAAAATAGGGTGGTCGATGCCCTTAGCAAAAGTATAAAAACAATTCATCTGTCAGCGGTAAGCACCTGTGAAACGAATGTCAGGAAAAGAGTCACGAATGCACAAGAAATAGATGCATTCTTCAATATCGTGACCTCATACATAAGGCAAGAGCCTACAAGGATAAAGTATGAAGGCTATCATATGCTCGATGAAGGCATGTTGGCTTACAAAAATAGACTGTATATTCCAAACTATGATGACTTGAAGAGGTTCATAATGGATGAACTACACAAGAGACCGTATGCTAGTCACCCATGATATCAGAAAATGATCACGGCCACTAGGAAACAATTTGATTGGATTGGATTGAAAAAATAAATAGCTGACTATGTAGCCAAGTGCCTAGAATGCCAACAAGTTAAGGCAGAACACTGACATCCAGCAGGATTGTTACATCCCCTACCAATCCCAGAATGGAAATGGGAAACCATCTCCATGGATTTCATCATCGGATTACCAAATTCGACCAAGCAAATTGATGCCATCATGGTCGTGGTGGACAAACTAAGTAAGTCTTCTCATTTCATCCCTGTCAATTCAACCTGCAAGGCAATAGATATTTCCAACATATTCATGAAGGAGATATTCCAACTACATGGCATGCCCAAGCAAATTGTATCAGACAGAGACACCAAATTTACTTCAAGCTTTTGGAAATCCCTAATGGTTGGTTTTGAGACTAAATTGTTGTTCAACATAGCCTATCACCCTCAAACTGATGGATGGACAGAAAGAGTGAACCAAATAGTAGAATACATGCTAAGGATGCATGTAATGCATCAACCTAAGAAGTTGGAAGACTACCTACCATTGGTAGAGTTTTCCTACAACAACGGTTATCAAGAATCCTTGAAGATGAGCCCTTTTGAAGCTCTCTATGGTAGACAGTGCAAGATTCCAATTAGCTAGAGTAATCCAGTGGAAAAAATTACAATCGGACCCGACATGCTGAAAGAAATGGAACAACAAGTGATCCAGATAAAGCAAAATACTAAGATTTATCAAGATAGACAGAAAAGTTGTTTCGACAGAAAAATAACTCCCACGGAGTTCAAGGCAGGAGACCATGTCTATATTAGAGTTACACCCAGGAAGAGTTCCCTGAGAATGGGAGCCTATGCCAAGTTGGCACATCGGTATTGTGGACCCTTTGAAGTATTAGATAGAGTGGGAATTGTAGCCTATAGGCTAACACTTCCTCCCATAGTAAAAGCGCATAATGTTTTCCATGTTTCATTATTGAAAAAATATCTACATGATGTTAATCATATAATTGACTGGTCTGTGATCCAGGTGGATTCGGAGGGAGAATTCCTTCTAGAACCCCAATGCATATTAGACAGGAAGGAAACCTCACTCAGGAATCGAATCGTTGCACAGGTCAAGGTGCAGTGGAAACACTTTGGCCCAGATGAGGCTACGTGGGAAATGGAGGATGCCATGAGACAAGCATATCTGATTTTGTTTACTCCTGTACATACATGTCATGTGGACATATAGAACATCAAGGACGATGTTCCTTTAAGGGGGAGGGAATTGTAACATCCTGTTTCCCCCAGTTTGTAAATATAACTATATTGGCCAAGGAACTATGGAAAACCTAAAAGTGTGAATGTTTGATTTGATGGACCTTAGTACAAAAGGTCGATGAATGTAAATTTTGTTATTTTAATAGAAAATGTTACATGTTGCATGACTGTTGAAAGAGGGGATGTGCTAAGAGAAAACCATGAATTCTATGAAAAGGTGGTGGAGGGGACCGGGAATGGTTGCGTTAACATCCACTGAACCAGTACCATGCTGGAATTAATTACTCAGATCAGAACAATCCTCTGACCCAGGAATGAATTACAGTCAGGATGGTAGGTGGGAATACCTCCTTAAGAGTTAATGAGGGGATGGGGTAGACTGCCCATCTGTAAGGCTTCCAGACCTAACCACAGACTGGGAAATTCGAGCCACACGTAATCTTGTTGAGAAAGGAAAGAAAGGAAGCATGGTGGGCAGAGGAGACATGCGAAGAGTGCAGAGACAAGAGACGAAGCTCTCGGGTCCAAGGAAGGACTGAGAACAAGGGAAGTGAGTTATGATCCCAGAAAAATAGAGACTGTGCCAGGAGAAGGAGAGTAACCTTCATCCCTATCTATTTCTGTATTGGGAGAAGGAGAGTAACCTCCATCCCTAACTTTCGTTGAGCTGGAAGAAAGAGATTGAATATCAAATCATCGTGGTCTAAGCTCGGGGGTGGTCAGTGATAAATCCATTGGGAGTGACTGAGCCTATGGTTGGGTGGAAATGAGCACCCCTTTCAACAGTCGCATCACGCCTTATGGTTCTGATAAGTGTTTTCTTGCCTTGTGCTTTGAATTGTAATTAATGGATGCATGTGAGTATTCATATGTCTATAAGTGGTTATTTTTTGTATTAAACGATTAAGTTATGAGTATGTGTTCGTTCCCATGAGAACCTATAATCCTGCTTGATTTTTCCATATGCTCCAGTTTAATCACTCGAAGGCTCTTTCCCTGGGGAATTACATCACCGTTCTAAGAGTCGGAGCAAGCCTCTTGGCATAGATACCTTTTTGGTAACCTTACAAGTTGCCTTGCCTTAATTCAGAGCTTAAAGTTGTGCGATTTGGGAAGGTGTTCCCTTCAGACTAGTAGTCTAGAAGACTTTGAAATCATGCCTAATTCATCAACCAAAAACTCGATTAAGAGTGGGGGGGGTTATAGCCCAGGAGTTATCTAAATGCCCACGTGAACTGGGTCTAGGAACCCTGCATAAAAAGGAGTTAGCTCATGAAGGATTCAGGACCTTTGGAACTTGAAGCACTGAGGTGTCAAATTGCACGATAGCCAAGTTAACCGAACCACCGATGACTTAAGAATCAGGTAGCGGAGATGGAGGTGAACCGTTTAATGGGAGGGAAGGCCATCCCAATCATCAGATCGATTCAAACACCCACTGGGGTTAATGAGTCAAACATAATCCACTCGGTTGAATCGATGGTTGGGTATCATTGCGAAGTACGACGGTGAAATTAGCGAACCTACTAGTTCATGGACCACAATAAACCCACGTCGTTGATCTCACCGGGAATGGAAGATCAACGATAAGGATTGAACTAGAGATGAGTGAGCACTTCCCAGATTGCAGATATTGGACCCCACAATCACTATGAACCACCGATCTATGAATGGATATCGAGGGTGGGGAATCATTGCAGAGCACGAAAGTGAAAGTAGTGGACACGCTAGTTCGCGGCTCACAATTCACCAACGTCATTGATATTGTCGGACTATAAGATCAATGACCCTGGTTAGACCAAGTTGGGTGAGTACCTTCCAGATTGCGGGGGTTGGACTCTCTGATAAAGAGCACGCAGGTTGGGGCCCCACAATTATTGTGAGCTGTCGATCATCGTTGACCTTCAACCTGATTTTGACGAGATACCTGAAATGCAAGGAGTGCATGGGAAATCAAAATCCCCAAGGATATCAAACTCAAAAATGATAGCACTTTTCAGAAAGTGAAAATGAGGCCAAAAACCAGACTCATAGGAGGAAAATTTTTTGAGGCCTTTTGAATACTTAGAAAAATCTTCTAAGTCATAGGAAATTGTAAGCTCAGGAGGAAGAGCAGCAGTAGTCGTTGGATCGCAGCATGAGGATCAACAACCATCCAATCTAAGTATGGTGCATAAGCCTTATCTGTTTGCATTCATAGGGGAGTGAACTCACCAAATTTCTGAAGTCCGAAGGAAATCTGGACCATCGAATCCCGAGGGAAACATGGCGACATATTGTGAGCTTCAGATGATTGCTTCGAGAGTTTTAGTTGATATTTGAGATTCCTGAAACACGAAGTCCGAAGGAAATCTGGATCATTGGATTCCAAGGGATACGTGGTGACAGATTGTGAATGTCGGATAGTTGATTCGAGAGATTCAATTGAGATTTGAAACTTCTGAAATCTAAAGATTCGAAGCAGATCGCAACTGTCAGATTGAGGATAGGTGACGCGAATATGTCGAATCTGGGAAGGGACCCGAAGTAAACAAGAATCGTTATATCGTCCGAAGTAAATGTCATCCATCAGATCCAAAGGATAGGTGGCACGAATCTGTGGACTCCGGGAAGAAACCTGAAGTAAACGAAAACCATTAGATTGTCCGAAGAAAACGTCAGCCATTGGATCCAAAGGGTAGGTGGCATAAATCCGTGGTCTCTGGGTGAAGAACCGAAGTAGATCTTATTCATTGGCTAACAAGAGATACATGTCAATAGATCGAAGATTTCGGGGATCACCACTTCGGAGGTTTTCAGGTGAGGAGTGAGACAAACTCTCGAAGTCTCGAACAACCGAAGTAGCCAGGAACCATCGATCTGAGGGAGGACACATGTCATCATATCGTGGACTCCGGGTAAAATGTTCTAGGAGAAATGGAGAGGGAGGAAAACTGAGATATGAGATCTCTGAAGGCCGAAGTCCCGAAGGAGACAAGGGTCATTGATTCAAAGATGACACAGGTTAACAGATCGCGAGCTCTGGGTAAATCACACTGGGGTTTCAGTTGAGAATTGAGACTGTCGAACCCCGAAGACTCGAAGCGAATCTGCACTGACTGATCCAGAAGACACGTGGCACAATTTCATGAACTCTGGGTAAAGAGTCGAAGTAAATCTCAATCGTTCGATTGAAGTGGAAACGCAGCAGAAATCCACATACTTTTGGGAAAGGTGAAAGTTGAGACTTGAAGAGTCTGAAGCCCAAAGATCCTAATGGATTTCAACTGTCAGATCAGAGGGAGACACACGTTAGTGGATCGCCAACTCCGGATAAAAATCCATTGGGGAAAGGGTTTGAGAGTTGAAACTCCTGAAGCCCAAACTACGAATTAAATCATGACCATTGATTTAGAAGGGTTAGATCTGATCCATAGAATTCTAAAGGACAGATCTGATCTGTCAAATCAGAAGCACTGTCAAGATCATGAGATCGACGATCCCGTCGCATTGCGGGGATCAAAGGTGCACGAACTTTAAAAAGTTGAGGGCAGGACGCAATCTCGACCATTGTTTTTTATAAAGGACACGTGGAGGCTCAGGATGAATTGCGGGGAAAAAATTAGTTTGGTTTCAAACCATCCTTGGCCCCTCCCACAATCACGTGGTTACGTGAGGTGATCGCCCAAGGTCACCTCAAGGAGGGGCTTATCAGAAAAGGCGCTAGCGCCCAAACTCAAAGATTTGGCAAAGGGAAAAGTCACGGGTACCATTAGACCTGCACCAAAAAGTCAAAAGGGTCTGTGTTTAATTATAGAACGAGACCATTAAGGTCTTAGACAGTCGTTTGTCTCCAGAACTGGAGATATTTGACTGGGAGTTCGGGTTGGTTCCCCGACTTTTGAAATTAGAAACCGTAGAGAGAGAGGATTTGTTCCTGTAAGGAGAACGATTTTGTTTTTTATTTTTCACCCCATCGTGGGTGTGTTACACAGGGGGAGTTATTTTTCTTCCCATGATTGGTTGTAGAGGCATGATTCCAGGAGGAGAGATGATTGGCATCCAAGTCATCATAATTATATCAGAGTGATATCCCTTGTCAAAGGGGGAGAGATCATTCAAATGATGGAGCAACACAACAAACAATGCAAAGAGAGGGAGAAACCTTAGGGATAGTTCATTCAGGGGGAGAAACCCCAAATAGATATATTGTTTTCCATTGATTTCAAAGGCAGAGAGTTATTCACATTGATGTGGAGAGATGAACATTGATGAGGAGAGATGGACATTGATGAGGAGTGATGATCACAGAGGGAGCATGAGAATTTCCATGTCTAAGTGTTACCATCAATGATTGGTGTTGACATCAATGTTGGTGTTGTCATCGATGCCAAAGGGGGATATTGTTCTACTAGGTTGTCATTGATGTCAAAGGATTAAGGTCAAAGGGTTGATGTCAAGTATTTTCATAGTGATGAGTTTATATCATTGATGTATTGATTTTTGGATTGTGTTGTCATTGATGTCAAAGGATTAAGGTCAAAGGGTTGATGTCAAGTATTGTCATAGTGATGTGTTTATATCATTGATGTATTGATTGTAGGATTGCATTGTCATTGATGTAATTCATGTCAAAGAGTTAGTGTCAAGTGGTGTCATAATGATGTGTTGTTAATAAAGGGAGTTGTATCATTTATTTCATGTCATGGTTGATATGAAGTACCAAATGGATGAACTCCAAAGTGGTCCCCTTATGGTGAAATCCCTCACAAGAAGATGCTTTGTGAAGTACAAATGGTTAAGTGGTTTGGTAGCCCCAACAACGTAGTGTTTGTCTGATGAATAATGTAATGAATATTAGTGAATTTTCAAGTGAGACTATTCTAGATGGATAGTGCTCGTGATGCCATTTCCGGTGATATGTGGAACGTCACATAAATCCTCATGGTTAGATATTTATGACCATGTGAAGTTGGATAACCCTCATGAGTTATCTAGAAGCCCCTAGGATGTCAAAGAAGTCAAGAAGGAAAAATAAGTCAAATTATTCTATAAGCTCCTAGAAGAAATTGAATAGTAAAAGTGGTTAGTCATGGGTTAAGTGGTTGCAATAAGAAAACAATTAAAAATAAGTTAGTTGAAGGTAGAAGTGGAGAGATTACTATTTATGGATAAAGTGGTTGTAAGTGGACAAAGTGGTTAGAAGTGGGTTAGCCCCAAAAGAAGGAAGTTGGTTAGATAATAACTCCTAGACGAAGTTACTTGGAGAAGTATAAATAAGAGAGAAAGGGTCTCTTATGGAAAATAATATTTTGAGCATATTGAAGATCTATTTTTGGTGAAAGGTTCATTGTAGCTACTCATGGATGCATCAAAAGTTTTTAAATTCTGAGGTAGTAAGGAATTTTGACGGTGAAAGTTTCGGAGGTTCAAAAAACTAACCCTATTTTTCTGAAGTTGTACGTGGGTTGCAATGGGCCAAGGCGCATACATACACATGTTGAATAAGAATAGGTCATGTATATTTGAAAAGGCCAAGAAAATCTTGAGTATATACTAGTGCCAGGTTCTTGAAGTCTGAAGGACGTTCCCAGGATATCATTCAACAAGTTCATATAATCTACTGAAGTTATGGTATGGTTATATGTTGTATTGATTCTTATATTTACTCATGGTATGGTGAATGATTGAAGCATTCCTTGTATGATTGTTGTGATGTTTGGATATGGTAGATGTTGCCTGGTTGGTTGAGTGGATCTGTTTTGATATGGTTGAGGGATATCTATGTTTTGTGACAGTGTATGGATGAAGTACTAGCATAGGTTTTTGGATGGTCTAGACTTGTTTGTGTTTGATGATGATACAGGTTGGGAAATGGAAAGATGGTTGCAGTGATAGGTTACGGGTGGATGTGACAAAGGAAGCAAGGGTCTGAAGGGAAAAAGTTGTGAAGTTTCAGAAACCCTATATTTCTGAAGGTGTACACAGGTTGACAGTGGAGGAGGTTGTATACAGACGTGTGTTGCAATATAGATAGGCCACGTACATACGCATGATGCAGTATAGACAGGGCAGGCACTTGTCGACATAATTGGTTTTTTATCTACAAGTTGGGTCTTGTAGTTGAGGGTTGGATTCCTCTTCTTAGTTGGTGTTGAGATCTGCAAGTTGGGTCTTTCATTAAGAATTGGTGCTCTCTTTGAGTTGGTGCTATTTCTAGTTGTCGCTGATAAACCCTCGAGATTGTAGTCTTCTGGAACACATAATACAAAAATTTTACACATGTATCTGGTGTTCTTTGTGTTCATTGTTGTGATGGTTCATAGTTCTTTATTGTTCATGTATGTTGTTGAGATATGCTTACATACAAACAACTAAGTATGAATGGAAGTAATGAGTAAATGGTGATTGCTAACTAAAGTTTTGTAAGAAGTGTAAAAAGAGCCTCACACTGATTCACCCCCCCCTATGAGTGTGGTCGGTGTGTCCAATAGGTTCAAAAACCCTAATATTTCCCTTTTACAAAATAATATTATTTAATTCATACTTTTGCACATGAAAGAAACCCTAAAACATGATGCCACCCTCCTTTTGGGTAGGTTTTGGCACTTTAAGTCAAGTCGTTGAGATTGGAGAAGGGATGTTGGGTTTCCAAAATCCATCTTCCAAGGTGCTGGGACCTCTCTCCACTAAATCAAGGTGCCAATCCTCATCATATTTCCAAGTGTCACATCACCACCACAACCTAGCCCATGTGTGACATCAAGCTCCAAGAAGGTGAAGTTTTGCATCTTTTAAGCAAATTGTTTGGCATGTAGGATTGGTAATATCCTCCAAGGTGTCCTCTAGGCCTCTAAAGCCATGTCTCTGTGATCTAGCATGTGGGCCCTTGGCATCCAACCTATGGGCTTCAAGCCCCATGGAAGGCCAAGCTAGGATTGTTCCTCCAAAACTGTCCACTAGCTGGGTCTTGCAAAAACAAATGGAAACACCCTCCAAGGATCTCAAGTCATAGCGTCATGATGAGTAAACAAAATCAATAAAAGTGCCATCTAAGCATGTACATCCAAACTACCTCATCAAAATAAACCAATGCTTAGATATCGGTCCTATGTAATTTTCTAAGTTTAGGTATGGGAGGGTTGGAAAAGAACCTATTGGGTGAATCATACCTTAAGTTTAGGGGTGTTTCCAGAGGGGGCCTCCTTCTAAATCATGTGGATGAGGTGTCATGGATGAGGGGAAGAATTTTGGACATGGGTTTCATGACATACAAGGGGTTGTAGTGTCTCATTTATGGGTATCTTTGTAGAGGGTGTGTTGCACCTTATTTTTCAATGCAACCTTTTTCCAAGCCCATTTATTGCCTTTAATTATTTTAGGATGTTTCCAAGTTGAAGACAAGGTGGGGATTCTACCTAAGAAATAAAAACTATGCCCACCTTGACTCTAACCTGGTCACATCATGCTTTCCCAAGTTGGAAACATGTGTGGGGCTTCTACCTAAGAAATAATAATAGTTCCCACACATGCCCCTCCCTGGTTGGAATTTGTTAATAGTTACTTTCACGGGTCGCATAATTTTTTTATGAGAGATGTTTCATTGTCCTTGTGATCCTTGGGCAAGCATATATAAGGTCAATGGTTTGGATTTTATCTTTTTCCAACTACAAGCCTTTGGTCCTTCAACCCCTTCTTCCCATGAAATGAGGGGCAACCCCTTCTTGAGTCAGTACACCCGAAAATCCAAAAAGATAAGGAGATGAGGGGATGAATTGTGGAAAGTGATAAGTATGGTTGGAATGGAACAATGACTCATCAATAGGACCTCCTATTAGCAAACCTATCCCTAAGGGTGACCCACTTGCTAGGGCACAATGTAAACCACCAAAGTGAAACAGGGAAAAGAGCATAATGTCCAAGCAAACATCACATAATGAGAAGCAGTAATAGATGCAACAAAATCAAATGCCTCAAATATTGAAATGACACTCACCATAATATCTGACTTGTACCTCATGGAGAAATACCCAATGTCTTTTGAAAGCTAGGTTATATGGTGGATACCGTCATGACAAACTTGGAGCTATGGTGGTGAGGTGGGTCTCTGTCTATGCAAGTTGACACTGCTGGTCAAGATGTCTCTCGGTACTCCATGTCTGCAACTTGAGGGCCTCAAGACATCATCTCCTTAGTTATCCCTAGGAGTTGGGGATAACATAACCCATTGGAACACTCAAAAGTGTCATCACATCTATAATGGTAATTTCGATAAGAGTCGACTTTGAATTCATAAACATGGTTGAAGGTATTCTCGCTTATCCTATGCTAGTAGGAAGACCTTGGGGTTAGAACATGAAAGCCAAAATATCTTTAGAAAGATAACAGATCAAGTTAAAAGGAAGTAGAAGAAAAATTATAATACCCCTAGACCCAAAAGAAGGCAAACCATGGGTCGAGACATGGGATGAGGCCCAGGAAGAACGACGACTATATCAAGTGATGCATGAACAAAAAGACAATGTCGAACCTAATATTGAAGGAGATATACTAGTTGGATATCCATTGTCAATAGGCCAAAATTCATATACATTATTGTACAATTGGAAAATGGAGAATTACGAAGCCCAAGCAAAAGAATGTTGGTCGATAGAAATAATACCTATCAAATGATTCAGATCATTCTTCTCGATTCACGCAATCCCTATCATCCTCGAAAGAAAATTAAAAAAAAACACCAACATTAATATTGAATAATGCATACACAAGAACTTCTTCGTGGTTTAATGAACAAAGTTCTCCATCGGCACTTGTCAACAAACTCTCCAAATCAATTGGGGAACAAGGGAGAATACAAATTCTAGTTGAAACCTTCATTGTCCAAGCAACCCAATGGTCGGAGACACATGAAAACCAACTTCAAACATGGAATACCACCACATTATATTTTGTGAAAATATTTAGTGGGAATAAGTTCTCTGCAAATATCGAAATCCCGATCTTTAAACCTGGATTCGATCTAGTGACCCACATACATAAGTGCAAGTGAGAATGGAAAAAATAAGGCTACCGAGACACAATTGTTGGTTGTGGATCCTGATTATATTCTTGAAAAATAGGTCCTTGTTTTGAGCCATATTTATACCCCATGAAGACTTTACACCCCGGAAGAATGTACACTCCACAATGCAGGGGAGTGAAAAGTGGGGTTATCCCCTTTGTGAGGTTTGATGGAAAGCAGGCCCCTGAAGGAAAAATTTCCTTGTAAATGTATATTGTAATTTCATTGTAAATCTGGGATATTCATTATAAGGTCACAAATTTGACAGTAGAATTTATGTTAGGGTTTTTTCCCTAGAAGATAACCCTCTTTTATGAGGGAAATGTATTGCAGCTATGGATCATTGCAAATATTGTATTCTGAGAGAGGAGAATGTGGGAGAAAGAAGATGAAGTTACAACGAGTGTGTTGTAGGTTGCATCCCTTCATTTGTTGGATAATAATAAAGGAAGGACCTAGCAATTTCTCTGGTGGATGTAGCCCACACTGGGTAAACCACGTATATCTATGTCTCTATTGTATTGTGTATCTTTTGTGTTTTATTTTCGCATTTTATTTTATTTTATTGCTCCGAGATCCTGTTTTTCTAACAACTGGTATCATATCAAAAGGAAACTCACAGGAAAAGAGGGTTCCTGGTTCGAGTGGGAGCAATGGTGGAATATGGAAAGTTTAGGGTCAAGAAATTTAACGGCCAAAACTACCAGTTATGGAAGATGAAGATGGAAGATTATTTATATTAGAAGGATCTATTCCTACCATTGGGTGAAATAGAAAAGAAGTCGATGACCATGAAGGATGAAGAATGGGAGGTTCTTGATAGAAAGGGACTAGGAACGATATGACTGAGCCTGGTAGTGTCGGTGGATTTCAATATTTTGAAAAAAAAAGACAACGAAGGAGCTGATGGATGCATTGGCTAAACTATATGAAAAACCCTCAGCGTCCAATAAGGTATTTCTAATGAAGATATTATTTAATATGAAGATGTCAGAAGGTGAGTTTGTTGTAGATCATTTAAATGAATTTAATATGGTTACTAATCAATGAAGTTCTATAAAAGTGGACTTTGATGATGAGGTAGGGCTCTTATAATCTTGTGATCATTGCCAGAAAGATGGAACGACTTGATCATGGTTGTAAGTAACTCTTTCTCTGGTTCAAACAATTTAAAATTTGATGATGTTGTTGGTGTTATCCTTAGGGAGGAAATGCGATGGAAAAGCACAGGTGAGACATCAGGTAATGCGTTAAACATAGAGAATAGGGGAAGACAAAACGATAGAGGAAAGGGCTCAGGGAACCATAGAAATTCTAGGAAGGGAATACCCAAATCCAAATTTGGAAAGATAGAGTGTTGGAATTGTGGGAAGAAAGGACATCTGGATAAAGACTACAGAGCTCCAAATAAACAAAAAGATGGACAACATGAGAAAAATCAGGAAGCAAATGTAACATGTGATGTGTTACAAGATTCTTTGTTTCTTTCTTTAGATAATATTTCTGAGTCTTGGGTAGCAGATTCATGGGCTTCATTTCATGCCACACCCCATAGGAAACATTTTATAGATTATGTTCAAGGTGATTTTGGACAGGTTCATTTGGGTGATGATGCACCATGCAAAATTGTTGGAATGAGAAAGGTAAAAATAAAGAAAAGCAATGGAAACCGATGGTTTTTGAAAGAGGTAAGACATGTTCCAGATATAAGGAAAAATCTAATTTCAATAGGGAAGTTTGCAAGTGAAGATTTTATATCAATATTTACAGATAAGGTGTGGAAGGTCACTAAAGGATCATTGGTGAAAACAAAAGGAGAGAAGGTAGGTACATTGTATTTATGTACTGGTAATATTGATTCTTCTATATGTTTAAATTCTACATGAGTGGATACAACACTGTGGCATCACAGGATTGGACACATAAGTGAGAAGGTGATGCAAATACTTCACAGAAGAAATTTGTTGCCAGATCTTAAACAAATTGATTTGGATTTATGTGATCATTGTGTTTATGGAAAACATAAGAGAGTCGGATTTATCAGAGTCGGAAAAGAAAAGAAGACTGAGAGGTTAGAGCTTGTGCATACAAATTTATGGGGACCAACTTAGGTATCATCTCTTGGTGTCTCTCGTTATTATGTTACTTTTATTGATGATGCAACTAGAAAAACTTGGGTTTATTGCATTTGAGAAAAATATGATGTTTTTGATACTTTTAAGAAATGGAAAGCTTTTGTTGAGAATGAATCAGGAAAAATGTTGAAGTGTCTCAGATCAGACAATGGAGGTGAATATTGCAGCAAGGATTTTGATGATTATTGTTCATACCACGGGATTTGTAGAGAGAAGACAGTTCTAGGAACACCATAAGAAAATTGTGTGTCAGAAAGGATGAATGGGACAATCATGGAGCATGCAAGGAGTATGAGATTGCATGCTGGTTTGCCCTTATAGTTATGGGAAGATGTTGTAGATAATGTTTTTTACTTAATTAATAGAGGACCTTCAATCTCTTTGGATGGTATAATTCCATAGGGGGAATGGACAGGTAAAAAGGTAAACTATTCTTTTTTGAAGACTTCCAGTTGTGAGTCATTTGTCCATATTGATAAAGAAAATAGAACAAAGCTTGAGGCAAAATCCAATAAGCATACCTTTATTGGATATTGTGTTAATGATTTTGGTTATCGCTTATGGGATTATGAAAATAACAAAATCATTAGGAGTAGAGATGTCATATACAATGAGAAGGTCATGTACAAAGATCAGTTGCAGGGAAAGAAACAGGAAAAAAAAATACACAGTGCTTGATGAGATCACTAAAAAGGAAATTCCAAAGGTACCAAAAAATCAAAATGTACAACAAGAAGATCAAAAAGTACCTCAAACTCCTGCAATGTTTGTTAGAACATATACCAGGTTAAGTAGACCCCCTGAACGATACTCTCCTTCATTATATTATTTATTGTTGACTGAACTAGAATGTTATGAAGAGGCAATGCAGGTAGACACCAAAAATAAGTGGGAGCAAGGCATGAAAGAGGAAATGGATTCCTTGGTAAATAACCAGACTTGGGACTTGGTTCAATTTCCTGTAGGAAAAAGAACATTGCAGAATAAATGGATTTACAAGTTGAAGGAAGAAGATGTAGGGAAAAAACGGTACAAGGATAGACTTGTTGTAAGGGGGTTTGCACAAAAGAAAGTTATATATTTTGATGAAATATTTTCTCATGTTGTTAAAATGACTTCAATTAGGACTATTTTAAGTCTTGTGGCAGTAGAACATTTTCATCTTGAAAAGTTAGATGTAAAACTAACTTTTCTCCATGGGGATTTGGAGGAAGAGATTTATATGCAACAACCACAAGGGTATGAGTTGAAAGGGAAAGAGAATTTGGTATGCAAGTTGAAGAAAATATTGTATGGCCTAAATCAATCTCCAAGGCAGTGGTATTTGAAGTTTGACAGGTTTATGAGAGAACAAGGTTACTGTATATGTCATTCTGATCATTGTGTTTATTTTAAAATGATAGAAAATGGACGCTATATTATCTTGTTATTGTATGTAGATGACATGCTTGTTGCAGGGTATAATATGCAAGATATAAATGTGCTCAAGAAGAAATTAGCTAATTCATTTGCGATGAAGGATTTGGGTGCTGCAAAGAAAATCCTTGGTATGAGAATAATAAGAAACAGGAAAAATCACAAATTGACATTGTCTCTGGGTGAGTACATAGAGAAGGTATTGGAGAGGTTTAGAATGCAGAATGAAAAACCAGTTAGTACACCTTTGGCCAGCCATTTCAAATTAACTAAGGAAATGTGTCCCAAGACACAAGAGGATATAGAATACATGTCCAGGGTCCCTTATTCATCAACAATTGACAGCTTGATGTATGCGATGGTTTGCACAAGACCAGATATTGCACATGCAGTGGGAGTTGTGAGCAGGTATATGAAAAATCCAAGTAAAGAAAATTGGGAGGCAATAAAGTGGATTCTCAAGTATTTGAGAGGTACTGCTACTCATGCATTATGTTTTGAAGGTTCAAACACTATTCTATAGGGATATGTTGATTCAGATATGGCAGGTGATAAAAATAGCAGGAGGAGCACCACAGGGCATGTTTTTACTGTAGGTGGAACAATAGTAAGTTGGATTTAGAAATCGAAAAAGGTTGTTTCACTTTCAACAACAGAGGTAGAGTATGTTGTTACTACAAAGGCTAGTAAAGAGATGATTTGGTTACAAAGGTTTATGGAGGAATTGGGAAAGAAGTAGGAGAATAGCAGGTTGTACTGTGACAAAGAGAGTGTCATTCATCTTGCAAAGAACCCAACCTTCCATTTAAAGAATAAGCATATACAACCCAGGTACCATTTCATATGATCCGTCTTGGAAGATGGACATTTGAAGTTGGAAAAGATACACACTAGCCATAATCCTACAGACATGTTAACAAAGGGAGTAACCGGGGAGAATTTGAGTTACTGCTTAGTTTCAATTGGTCTTCAAGAATGAAGATGAATATGAGAAATTTTCCAGGTCCATGAAGGATTTTAGTCCAACATATACAACATCAATGGAGTTGTTGAGATCGGTCTCCAAGTGGGATATTGTTGGTTGTGGAGCTAGATTAACTTCCTGATTCAAAGGTATTTGTTTTCAACCGTGTTTATACCCCATGAAGAATTTAAACCATGGAATAGTCTACACTCCACCACGTGGGGGAGTGCAGAGAGGGGTTACCCACTCTGTGGGGTCCAGGGGCAAAGCCCCCAAAGGAAAATTTTCCTTGTAAATGTATATTGTAATTTCATTGTAAATCAGGATCGTTCATTATAAGGTCACATATTTGACGGTAGAAGTTATGTTAAGGTTTTTTTCCCTAGAAGGAAACCCTCTTTTATGAGGGAAATGTATTGTGACTATGGATCATTGCAAATATTGTATTATGAGAGAAAGAAGATGAAGTTATAGCGGGTGTGTTGTAGGTTGTTTCCATTCATTTGCTAGATAATAATAAGGTAAGGACCTAGCAATTTATGTGGTGGACGTAGCCCACACTAGGTGAACCACGTATATCTGTGTCTCTATTGTATTGTGTATCTTCTGTGTTTTATTTCCTCATTTGTTTTATTTTATTGCTCCGCGATCCTGTTTTTCTAACAAAAATAGTATGGCTTCACGTGTTCCTGAATACATTAGATTATAAACCTCACAAGTAGTATAAGATTAAAGAAGCATCAATTATACTTTCAACTGGCACGAAATAAAAAATAACTTCCTTAAAGATTTTGAATTTAGTCCCAAAGAGGCACTCCTATAAGAGGCACTCCTGTAAGAGGTAGCTAGAGAAATCAAACATTTCTTGGAAAAAAAAAGCCCTGAGAAAATTAAGGAAAAAGGAGAAAATAAAGTTGATAAGGGATTGAATTCGACTTGTAACTTGGTATCGACACACAATATATAAAATGTAATAGCTCGATGAGTATAAATGGAAAACATAAGTTTTTCAGGACAATGCTTTCGATGGAAAAAGGACCACCCAGGAGTAGAAAATTTTGTAAAAAAAATCTACTATGTGACCAAGGAAGAAACAAAGGAGCACAAACACACAAAAAGACCTGATTTCCATTCAAGTTACAATCAAGTCATAGAAGGATAATGTTAGTTGATTGAGTCGAAAGCCCACGATTGGATGAATGTGGAAATAAATACTAAAGAATTCGACATCTCTATAGATGGGCGACCAAAAATGGCTAGAGTAGGTGACTATTGATATGATAAGAAAACCATGTAAATAGTTGATCTACTAAAAGAATATTAGGATGTCTTCACACAAAACTATAAGGACCTCAAAGGAATAATACAAGAGATGGGAGAAATGAATATTCAACTTCTTCCCGGAGCCAAACCCATCAAGACACGACCATATAAACTGGTGCATAAATATAGATTCATCATTCAAAAGGAAATCGAAGCAATGTTAACTTCTAATATTATATACCCAAACGACAAGTTGGAATGGGAAATTCTAATGGTCATTCAACCTAAGAAACACGACCCAAAAAATCTAAGAATCTGTGTTGATTTTCAAGGATTAAACAAACTCACAGTGACTGACCCTTCCCAACACATTTTTCCAATGAAATTATCAATGAAGTTGCGGGTTATGAATGATACTCGTTCACTGGTGGCTTCTCTAGATACAATTATGTACTGATAGAAAAAAAGGATCAAGAAAAAACCACATTTGTCTCCGAGTTCAGCTTTTTTTCATACAAAGTAATGCCCTTCAGTTTAAAAATTCCCCAACAATCTTTTCCAAAATAGTGGTTAAGGAATTTCACGAGTATATATATAAAACAATGGCAGTATACTTTGATCACAGGACCATATATATCCCCTTAAAATATCATATACAATGGCTAAGAATTATGTTGGAAAGATGTGGGAAAATCCATTTATCTTTAAATATTAAAAAGTTCATCTTTGTCATGCCAATTGGTATATTGTTGGGCCATGTCGTATGCAAAGACATGATTAAAGTCGACATGGCTACAATCAAATTCATTCTCGAGTTGAAACCACCAGTGAACCAAAAACAAATCAAAATCTTACTTGGGCACACAGGATATTATCGAAAGTTTATTCGTCACTATTTCAACATTTATTTTCCAATCGATGAGTTACTAAAGAAAGAAGTTGATTTTTATTGGAGCCATGAATGCAACACATCTTTTGAACTATTAAAAATAAAGTTGGTAGAAGCACCTATCTTAAGATTCCTGGATTGGTCAAAGAAATTCCACATTCATGTTGATGCATCCAACGTCGTTGTTGGTTCATCTTTAGCTCAACCATATGATGACCTGATCAACCACCCAAATGCATATGCCAGTCGAAAGTCAAACAAGGAAGACATAAATTATTCAACAACGGAATGCGAAGCCCTAGCAACGATTTTTTCCCTACAAAATTTCATGCACTACTTATTGGCAAACCCATTTATATTCTTCACATATCACCAAACACTAAAATTTCTAGTAAACAAACCAATGCACCAAGGGAAAATGTGTTGATGGCTACTATTATTTCAAGAATTTGACTTTGAAGTAATATTCTGACCAGGGAAGAAAAATGTTAGGCAGAATCACCTGTCTTGACTAGAGACATGGGAAGATATGACTGGAATAGAATATGATTTCCTAGATGCAAACTTATTCAAAGTAGAATCAATCCTTAAAGAACTAGAAGAGATTGCAAATTTCTTAGAAGAAGGGAAAGCACCTGATGATCTCCCAACTAATAAACGCAAAATTCTAGCAATGAAAGCTGCACCATTCACCCTAATGAATGGTTACCTCGACAAGGTAGGACTCGAAAATATTTTGAGGAGATGTGCACTAGAGAATGAAAAGGAAGATATCATCACTGAGGCACATGCAGGCCCATCAGGAGGTCACTTCCAAGTCGATATGACTTCCAGGAAAATTTTGCAAGCCGGTCTTTAGTGGCGAACGTTACATAAATATTTTTTGGAGAAAATAAAGAAATCATGGTTGAGATTGATGGTGAGTTAGTTGTTATTGATGTCAGTTGATGTCAACAATTGTGTTTGATGCACTTGAAGAACTCTGATAGAGAATTCAGGTATCCCCAAAGGTATGGTCATGGAACCCACAATTGATCGAGGAATACATACATGAAGGTCAATGTAATTGCAGGTAAGACTATCATATATGGATAGTACACGTCATGCCATTTCTGGTGATATATGGTACACCACATAGTTCCTCACATTTGAGGAGATATGGCTCTATAAGTTGGAGGACCCTCAAGAATAATCTAGAAGCCCCTAGAAGGTCAACAAGAAGTTAATTATTATATACGCCCCTAGAAGGTCATTAAGAAGATTGACCAATAAAAGTGGTTTTAACAAGAAATTAATTAAGGGTAAATTTGTAAAAACAAGAAATTAATTATGGGTAAAGTAGTTGTAAAAATAAGTTTGCTAGTCAAAGTGGTTGCAACAAGAAATTAATTATGGGTAAAGTAGTTGTAACAAAAATTTTGCTCGTCAAAGTGGTTGCAGCAAGAAATTAATTGTGGGTAAAGTAGTTGTAGAAAATAAATTATGAGTTTACTAATTATGGGTAAAGTAGTTGTAACAAATAAATTATGAGTTTACTAATTATGGGTAAAGTAGTTCCAACAAGAATGTGGGTTAGCCCTAGAATAAGGAAAAGGGGTAAAACAATTACAACGTAGCCCCTAAAGGAAGTCACTTGGGAAGTATAAATAAGACTTGAAGAGACTCCCATTGGCACCTATTGAGTATATTGAATATCTATAAGTGATTGAGGTAACCAAGGATATCTAAGGAAAATTTTAGAGGGAAGGTGAAATAAAGAAGGCCGAAAATATAAGGGAGGATGAAGTCTTTTTATGATGTGTTCTAAGGTATGTTATTTATAGGCCATCTTACCATTTTCACGATAACGTTTTTTTCTAGAATGATTCAGATAATGAAAATTAGAGGCTATTGAGAAGACATATCAAGGTACCTGTGGTATAAATTTCAGCTTCTGGTTCATTGTACGTTTGGAGATACACTCTGTGGAAGATAGGGATTTTGACTAGTCCTAAAACTAGTTTTAAATAGGTGTTCCGGGTAAAACAATCATAACCTCTTCATGTGTAACTGCCAACATGGTATGGCACAGGTTTTGGTTGAGGCATGATTTGGTAAGTTTTGGTACATTGTATGGTACATGTTTTGGTACATGATTGAGGCATGATTTGGTATAGGTTTGGTACATGATTTGGTATCAGAGAGAGGTTCCTTCAGGAAATAGTTTAACCACTGGAAGGTAGATCATGGAAATCATTGATATGTAAAATATGGAAGTACCATAGTTCAATGGTCAAAATGGTTTTAAATATGAAATATGGAGCAACAAAATGAAAGCATTTTTACTAGCATAGGGATGTGATATTTGGAAATCCATTGTGACAGGGTACACGGCTACAAAGAATCCTTCGAAGACTGTAGCCAAGAAGGAATTGAAAAGGAACAATAATATATAAATGGATTTTATCATGGAAGGATTGCCTGATTTAGTAAAAAACAAAGTGTGACAGTGTGCATCAGCCAAAGAGCTTTGGGACAGCCTATAAGATCTTTACGCAAGGCAAGGAACAAAAGAAAATGAGGCAGGTGACAACTTAGATAATGAAGAAGCCAACAAAGGTGAGTGTTTTTTCTTTAATTGTGAAGAAGTAGGACATCTTGAAATTGAATTCCCTTATTTGAAGTTTGGAAGGGATGAGATAGAAAACCCCAATGAAATAGAAGACAATCTTGAGATTGAAAAGGAAAAGAATCATGAAGCAGAATTGATCAAGAAGGAATATTTGTTAGCCTATGGATTACATTACCAATCACTCAGTCTAATTATCACCTATATTTGTATTATTCATCTAGGATATTAGTAATATATCCTCAAGTGATGACTAATGAGGTAGTTAAGAATTCCTAGCCTAGTCATCATGCATAATTTTAGGATCTAGAGAAAATCTTTCTATGAGGTGGCATAATCCATTGTACTATAAATATGTACCATTGGTGTGGATACATGCAAATTTGGCTAGTGAGCCTTTTCCATCATATTGTTTTTCTTGTGTATATTTTATCAATTTGTATCAGAGCACTATAATTCTCAGGGCTTGATTTGTTCATAGTAGTTTTCTAGCTGCTCACAACAACAAGTTGCAGATCTACATTCATTAATTTGGTCGAGAAGAACTCAATCTGGGATCAACGCATTCCTTTTCTCATCCTTATTGAGACTGTCGCAACAACTCATAAAGAGGTACGACGCGCTGGCTGATTGTAGAATTTTTTATTCACTGGTCTTTGTTGTTTATCCATAGGAAATCGCTATAGATATGAACTATTTTTAATCATATTTCAACCAATTTGAACCCACCATGGATCTTGTTCGATGTTTGATATCTAATGTTTGATATGTATGGTGCCAAAACCATTTAAAATAGTCAACACAAACTAGATCTGAAGATGCACTTAAATTTAACTTCTAATATTTCAACAATTTTTCCCTTGGATCCCACACTCAGTGATATCCATGTCCACACCCAGCGATCTGTTGACAACAATTCACCCTTATAATGACTTGATCCACATGCCCACACCCAATGATCATTCTAGAGAAATTCTCCCATGTAAACACTCTCAATGCGATCCATTTATTATCAACAATAATACATCCATCATCAATAACACGATCTACTTGGTTTTTGTGTTATAATACATCCATCATCAATAACATGATGTAATGAAGTATCCCCTATCAGGAGGTCTCTACCTAATAACTCTCCATCTCCATGCAACCATCTATCTTCCCCTATGGTGTTGTATACAATGAAAGTATCGAGGAATGCTAACAAAAATACATGCAATTGTACGTAGGAATGGAAAGTGTCATATGTGTTGGTCAATCCAAAAGGCTTGACAAAAAACCAATCCACCGTCATCCATGGTGAATGGTTTCCTAGAATCCACACTAATATCATGCCATCATGTATAATGGTAGGTGAATCCACACACTGATGTTCAATCACACTCCCTCTATCATCACTCATATGACTGCTGCTATTGAGAATGTGATCTCCAAGGTCAACGTACTATTGTAAAGGAGAGGACCACTCTCCACATAAATCTCCATTCTCCACCAAGTATGTCTCCTCCCTGCACTCCAATACATCCCCCTAGATCCGACTGTACACCTTTGGATGCTCCTGTGGATTACCGCTCATCACTGTATGCCCTTGTATACCCATGCAATCTCATGTATCCTCTCGCATCATCATGTATCATGGGTGTACTATTGGGTCAACCTCTACATGGATGTACTCATAACTTCCCCTAGATCTAGAATCCCCATGTGTATGTGTTTTCCCAAATTTCTTAGAGCTCCTCATGAATGGTGGTCCTTGTGACACATGAACATGCTCAAGATTATTCGGGTCACATAACTTTGTAATCATCAGTGATCTGGGGTACCCCTCACGCTCCCCCATCAATTGGTTCTCCTCTATCAAACCACCAACATCATCTAGTGATGTAGTTGAAGTATATATCTGATTCTCTATTGAGATAGATGTAGCCGATCCTTGACTAGCCTCCTTAAGGATCTCATCTAATATAGAATCTGATTCTTGAAGGGTTTTTTGTGTTCCTTTCAAGAATCCTTGTGTCCTTACCAACTCATGAGTGAGTCGGTCCACCCCACTCTCCTTCTCCTTCAGTGCCCCATGATACATCTCTCCAACCTCCATAAGGTAATATCTATCCATAAGTAACTGCTAGTAGTTGGTCCTCATCAAAGTCACTCTCTCCATGAGTGTCTGAAAGTCTTGAATGAAAAACTCTCCATCTGAACTATCCTATGTCATCGTGGCCCTCCAACAATATTCTTCCATCAACGTGTATGTATCATCAATGTGTCTAATGGATTCCATGATCATGTCCTCTCCGACCCTTAGTTTTCCTGCCAAATGTTGTGACTCCTGAGCACTGTCCAACTGAAGCGCTACCTCATTACTCTCGCTGCTAATTTCCATAGTGGAATCCTCAACAATACACTCCTCAAGAGCTAAGGCACCACACTTCCCACTGTCTGTTGTGCTACTGAATCCCCTTGTATGCCAATGTACATCATCATATACTACTACCTCAATTCGAACCATCTTGTATCCTGCATGTACAGTTGTATCCTCCTATGCACTCATTCTACTAATGTCATGTGTACCCAGATCCCATACCGATGTGTCCATATTTGTAATATGGCCATCCCAAAAAAACAAGGAATGCATCTCCATCACAGTAGTTTGGTCCCTGAAGTAAGTGTCCCATTGATATGTCGGTCTCCACAACCTGATCTATAGATGGAATCCCCAAAAGAGGTGACTCACTCTTCCCATATTGGAAGTTATGCATATAGTCATCTATCTCCAAGTCATGCCTCTCTTCCTATCCCTACAGATCTAAATGTACCTTGTGTTAAATCACTACACAATGCTCCTATACCACATCTTGAATGCCACTGATATCCTCATGTGTCATGGCTAACATAGGTGACTGAGAAGATGAGGAATGAGTCACGCTCAACTCCATAGGAGGCTCATCATCCTCCACACATGAATTCCTAGAATTTATGTCAACACCCAAAGGTAGGTCACCCAACATACGAATCTCATCATGCCTAGGTGCTAACACATCTGAGCCCTCACAAGAACCCTGGTCATCACTATGTCCATCAGATGTGTGGGTACCACTGGCCTCATGGGACTTCTATAATGAAGCATAGAAGGTCGCATCCTCATGCACATACTCCTCATGCCCAAACAAATGGTCAAACTGAGGTGTTTTCCTCTCCATATCAAGCTCCTCAACCTGTCCCATATGTGTACTAATCTCAAAAGATAGCTCTAATAATGGTGCGTCCCCTACTACCAATATATCATCCTCATCCTGGATGGGCGTAGGCTCAATCCACGCCCCTGTCAATCCACTAACATGTGGTGGTGTATCAACCTTCCTGACTTCTCTTCTCCAAAACGTATCTATGGAAATATTCTTGGCACATGCTACAATATCATCTTTATTCCACTTAGGATGTAAGATGGATACAAACTCTTTGAATGTTACCTAAGCCTTGAATGTCACACTAAGATATTGATATTTACCATCAAAATATAAAATCTCTTCTTCCATATCCATTTCTCCTAATGAAGACCCCTTAGGCTAGGAGGAATCTTCGCTCTGATACCATTGTAATGTTCCCAACTGGAACTATGGGGAATTTTTCAGTTTCCAATGTGTCTGGTTGAGTGGTTTTGTCAAACAATTCACACTTGTAGTTGTGGAGCTTGTGTTTTGGGTTCATTGTTAAGTGTGATTGCATAATTGGTTTGCAATAGTGTATGTGAACTTAAACCACAATAAAACACATAGAAACAACAATAGAATAGCCACAAAACTCATATCTATATTTTATTTAAATGTATAGCTAACCTCAGTGCAAGAGATGACAGATATGGACTAGAGTAGGAAGAATAATGTGAAGTGGTTGAGAATATCTCCAAGTTAAAGAAACAAAGAGATATCTATGCTTCTATGAGCCTCCTATAGTTGTATGCAAAATATCTATTGAACCATGAGTGTTTCCTTACTTCAAATTGATGAATAACCAAGTAGAGTTGCACCCTCCCTGAATGGTGAACTCCCTAATGTCATGGATATGATATTTTTGGTCTCCAATCCTCATGAGAATGGCTGCAATCATGTATATCTGAAGAATATATTCTCATGGGAAGAGAAACCTTGGTATTTGTTGTAGATCTGAACCCTCCAACTCAATATCTCTAAAGACAGATGTGCCCTCCTTCAGAAAACTCGCACAACTGGGAGAATAAATAAATATGACATGAAAACCCTCCACAAAATGATGAGAAGAGGCACGCAAGGGATGTAAAACCTCTATATGGAACAATATTCTCCATATCCTCAATCTCCTAACCAAAGCGAGCCTTTCTTCCTTCAACAATGTGTCCAAAACATGCAGAAAAAGACCAGATCTGCGCCCTTGCTTCACAAACCCCAACTGAAATTGTTATGAACTGAGTAGAATGGTGAGTGTGGGATATTTCACCACCTTGGACAAGATTGGATCAAGAACGGGAGAAAATTTGACTCCCTTGATGATCTCTAGGGTTTAATTAGTCAAAACCATAAAAACCCTCGAGTATATTTCCAAAATGTGAAATATCGTTAAGTATGAAAAAAAAAAAAGTGAAAAGTGAATGTAGACCTGGAGACACAAAAAATAGTTGAGGGATGGTATGTAGCTCCACATCGAGATTGCTTGAATTTGACTAGGTGTTGAAAGAGTAAAACATGGTAAGTGTTTGGGAAGTATATAATGGAATTACGTGAAATATGGTATGTGAAAATAAGTAAATGAAAACGAAATATGGGAAAAGAATAATGGAAAAAATAAAATGTAAATGAATTATGACAATAAACTAGAAAATGGAAATGAATTATGCAAATGACTAAGTGGTGGCTATTATGAAAATTAACTAAGTGGATAATGAAAATGAAAAAAGGTTAAGTATGGGAAGTGGGAAGGTGAAGAAAATAGAAAAATGGATAAGTATGGGACAAGACCATTATGCGGGTCATGAAAGTGAGAGGGTCATTCTGTGGAACGCAGGACCGTGGAACTGTGGACTTAGAGATGTATGGAGAAAGGGTGAGGATGTACGGACCAAAAAAAGAAATACGACTAAGGGAAATGGGGTGAGTGTTCCAACAAATAATATGAGAGTAAGTATGGTTCCAAGAATCTAATCGAGGTTCCAAGAAAATCTTACTTCCAATCAAAATTAATTGTGTTGCACATGGAAAAAATGTTCTTTGGGAGATTAGAAAAAAATCTAGATATCTTGAGCATACAAAATCGAATTTTGAATCTGAAAAATGTGTGATGAAGCTGAGAATGAGGGATACACAATGAGATAATAATTTTTCAAAAATTCTTTATTTTGATATTGAATTTTTGTTTTGTTATTCCAAGAGCGAGAAATCTACTTGATCAAATGTTTTGATTAACAAAAATTTAAGAGAAAGTGATTTTCATCTTCAACCCTCTTAGTTTCACAAAGGTGACACATGTTGGACACACCAACTACATTGAGAGGGGTGGGTGAATAGTGTAGGGCTCTTTTCCTCAAAACTTCCCTTTCAAAAAACTCATTAGTTAGCAATCACCATTTACTCATTACTTATTGATGTCATTTATAACCAATTAAATGTGAACATACGTCAGCAACATATATCGACAACATATCATCAACAAATCATCACCACAAGGAACACAAAGAACACAAGATGTATGTACAATTTTATTTTTATTACGGACTATAATCCTTGGGTTTATCAACAACAACTTAATAGAGTACAACTCTATAAGAGAACCAACTTATAATTCCAGACTCAACTTACACCCTCAACACCAACTGATATGAGGCAACAATACTCAACATATATCAATCTGTCAATAGGTACACAACATGTCTATAGTGCAACACGTGTATGTACGTGCCCTACTAGTAGTACAACTCGCATATTTACGCGACTTGTCTGTACTACAACCTATGTATCACATCTAAGCACTTAGGGTTTTCTCTTCAAGATGAACCCAAATCCTTTGCAACCTTTAATCATATTCTCTTTTGTATCTCATTGTCCAATCTAATCCATAACCAATCATAACACATCCAAGCTCTCCAACAACTAACTCATGCTTCTCAACCATACAATATGAATGCTACTCATCATGTATAAGCAACCAGTATACTATAGAAATCATATCAGTACTGAATCATAAGAGTGTTTCTCACTCCATCAACCAACACAAACCACATCACAACAACCATACCAAGAATGCCTTAAGAATTCACTACACAACAAGCAAGAGCATCCATCAAGACAACAATGTAACCACACCAGAATTTCTATGGAAGATCTGAGCCCATAGAATGCATATCTGGAACCTGCTTCAGTCTTCAAGAGACTATCATCAACTCAACCACAAGTCTTCATGACTTCATCCACTATACGCGCCATGTCCTCATTCATCCTGTGTATGTACGCGCCATGTCTCACTACAACCCGTGTATACCTCAGAAACTAGGGTTTCTGAACTTTCGAGACTTTTTCCGTCATGATCTCATATTTGTCGAAACTTTGATGCGTCCATGAGATCCTCCATACACACTCTCTCTCATAATAGATCTTTAATACATGCTAAAGAGATACACACAAGAGATGCATAAGAGACCTATTTTTGATACCCTACACACGAGACCCTTGCCTCTTATTTATACTCTCCAAGTACTTTCCTTAGAAGCATCTTCTAGGTCACTTAACCTACTTTCAGGTCACTTAACCCATTTCTAGGTCACTTATCCTATTTTTAGGTCACTTAACCTATTTCTAGGTCACCCACTTTCCATAATTAGAAAGGTCTCTATTTAAATATTCTTCCTTGACTTTATCACTTTTCTTTACCATTTAAATAGTAATTTATTCTTTGCAAGCTCTTTGACTTCTTTGACCTTTTGGGGCTTCAAGCCTACATATGAGGGTCCTTCATCTTCATAGGGCCATAACTCTCAAACCATGAGGAGTTATGTGGAATTCCACATTCCACTGGAAATGGCATGACAAGCACTATCCATCTAGGATAGTTTCACTAAAAACTTCACTAATCTTCATCTCATTATTCCCCATATAAGCATGGGTTCTCCAACCATATTTATAGGATAACTCAACCGTAAAGCGTCTTCCCGTGAGGGATTTCACCATAAGGGGACCACTTTGGAGTTCATCCATATGTGCACCTTATCAACCATGATAAGACAATAATGATTCATCCTTACATCAACAATGCATTAATCAACATCAATCATTTTACATCAAACCTTTGACCTTTGACATTGTTCAATCATCCTTTGGCATCAATCAATTCCTTGAAATCCATCCTTTTAAAACAATCAATCAATCATCCTTTGGCATCAATCAAACAATTACTCCCTTAACATCAATAAATCACTTTGACATCAATCCATTACTTGACATCAATCAATTAATTAAATATTTGGCATCAATGACAACATGATCCAACAATCTCCCCCTTTGGCATTGATGGCAATACCAACATTGATGTCAACACCAATCATTGATGTAAACATGTAGACAAGGCATGCTCTACATCAATAGTCATTAATCACATTAGTATGACTATCTCTCCCCATCAATAATCATCAATCACATCAATGTGACTATCTCTCCCCCTTTGACATTAATGGAAAAGGATCATTCTCCTCTTGGGGTTGCTCCCCTTGCTTGAGCTCTCCTTGGGGCTAATCCCCCTATCTAAATGCCTTTGATCTTCTTTTGAATAATCTCTCCCCCTTTTTGAAGAAGGGATATCACTCTGATGTGATGTTGAAGATACATCGCTCATACTCCCCCTATGACCATTGCTCCCACTGGAACTATGACTCTGTGCTCTTTCTTCAAATATAGGGCTCTTTCCTCCTAGAATCATGGGAAGAAGAATGACTCCCCCTAAGGGTATGTATCCCCCTATCTTCTTTGCAATATGAACAATATGCTTCTGCTGCAAATGGTACTGCTTAACTGGATCATAGAACAACTGTTCTTTCTATGATGATCCTTGGAACTGTCCATGCATCAAAACTCGTGCCATACCATGAAACAAAAGATATGTCAACAAGGAAATAGAGAATCATGAATAAAACATCAACCAGGTACATCCTGTACAAACATCCATGCACAATACCCATGTACAATAACCATGTACATCAACACCATACAATGTGTCATAAGATATCATCAATGGAGTGTATCAACCATATGCCTCTACCAACATTCCAACCATGTGCATCTACCAATATGCCAATCATGTGCATCTACCAACATGACAAACAATGTGCATCTACCAATGGTGTACTTTTATCCAAGTACTATCATCCAAACATATGCCATCTAGGAGTGTACCAAACATGTACATCAACATGTATCACCACTTGTACCAAGCAAGTACATCAACCATGCACCAATACCACAACAAGATGAATCCTCATACATGTATTCCAAATCCACAAAATATGTGCCAATCAAACTGCTAGTAGGTGCCTCTACCAATGTACTATAAGTTTACCAATCATGCACCAACTATAGATCAGACTCATCAATGATGTACAACATGATCACCTCATCAAATCACCAACTACATGTCCCAATATGTAGCCCAACCATATGCCAAATGCATGCATCAAGATATCCAACAAGTAAGCTTTCAATAATACATCATAAGATATATCAATGAAACTCTTAATATGTACCATCCATGTACCCCAACAGATCAACCTCAATCCTCCATTCACTACAACAAATACTAAGCATCCAACAATACATGTACTAGTAGTATGCTTGAATAGATCAATGACATCTCTATCTAGCATCATCAAGATATATCACATAACCAAGGTTCCATAACTTCACTGTCATAACCAACATTGTTATTCAACAGAAAATACCTCAATCCATACTCATTGGTTAGTGCCACCCATCCAAGATAGCCTTTCATTTTATATCATCAATTTACATAATCCAATATGTAATCATGAAAACCTACAACAAACAATGTCAGAACCTGCAACAAACTTTGTCATACCCTGCAATACAAAGTTATACCATCACATAAGGCTGCAAACCATGTGCATAGCCATTTTCCCTAGGATTTACCACATATATGCGGCTTGCTGCATAGACAGCTTCCGTATGTACGAAACCTATTCAAGGTCAGCCCACGTATGTACGTGATTGTTACCACTATCACCTGTGTATGCTTCTGAAGATGACACACTTGAGCTTCCCTTAAGTCTTCCATTCTGCTCTGTTTGTTCAGTCTTATTCACCCACTTCTGAGCTTCCATATTTTCAAATATGTCTCCCTTCCTTATTTCATTCCTTCTTCTAGTCATGCTATATGAAGTCCTCATCATGGAATTTCTTCTTGTGTTCTAGCAATCCTAGGATTTGTGACCAAATTCACTACAGTTGTAGCATCTCATGTTGTGACAGTGAACAACAATGTGTCCTACTTTATCACATATCCAACACCTTATGGTGTTATGACATCTTCCATTATTTCTCCTTGCATAAGATCTGCATTCCAAAGCTTTATGACCATATTCATTACATGAATAACATTGACCATGAAAACTACTTTCATACTTTTGCTTTGGTGTCTATCTTCTTTGAGGTGTAAAGGTGGCTTCTTGATGTCTTCCTTGCTTTTTTCTTTTGAAACTTCCATTTCCTTCTGTAGATGGTTGACTTGCAATATTATCTTCATCCTTTGAGAGTGAGGGACTTACCTCATGCTTCTTTGAGGTGCTTGCTTCATCATGTGTAGCTTCTCCCTTGTATCCAAGACCTGATTTATCATTTGGTGATCTTTGATTTTCCAAGATCTCATTCAATATTTGTGAGCTATTCAAGAATTTGTTTGAATTCTCTACTTTCTTTCTAAGATCAACAACTTCATCTTCTAGCTTATGACATGAATCTTCCTTTTCATTTATTTTATTCTTCAATAGTTCCTCTACCCTTTTTGGCTTCTTCAATTTGGGTCTTGAGATGAACAATAATTTCAAAACTTTTTCTAATCTCATCATTTACCTTCTTATCTTCTTTTTCATTCTTTAGTCTTGTGATCTCTTCTTCATTTTCTTCTAATTGAGTCTTATTATACTCTTCTTGTTCTTTGAGCATTTCCTTTAACTTCAAGATGCGCCTTTGACTCTTCTTAAGAAACTTTTTAGTGTTATGTGAAAGATAGCTATAGTCTATATAATAGTCTTCATTGCTATATTCATATATACCCTCTTCAACTTTATTTTGAAGTTCTGATAATTCTTCTTCTATTTTTTCTATAGGATAATTGTTGATGCAGAAGCATTGTTCCAACTAAGCAAAAGCGCCAGCAAAGTAGCACATCAGCGCACATTCAAAGGGGAAGAGAGGCGCAACCCTCTCATTTTAAAATTTGAAATCGAATTGAACGATTGTAAGGCTTTTAATGACGAACATACTTTGTTAGGTAGTGGTCAAATTGTCTTAAAGGCTTGCTTGTAGCAGGCCCGTAGCAGGCCCAGATCATATTCAGGTCTAGGTGAACCATTTATGAGACTTCAATCTAAATCAATGAAGTTAGGTGAAGAGGACGAGCTCCCAGAGCCCCTCTTTTGTAATGAAATCTTGCTTCAGATGAGAGGTAAGATAGAGGGAGTCTGTCAGGGACTTGGAGGAAGAAGAAGGATAGGAGAGGTCCACGTAGAGAGGCCTTAGGAAACATAAGTTCTGAGAGAGAGAGAGCTTGGGAAGAACTGAGACTTGTTACAGTCCAGTTATTGTAAACATCTGTATAGACATTCAGATTAATATAAAGAGCATTTTTCCTGCATGTTGTGTGTTTGTGTGTTTACATGTTTCCATGAATGAATATTGTAGATGTATGATAGATTTCATTTACAGTAGGAAGATAGGCTTTACTATCTTCATTTGAGTTGTTGTATAATTCTAGGTTCTTTAGGTTGTGCAAGGTGTGCACAACAGAACAAAGGAAGTTTTGTAGCCAGCACAAGGTGTTCACATCTGAACTCTGTGGAGTCAAAAAGAACATGCCAGGAGGGCACACCAGAAGGATTTATAGACCCAAGAGGAGCCTCTGAGTTACTGAATACTCTTGAGGTGAAAACTGTGCAGATGAAATCACAGGGAAGACAAAACTTCTGAAGTTCTGTAGAAGCTCTGCCAGTTGGGCACTAATCTAGTGCAAGTGTGCATGAGAAGAACTCTTTGTCGAGTTCAAACAAAAACAAAGTTGTTGAATACTCTACAAAGAAAGGATCTGAAAGGTGTGCATTGAGCAAAAGAATTCCAGGAGGGCATGAAGCATTTATTTTCAATAGATACTTCGGACCTGAGATTGACGAAATCTTAGCAGCACAAGGAGTGTGCGAGGGTGGACTTATTCTATATCCCAAAGCTCAGGAGGAACAATGTCTTGTGCACAGAGGAATAAAAGTAAGGAGCATAAGGTCTAGAAACCCCATCGAGGTTTCAAATTTGGCAAGCTCAGGCGAGACAACGTTTCGAGAACGTGGACGAGACCCAAAGGAATCGAGCTCGCAAGAGGAAGAGTCGAAAGGCCGAGAACTTTGAAACTCTGAAAATATTCTAAGTCTGGAAGAAAGGAGGAAGCTCAAGAGGAAGAGCACAATAGACGTAGATTATGTGCAGAGGAGAAGATATGGACCATTGAATTTTGCGTCCAGATACACAAGAGAAATCGGGAGGAAAGAGGACCTGAACAGACGGTGGAGGGCCTTCGGGAAAGAGTACTGAATATACGATAGCCATCAAATCAAGTAGGGTCGCATAGAGGATAACAGTGGGACCATGAAGTTCTCAAAGCTCAAGAGGAGGAGCGTTGGCAACCATTAGACCAGTTGCAGAGGAGTAGATCTCGATCGTTGGATCGTACGTCCAGACAGTAGGAGAAGAGCGTGCAAGGGATCAGATTTGAACCGTTAGATCGAGCACCGAGGACTGATAGTCGTCGGATCTGGGAGAAGGTGCATGAGGTTTAACCCTCGTAATAGAAGAAGAGAGAGGACTCGTCAAAGTCCCGAAAGCATCGCGACCGTCCATCTGAGAGGACACGTGTCAAGAGATCCAGGAGTCACCAGGGATTTGTTCATCGGGAGTTCGAGAGGGAACACTCCCCCAATTTTCCAAAAAGAGAAGTCTCGAAAGAATCAGGGTCGTCCATTTGTAGAGGAAACATGGCAAAGATCTAGGAGTCATTGAGGATTTGTTTACTAGGAGATCGAGAGTGAAGACTCTCCCAAATTCTCGAAAGGAAGAATGTCAGGATTTGATCATGATCATTGATCATCCCGAAAGGATCACGACCGTTTATCCGGATTAAGGGTCATAGCCATCCACCGAAGGGGACACGTGGTTGTTGCTTGGTGTTTCGGCACTAGGGAAACGAAGGAGAATACTGGGCCAAAATCGAGAAAGGGAATCGTCGAAAGGATAAGAATTTTCCATTTTGGAGGACGTGTGGCAGAGATCGAGAAGTCACTGGGAGTTTGGTCACTAGGAGTTGGGAGGTGACGACTCTGCAAAAATCCTGAAAAGGAGATCGTCGGGATTTAATCTTGGTTGTTGATCAAGTGACATATCTAGACCGTATATCCAAGAGGTATCGGGTCTCCGGGTTTCGGGGATTTGAAAAGGAAAGGAAGGGGCACTGCATGGCGATTCCCCAAATCGTGAAAGCCGAAGCACTCAGAGGAGTATCCCTAGGCCATAGGGAAAGGTCATGTGGAGAAGGCTTAAGGGAGGATCCAAAGAGCCATTAGGCCCTTTTTAGGTTTCATCACTTCGAAGGACAAGGAGCGGGGAGAGCCTGCGTGCTGGAATCACGAAAGCCGAATTCTGGTAGCGCTTTGGTGTTAAGCGTGTGGTCACAAGTAGTGGTCACATGAGTGGAGATAAGGAAAGGAGATAAGCACCTTATCCCTATTTTGGGTTTTGATCATTGAAGGAACAAGGATTTCCTTGCATCCGAAAAAGCCGAAATTCGATTCACAATTAGCGTCTTTTGAGTAAGGCCCGTGATCACATCGACGATCACATGGTGGGGAAAGCTCGCATTGGGTGCTTAAGTTGGCACATGGAAGGTTTTCTATAAAGGGACCTATGGATTAGTTCAATGGGTTCTAGCAGAGGATCGAAGAGCCATTTCGGCTCAAGAAGGAGAACGATCCAGATACCGGGAGGTCGCAGAACCCCGCAGGGGAGGGGGGGTTGCATCAGGTGGTATCAGAGCTTCAGGTTTGATTTTTGTAGGAAACGGAGGTAACCAGAAGGCCGAGCCTTGCTTACAGACAATGGATAGAAGGAGATGAAGGTGACGACTTGATATCATCAGGTGGTATCAAGAACAAGAATTGCCTGTTGACAGTGGGTGAGCGAAGGCAGAATATCAACATTCTGTGAGGAGAGTTGTTGCATGGACACAGCAGCAGAATTTTTTTCAGCCAGGTGAGTTGTAAGAGGACATGGCAATGCTCTCAGGCGTAGAGTTATCCATAAGTTTTCCAGGAGGGCAGACGGAAGGTAGATATGGCTACTGAAGGCCATGAGCATGGTCAAGACAAGGACCTCCAGTAGAAAACCAAAGTAGAAATTGATGAGGAACTTGCTGAGATAAGGGAAGGAATGGAACAAATAACATTGAAGATGTAGCAGGAAGCAAAACTACACTGGAGGTACGAATGGCCTCTGAACAGGAAAGCCAAATGGCATGTTCAAAAGTTGTTGGCTGGGAAACAGTAACAAGAGTTGAGGAAGTGGCTGAGGTATGCTGAAAACCTCAATGACACAGAGCTGGTTTGCATATGTGAGCCAGAAATTGGAGAAACCCTCAGTGATGAGGAAGGGAGATCAGTTTCAGGTCTCATGAACTTCCAGGAGGGAAGATATGAATTTTCCAATTTCCAGGTGGGCAATGAAGTGAGATCGTTGCAGGATCTCATAGACTGTCATGAGGACAGCAGTGGAAATTCATATTGCCAGGTGGGCAATGATATGAAATTAGCAGAGGATCTCATAAAATTCCAGGTGGACAGAGGTGAACTTTTGATTTTCCAGGTGGGCAATAGGAAGATATCAGCATAAGGTCTCATATATTGTCGGGAGAGTAGTGGTGAAAGTTTAGATTTCCAGGTGGGTAGGGGGAAAGAAATTAGACTGTCTGAAAGTATCAAGAGCTCGGGAATGAGTTCCTGTCAGCAAGGAGTGTTGATAGATGAAGATTCATGTGGTTGTGTAGAGCATGTGAATGAAGATGATGACAAGTTAAAAACTTGCACCATCCAAGAGGAGGAATGGAGATGTATTCTGATGATTGGGGGAATTCATTTATTCCTACCCAGCAGCCCAGTGGAGGCCAGAGCTTGTGTTGCAGATGCAAAAACAACAGAAGAAAGACAGCCAACAAAGACTATCAAAGAACAAGAAGAATAAGTAGAGCAGACACTGATGTTTGCCCAAGAAGAAGAAGATGAGCATTCAGAAGAATGGCTCAAAATTTTCAGCCAGGAAGCTGAACAGGGAACAACTGCAGTACTGGAAGCTGCAGAAGCAGGAAATAAAGCAGAAAACATAGATTTTTTTTATTTGTATGAAGAATAGGAATCCCTAGAAAGGAAGGTGATGGTGCAAAGATTTCACATCCAACAGGCTAAGTTGGAAGAAGATGGAGGAGCATACCAACCCCAGGAGAAGCTGGAAGAAGTTGGACTTGAGCCAACATAAGAGGAGCTGAAAGAATCTAATCTGTCAGAGGAGGAAGCTGAGCAACAATTCAGTGAGGGGACTGCAGTAGAGTGGCCACTCAGTTCCACAAAGGTAAATAAAGACAACATGGGAGATCAGGTAGATCTACCCACTGATAAGGAGGAAAAAGTGCAGCGGAGAAGACTACATGCAGAGAGCCAGCAACTGGAGCAGCAGGACAGGATGATTGAGGAAATCAGGAAGTTGATGTTGAGTTGAGCAAAAGCATTCAACAAAGGTAATATGAGCATAAGAGAGCCTTCCATAGAATTAGAGGAGAACTAGAAGAAGAAGCAGCAACAACATAGCTAGACAGGAGCAAGAGTACACCTCCAAAAGATGATTTGAGATCCAGGTGGATTTCAATGCTGGAGAAGAGGAGCTCATGAGCAGGAGATCATGAGAAGGAGATCATGTTTTTCCTAGCAGAGGAGTTTGATGCAGGAGCATCGCTCCAACTTATCAAAAGTGCCAGCAACGTGCCAACAAAGTAGCACATCAGCATGCATTCAAATGGGAAGAGAGGCACAACCCTCTCATTTTAAAATTTGAAATCGAATTGAACGATTGTAAGGATTTAAATGATGACCATACTTTGTTAAGTAGTGATCAAATTTTATTAAAGGCTTTCTTGTAGCAGGCCCATAGCACGCCCATATCATATTCAGGTCTAGGTGAACCATTTATGAGACTTCAATGTAAATCAATGAAGTTAGGTGAAGAGGACGAGCTCGCAGATCCCCTCTTTTGTAATGAAATCTTGCTTCAGATGAGAGGTAAGATAGAGGGAGTCTGTGAGGGACTCGGGGGAAGAAGAAGGATAGGAGAGGTCCGGGTAGAGAGGCCTTAGGAAACAAAAGTTTTGAGAGAGAGAGAGATTGGGAAGAACTGAGACTTGTTACAGTCCAGTCATTGTAAACATATGTATAGACATTCAGATTAATACAAAGAGTAGTTTTCTCGCATATTGTGTGTTTGTGTGTTTACATGTTTCCATGAATGAATGTTGTAGATGTATGATAGATTTCATTTATAGTAGGAATATAAGCTTTACTATCTTCATTTGATTTGTTGTATAATTCTGGGTTCTTTAGGCTGTGCAAGGTGTGCACAACAGAAGAGAGGAAGTTTTGTAGCTAGCACAAGGTGTGTGCATCTGAACTTTGTGGAGTCAGAAAGAATGTGCCAGGAGGGCACACCAGAAGGATTTATAGACCCAAGAGGAGCCTCGGAGTTACTGAATACTCTTGAGGTGAAAACTATGCAAAGGAAAGCACAGGGAAGACAAAACTTCTAAAGTTCTGTAGAAGCTCTGGCAGTTGGGCACTGAGCTAGTGAAAGTGTGCACGAGAATAACTCTTTGTCGAGTTCGAACAAAAGAAGAGTTTTTGAATGCTCTACAAAGAAAGGCTCTGCAAGGTGTGCATCGAGAAAAATAACGCCAGGAGGGCATGAAGAATTTATTTTCAATAAATACTTCGGACCTGAGATTGACGAAATCTCAGCAGCATAAGGAGTGTGCGAGGGTGGACTTATTCTAAGTCTCGAAGCTCAGGAGGAACAGTGCCTTGTGCACAGAGGAATAGAAGGAAGGAGCAAAAGGTCGAGAAACCCCATCGAGGTTTCAAATTTGACAAGCTCGAGAGAGACAGTGTTTCGAGAACGTGGACGAGAACCAAAGGAATCGGGCTCACAAGAGGAAGAGTCGAAAGGCTGAGACCTTTGAAACTATGAAAATCTTCTAAGTCTAGAAGAAAAGAGGAAGCTCAAGAGGAAGAGAACAATAGACGTAGATTAGCTACGGAGGAGAAGATCTGGACCATTGAATTTTGCATCTAGATACATAGGAGAACTCGTGAGGCAAGAGGACCTGAACGGATTGTGGAGGGCCTTCGGGAGGGAGTACCGAATAACCAATAGTTGTCAGATCAAGAAGGGTCGCACAGAGGATGACAGTGGGACCATGAAGTTCTCAAAGCTCAGGAGTAAAAGTGTTGGCAACCGTTAGATCAGTTGCGGAGGAGGAGATCTGGACCATTGGATCCTACGTCCAGACAGTAGGAGAAGAGCGCGCAACGGATCATATCTGAACCATCAAATCGAGCACCGAGGACCGATAGTCGTCGGATCCACGAGGAGGTGCACGAGGTTTAACCCTCATAATATCAGAAGAGAGAGGACTCATCAAAGTCCTAAAATCATCAGGACCGTCCATCTCAGAGGACGCGTGTCAAGAGATCCAGGAGTCACCGGGGATTTGTTCACCAGGAATTCGAGAGTGAAGACTCCCCCAATTTCCCAAAAAGAGAACTCCCAAAAGAATCAGGGTCGTCCATTTGTAGAGGACACGTGGTGAAGATCTAGGATTCATCGGGGATTTGTTTACCGGGAGATCGAGAGTGAAGACTCTCCCAAATTGTCGAAAGGAAGAATGTCGGTATTTGATCATGATCGTTGATCATCCCGAAAGGATCACGACTGTTGATCGTGATTAAGGGTCATAGCCATCCACCAGAGGGGACACGTGGTTATTGGTCGACGTTTCGACAATGGGTAAATGAAGGAGAAGACCGGGCCAAAATCAAGAAAGGGAATCTCCAAAAGGCTCAAAATCGTCCATTTTGGAGGATGCATGGCAGAGATCCAGAAGTCACCGGGAGTTGGGAGGTGAAGACTCCGCAAAAATCCCGAAAAGGAGATCACTAGGATTTAATCTTGGTCATTGATCAACTGACAGATCTAGACCGTAGATCCAAGAGGTATCAGGTCTCCAGGCTTAGGGAATTTGAAAAGGAAAGGAAGGGGCATTGCATCGCGATTTCCCGAATCATGAAAGCTGAAGCACTCGGAGGAGTATCTCTAGGCCACAGGACAGGGTCGTGTGGAGAAGGCTTAATGGAGGAGCCAAAGATTTGTTAGGCCCTTTTCAGTTTTTGACACTTCGAAGGACAAGGAGCGGAGAGAGCCTGCACGCTGGAATCGCGAAAGCCGAATTTCGGTAGCGCTTTGGCATTAAGTGCATGGTCACAGGATAGTGGTCACATGAGTGGAGATAAGGAAAGGAGCTAAGCACCTTAGCCCTGTTTCAGGTTTCAAGGATTGAAGGAACAAGTATTTCCTTGCATCTGTAAAATTCGAAAGTCGATTCACGATTAGCGCCTTTTGAGTAAGGCACGTGATCACGGCGACGATCACATGGTGGGGAAAGCTCGCGTTGGGTGCTTAAGTTGGCACATGATGGGTTTTCTATAAAGAGACCTGTGGATTAGTTCAAGGGGTTCCAGGTGGAGCACAAAGAGCCATTTCAACTCAGGAAGGAGAATGATCCAGAAACCGGGAGGTCACAGAACCCCGCAGGGGAGGGGGGTTGCATCAACTACCATCAAACTCTACACAAACTATTTCTAGATTTTCTTCTTCACTTATAGAGAAAAATTCAACATCGTCACATTTTGAATTATTGCAATCAAGGGTTTGTGGATATTCTTTAACTTCATTTGAAATGTCTTCAAGATCTTCCTTTTTTCCAACATCATCACATGATTCTTTGCCTTCATTTGTCTTGATGGAGTTGTCTTCAATATCTTCCTTCTTTCTTTGGTATGTCTCCTCTAGCTTGAGCCATAGATCATTGGTGGAAGTGCATTGTCCCATGCTCTCTTTGATAGGGCTTGAGAGTCCACTAAGAATGGTCTTGAGAGCCAATGCATCATTCTTCTTTCCTTCCCTTTGAGGTGCAAACTTTGACTTGTTCTTCAAAGAAACTGATCCACCAATGGGTGCCTTCCAAATACCCACTCCCATTTCCTTCAAATGTACTCTCATCTCTATTCTCCATGTAGAATAATTTTCCTCATCAAGGATTGGAACTTCATCATCCATTTGTGTGTCCATTGATATCCTCCAAGATTGTTAAGGCTTATAGTGAAGGCTTGATCTTATACCAATTCTTGGACACACCGACTACACTGAGAGGGGAGGCTGAACAGTGTAGGGATCTTTTTCCCAAAACTTCCCTTTCAAAAAACTCATTCGTTAGCAATCACCATTTACTCATTACTTATTGTTGTCATTTATAACCAGTTAAATGTGAACATACATCAGCAACATATATCAACAACATATCATCAAAAAAACATCTCCACAAGGAACACAAAGAACACAAAATGTATGTGCAATTTTCTTTTTATTATGGACTACAATCCTTGGGTTTATCAACAAAAACTGAATAGAGTACAACTCTACAAGAGAACCAACTCTATAATGCAAGACTTGACTTACACCCTCAACACCAAATGAGATGAGGCAACAATCCTCAACATATATCAATATGTCAACAAGTATGTGACCTTTCTGTAGTGCAGCACACGTATATACGCACCCTACCAGTAGTACAGCTCGCGTATGTACGCGGCATGTCTGTACTACAACCTGCATATCACATCTGAGCACTTAGGGTTTTCTCTTCAAGCTGAACTTAGATCCTTTGCAACCTTCAATCATATTTTCTTCTGTCTCTCACTGTCCAATCTGATCCATAACCAATCATAACACATCCAATCTCTCCAACAACTAACTGATGCTTCTCAACCATACAATATGAATGTTACTCATCATGTATAAGCAACCAATATACTATAGAAATCATATCAATATTGAATCATAAGAGTGTTTCTCACTCCATCAACCAACACAAACCACATCACAACAGCCATACTAGGAATGGCTTAAGTGTTCACTACACAACAAGCAAGAGTATCCATCAAGACAACAATTTAACCATATCAGAATTTCTATGGTAGATATGAGCCCATAGAATGTAGATCTAGAACCTTCTTCAGTCTTCATGATTTCATCCACTGTACGCACCCTGTCCTCATTTAGCCCGCGTATGTACGCACCCTGTCTCACTACAACTCGCATATACCTCAAAAACTAAGGTTTCTGAACTTCCGATACTTTTGTTGTCATGATCTCAGATTTGCCAAAACTTTGATGCGCCCATGAGATCCTCTATACACTCTCTCTCTCAAAATAGATCTTCAATACATGATAAAGAGATACATACAAGAGATGCATAAGAGACCTATTTGTGATACCTTGCACAAGAGACCCTTGCCTCTTATCTATACTCTCCAAGTAGCTTCCTTAGAAGCATATTCTAGGTCACTTAACCCACTTCTAGGTCACTTAACCTATTTCTAGGTCACCCACTTTCCATAATTAGAAAGTTCTCTATTTAAATATTCTTCCTTGACTTTGTCACTTTTCTTTACCATTTAAATAATAATTTCTTCTTTGCAAGCTCTTTGACTTCTTTGACCTTTTGGGGCTTCAAGCCTACACATGAGGGTCCTTCATCTTCGTAGGGCCATAACTCTCAAACCATGAGGAGTTATGTGACATTCCACATACCACCGAAAATGGCATGACAAACACTATCCATCTAGGATACTTTCACCAAAAAATTCATTGATCTTCATCTCATTATTCCCCATATAAGCATGGGTTCTCCAACCATACTTATGGGATAAATCAATCGTAAAGAATATTCCCGTGAGGGATTTCACCATAAGAGGACCACTTTGGAGTTCATCCATTTGTGCACCTTTTCAACCATGATAAGACAATAATCACTCATCCTTACATCAACAATGCATTAATCATCATCAATCATTTTACATCAAACCTTTGACCTTGACATCATTCAATCATCCTTTTGCATCAATCAATTCCTTGAAATCCATCCTTTGAAAATAATCAATCAATCATCCTTTGGCATCAATCAAACAATCAATCCCTTGAAATCAATCAATCACTTTGACATCAATCCATTACTTGACATCAATCAATTAATTAAACCTTTGGCATCAATGACAACATGATCCAACAACACAATCTTTTGTCCCATAGCATTTTAGGAATTGACCAACACTCGGTTTAACTGTGGAGCTCATGAGAATTTGTTCTTATTTCAGAAATGCTTATTTTTTTCTTTACTCTTGTCAAAACAAAGAGATAATTTTGATCTTCTAAATTAGGGTTGATTACCTTCTTATAATACCTTAATTTTATCGTTTCCTCTAACTCTTTATCACACCAAATTTTATCCTTAAATTTTGATTTAATAATATTTTTAATAGTATCCTTATTTTGCATAATGGTCTCTTCCACGATTCCCCAACGACTTAGCCAAGACTAAGCATCTTTATGCCATCTTCGCTTGAGTCGAAGGTGGTTAAGGTTGGAGTTTGAAGAAATTTTAGCAAGCCTTTTATCTTCCATGTTGTTTAACTTGTTATTATACATTACGTACCAAGTCATAATTGTTCTCTCAATGGGGGAATGGCTTGCCTCTAAGAGGAGGATAGGATAGGGAATATTTCCTTTAATTTTGAGATTATAGGTTATAAAATTCTTTTGTATTTTCTCTATCTTTCTCCATGATTACCGAGAGATACTGCATCCCCAAAATTCGCATCCATAAAGAATAACATGAGTAATAAGTTTCTCAAAGATGTGTTGGAATATTGAGAGTGGGGGGGTGAATCAATATGAGCACTTTTTAACACTTTCAATCACAATATATAATCTTCAAATTTATCAGCAGTATATAATTTATGATTGCATTCAATATATCATGAGCATATAACAAAAAATAGTACCATTCAACAATATCACATCAAATACAAAGTACACCATAATTTATGTGGAAACCCAAATGGGAGAAAACCACCAATTTCTTTTGTTATAACCCTAAATTGCACCATACATGCATACTTGGCATTTGGCCCTCTTACTTGTTATTTTTGCCAAGCCATCATTGAGCATCTCTTCTTAAAACAATATTTTTAAAGATGTACGCGTTCTGCACCACTACTGCTCGTGTATGTACGCTATTTGAACCATTACTACCCATGTATGTATGCCAGTTGCACCACTACAACCCACATATACTCACAAAAGTTGTAAAAATTAAAAAGTTGCAAGGAATTCGTTGAGATTACGGACTATTGGGTAGTTTCTCAATTGTCCCACCGCCTATAGCCCGTCACCCAACCGAATAACCATCCTTTTGTATTATAAAAGGAGGTGTTGGGGTCTCATTCCAAATATAAGCATAAGAACAATGAAACTCTGCCCGTTTCACATCCCCTCCTTGCCCCAATAATTTGCATCCACCTTGTGAGATTTGTACCAAAATTTCCCATTCTTGCCTTTTTCCTCCATCATAAGCCTATTCCATTCCCTAGAGAGAGGTTGAGAGGAGAAAGATATGTGGAAGCGCAGTTGGAGCTTGGTGAAGAGGATCCCGGACCAGGTTCGAGAAGAAGTCTCTGATATCATTGTAAGTAAACATTGTGATATCAATAAATGGAATACTTTTTCTCTCCTGAAATATGATGTCTCAAATCTTTGTGTTTGATTTATGCTTTATTATAACATCTAACCTGTGATTTATATGTGAGATGCATGTTTGTAGTTCCCTGTTTATATGTTTGTGAATGAAAACCAACATTGGGAGGAGGCTTGTAGTCAGCGAAGCAATCGAATGTGAAAATATCGACACCAGACGCGGAGTTAAAGATAAAGTTACCGGATCTTTTCACTTTGTATTTCATGCATGAATGTGGGGTATATTTGGGGTAGTCTAAAAAGTAGGAGAATTTTAGACGATTAGATCTGCCTACATGTTGAAACCTAGTGTATTCCATAGGGGGATTTTCTCGCTATAGTATAACTGACAACCATACTAGGGAAACCTCTAGGGCTTTAGGGGATAGTTTTTGGGTGTTTTAATTGGTTTGCTACCTTTTTTGAGTTTTTGTAAGTTGAGTCTTTAAGGGATTCTCGTCACCTTTTGGTGCAATACCAATACTCCCTGCCCTGTCAGCCTACCTCTTTGTTTTCATTTTTTGAGAATTTACAGAGGCATACGCGACCTGTAGTGGTTCTGCACACGTACATACGCTCCCTTCTTGTAGACAGCCCGTGTACATACGCAGGTTGCTTAAGTGTGAATAGTGTGCCTGTGTCAAGAATTTTTTTTATTTAAGAAGAGGCAGTCAACATCTTCCCTGATTGAAGTCCTACTTCTCAGGGGTTTCTTGGTTAAGTACAGTGTCTCTATTTTTACAGTCGAAGCCTAGGTTTGATGTCAGTTTGGTTATCGTTTTAAAGATTTCTTGTGTTTAGTTCGGAAGGGTTTTGGGAAAGTCTTCTAGTCTTTTTTATCAGCCTGTTAGGTGTCTTTAGGGACTCCCTGCGATCCGTAGTGGGTCAGAGGTCAATTCTCAGTCTTGTCTGGTTGCTTTTCAGTTTTTCCCCTTTTGCTTGCTTTAAAGAAAAAGAAACAGAATTTATTTCAAGTTTTTTGTTTAAAGCATAAAAAAAAAGAATAGAAAACTTTTTCATTTCTTAGTTTGGTAAGTAGTTGGGTTAGTTATTTTGCTTGTTAGGAGAAATAGTTCTTTTATTAAGTTCTTTACTAAATGCTTAGAACATTAAGTAGCTTGTAGTCAAGCGAAATTTCGTTTTAGGTTTTCCTTTAAAAGATCTTAGAAAAAGTAATTACGAAAAGTTGGTTAAAGAGTTAGTTACAAATCTTTATTTGTCAAAAAAAATAAAAAATTGCTTTCAGTTTTGTTTGTTTCTCCTTCTCCGTCTCTCAAAACACACCACTAGTTTCATTTTCGTTTACTCAACTTAAAACAAGCCATCTAAAATTAACGCTAATTTAAAATCAACTAGACTTTATGTTTGTAGGGTCAATCAACTAGTCTAGGCTAGAGCCTTGAATTAGGTTGGAGAGGAAACTCTTCAAGGCTTACAAACAAACATTGGAGTCAATTCTAGGGAGTGTAAAAAGTCTAGTAAACATGAAATTTATCTGGGACCCCCCTCTAACACAAGGGATAAACATGAGGTCGCGTGCGGAAAGGTAGCAGAGATAACCCCTCCAAAGTCGGACCAAGCGTAGTGGGGAACGCATATTGAGGACTTGTCGTGGGATATTGTTGGTTGCATTTTCCTACGGAGCTTTGTGGACCCCAAATGCGTTTGGGATCCTCAGTTGTATTCCAGACCACTTGCTTTCGATACCCTCGGTAGGTTTCGGGTATTTTTACCCTACTCATTGCGGTCCACCCAACTGTCGACTGTACCCACTTGGTGGTTGTTCGCAAGCTGGCAACTTAGTTTCCTTTATTCTATGGACTTACACAGATGACTGTGGGGGTATACCACAATACCTAGGGCAGACATCGAGCCACGCTTTGCAGAGTATACCTGGAGGGTGATTCCATGTCCGAGTTGCACTTGCACCAATAAGTTTCTCTAGTGTTGGTTGGCGTAACTATTATTCCTACTAGATAGTGGTCTGCTTAATTTTCCTCTAGGAATATTTAGTGTGTGATTTGTGCTCCCTAGTTTTCCATAGTGAGTTAGTTAGTCATTGCTTTGGGTCTTTGACTTAAGGTGGCAGAACTCCCACTCTGTTGGTCGTGAGGAATTGTTTATAGGCATTGAGCTGCCTCTTTATAGGCATTGTTTTGATAACACTGGTTCATCGGAGTCAGTGCGTGAGACTTTTACGGACTTGAACGATCCCACAAGGGGAGAACCTATGCATAAGATATTCATGGCTAAATTTCTCAATGATACCAACCAAGGAACCTCTTTGCAATGGGATTCTTGTGCTTTTCCTTTCTTCAGAAACGGTGGTGTCCCTTTGATGTCCACATTATACATTCCTGGGTTGAATGTGGGACTACCGATTTGGTTGGGTACCATTCTAAATATCCTGAATGCTCTTGACACTTCTCAGTTAATAGCTTTATGTCATGGGCACCGTGTTGATGTTCCTTCGTTAGCAAAGTCTTCTCCTCCTCCTTTTGCCTTCTCTGGTGAAAGTACATTTACTAGTAACCAGAAGTCTAAACGAAGTAGAAAGAGGAAAAATAGGAAGAAGAGGTCATCAGCCTTTGCAAGTCGTGTTGAAGACCAACACCCATCCTCTGCAAGTCATGTTGGGGGCACAGACCTAGTCCCTGCAAGTCATATTGGAGTTCAATCACCAACCTTTGCGAGTCATGTTGGAGATAGGTCATCAGCCTCTGCAAGTCATGTTGAAGACCAACACCTAGCCTCTACAAGTCATGCTGGGGGAAAGAACCCAACCTCTACAAGTCATGTTGGGGGAAAAATCCCAGTCAATGCTAGTCATACTGGAAATAGGTTTGTAGCCTCTGCGAGTCATGTTATCAACCCATCACCAACCTCTGCAAGTCATGTTGGAGATGTGCAACCAACCACTGCTAGTCATGTTGGGGGTATTGATTTTGTTGAGAAGCCTAGACGGATAGGAAGTAAGCCTAAGTTCCATTGTAATCTTTACAAGGGAGATCACCTTACTCAATTGTGTCTCAGCATTCCAGAGGCACGAAGATTGTGGTCACTGTCTGTAAGCTCTTATGATTCCGAGTCTTCTAAGGTTTCCTCATAGTCTATTCAGCCATTGGTTGAGAAAGTGGTCATGTCGATGCAGTCATCAGTTGATCCCACTCCTATTTTGGGGGGAGAGGTGCCTTTAGACCATGTAGTCTCGCAGCCTATTCAACCATTGGTTGAGAAAGTGGTCATACTGATGCAGTCATTGGTTGATCCCACTCCTCTTTTGGGGGGTGAGGTGCCTTTAGACCATGTAGTCTCGCAGCCTATTCAACCATTGGTTGAGAAAGTGGTCATGTAGATGCAGTCATCGACTGATCCCACTCCTCTTTTGGGGGGTGAGGTTCCTTTAGACCATCCAGTATTGCAACCTATTCAACCATTGTTTGAGAAAGTGGTCACGTTGATGCAGTTTTCGACTGATCCCACTCTTCTCTTGGAGAGTGTCGAGTCTACCAAAGTGGTCACGCTGATGCAGTCTTCGGCTAACCCCACTCTTCTCTTGGAGATTGTCGAGTCTACCAAAGTGGTCGTGCTGATGCAATCTTCGACTGATCCCACTATTCTCATGGGGAGTGATGTGTCTACCGACTATGTTTTTAGCATTTCTAGTTCAATACTTTCTAAACAAGGGGGCATTCTGCTCACTTCGAGCACACCCCCTCCAAGCCCTATGATGATTTCCTTTGATTGGAATGACCTTGTTGAGCCTCGTCTTCCTTCTTTTGCACCTTTTCAAATAAGGGTTGAATTTAATTCAACAACATTTATCGATGTATTGTGGATGAAGGAGCCTCTACAAGTTTTTTATCCTCCTCAGTTTGGAAAGTATTGGGATCTCCTGATCCGGATTATTTTCGGCATGAAATGAGAGCAGAGATATAATAAATAAATGCACATATATATCGCAAATATTCAATAATATAACATAAATGTATCAAATATGCAACCATAAACACAGATATACAGTAATAAATGATTTCTATTAATGAAAGAAATGTACAGAGACTATAAAAATATAGAGTGAAAGACTCGCTAGAATGGTGGCAGCTTATCTTTGAGAAGAGATGTGATGGCTACTTGCATTCGCAAGAAGATGATCACAATGAGGCTTTGAAGGCCTTTTTTACAATAAACAGGAATGCCAAAAACTCTAGACATCCAAAAACCTAACCCTAGGAGATGAAGCGCCAAAACTCATGTGGGCCCTGTTTGGGTAAGTTGGTGCATCAACTTCCCGGGGTCGTAACTTTTGCATACGATATCCGTTTTAGGCGTATGATATCTCGTTGGAAAGGTATCGTCGAGGAGATTCATTTTGGGGGATCAATTATGCCTTTAGCTATAATTGAGAACCTCGATCTCGAAAAACCTTCATTTGGGCCCTTAAAATGGCCCCCAAAGTTAAAAATTGCTAAAAAATAGTAAATTGCCAAAATTTCCAGAAACCTGTTTTGAGCCAGTTGGAAAAGGTGGGTGGCCACCGATATCCACCTGGATCATCTCCCGATCTTGTGTCTAATTCGCATGAACTGTTGGATTTTGACAGACATCCTAGTGAATATTGGGGATTCTTCCTCAGTTGCATGTCTCATTAGGTGGGGATCTTGTCCTTGTCGATGTTATAGTGGTGCAAGGCCCATTAGATTTTAATATGCTTCTCTAGCGTGATTATATATATGCTATGAACGTTGTGGTGTCTACGCTCTTCCGGGTGATGCATTTCCCTCACAATGGAAGCATTGTCACTATCGACCAGCTGGCATCTGATAATGACCATCCTAATTCGGCGTTAGTTCAGGCTGTCCCTTTATATGTTCCTAGTTTTCGTGTAGACTCTACCTTGCCACGGGTTAATTATGTGGTGTCTTATCCTCAGTGTTCAATTTATTCTGAGAAGGAACCTGTGAAATCATGTTTGCCTCCTCGAGACTCGGTCTTAGCAATTGATCCATTGGTTTATCCAATGGGGGCATGGGAGCCCTTGCTTCCCCCTCTAAGTCCAAGCGATCTTGAGTCTCGTTCTGAGTATGGTCTCATTGGTTGTAGATCCTCAAGCCCTTGCGCTTGTGATTCTTCATTGATAGACTTTGCCAGTCCTGGCCAGAGCCTCCATCGTCATATGGAATATGATCAGTTTACTTCACCCTTTGGGACTGTCGACCCTCATTTCTGTGATTTCTAGGATTTTGAATTTCTTTCATATGAGGCTATCCTTGAAGCCATGACTATGGTTTCTATACCGTGGGTGGACTTACAATGTGGTTTGTGATTTCTTCCCTTTTGGGAGACTTTCCAAGTTGACTATCGAAGAGACTCTTGGTCTAAGCCTAGAAGTGGGAACTACCTGAACCAATTTCATACATGAGTCATAGCCCCCTGGAGTCTTCTTTAAGCCCTTTTCAAACTCTTTAAACATGAAACTATTGTCGAGCGATCTTGGTTTCCTTCATGCTCGCTAAACTAAAATTTGAAGGCACGTCTGTCCGATGGTATTTTACCCCTTTTTTGGTCCGGATGGTCAATTGTACGAACAAAGGTATACTCTAGGAACTTCGGTTCACTAGAAGAGTATTCTCAGGTATAAGTTTAACCCTTTTTCGGGCCCGAGGGACTAAATTTACGAAAAATGAACCCCCACGGAGTCCATAGTTGAGCTCTTTTCAGACTCCCTAAAATTAAAAATATTGTCAAGTGACCTTGTTCCGTCACACTCGTTAAACTAGTCTAGAAGAACATCCTTTATGGAGTCCATAGTTAAGCTCTTTTCAGACTCCTTAAAATTGAAAAGATCTCTGAGTGACCTTGTTCTTTCACAATCGTTAATTGGTTCAGAAAAACATCTACTGGCATGAATTTACCCCTTTTTCCAACCTGTAGATTAAGGAGGAAAAAGGTGCACCTTGGGAGATTCGTCTCCTGGGAGAGTTCTCCTTTGTAGATTTTATACTTTTTCAGACTAAGGAGACTAAATCTAGAAAAAGTTTGCAAGTCCATAGTTAAGCTCTTTTCAAACTCCTTAAAATTGAAAAGATTGTCGAGTGATCTTGTCTTTGTCACACTCGTTAAAATGGTTTTGAATAGACGTATTTTTGGTGCTAGTTTACCCCTTTTTTGAACCAAGTAGACTACCTTCGAAGAGGGTACCCTAGCGGAGTTTTCTTTTATGCTTTTTCAGACTCTCTAAAAGTGAAAAACCACCGAGCTTACCTTCTCTGGGATCGTTAAAAATACATTGAAAGGGTTTTCATCGTGTCTTATTAATATCATTTGCATCCCTACGTTTTTTTCCTAATGCTGACTCCATGTTGCTCTCAATTGAACCTTTGAATCATGCCTTATACACAAGCCTTGTAGCACTTTGTCTCTGTGTCTTGACACCTTGGCCCATGGAGGAATTTTCCTGTGTGTCCTTTCCCTACACATGTCTCCTTGCTTTGATCATTAGTGTGTTCCTTGCACCTGGAACTAGTATGCTTGCGACACTCGTTCCTCATTTGTAACGTAGCATTCTTTTATTCTTTTTCAAGCTCTTCAAAAATATTGAAAAGACAAAAAAATCAAATATACCCCAAAAAGAGGACAGGAAAAGTATTTTCTTTTTATGGCAGCACAATGAGTCACCCTTGGACAAAGCACATCCTTCTGTTTGTTCGTCAAGATTTGGGATTTAATATGAACTTAGGAAGATCTTCTCACTACATAGAGTTGTGTCCTCCTCTGTTTGGTTATTCTTCCAAACATATGGAGAGCGTTGCCTCCTGCATCGTGAACTTATGTCAATGTCGGGCCCCTTATATTTTAATATGCTTCTCAGGCGTGATTATGTATATGATATGAACGTTGTGGTGTCTACTCTCTTACGGGTGATGCATTTCCCTCACAATGGAAGCATTGTCACTCTTGACCAGCTGGCATCTGATAATCACCATCCTAATTCGGCATTAGTTCAGGTTGCCACTTTATATGTTCCTAGTGTTCATGTAGACTCTACCCCGCCATGGGTTAATTATCTGGCGTCTTATCCTCGACGTTCAATTGATTCTGAGCAAGAACCTGTGCAATCATGTTTTCCTCCTTGAGACTCGGTCTCAGCAATTGATCCATTGGTTTATCCAATGGGGGCATGGGAGCCCTTGCTTCCCCCTCTAGGTCCAAGCGATCTTGAGTCTCCTTCTGAGTCTGGTCTCATTATTTGTAGATCCTCAAGCCCTCGTGCTTGTGATTCTCCATTGATAGACTCTGCCAGTCCTGGCCAGAGCCTCCATCATCATATGGAATATGGTCAATTTACTTAACCCTTTGGGATTGTCGACCCTCGTTTGCATGATTTATCAGATTTTGAATTGCCTTCAGATGAGGCTATCCTTGAAGCCATGACTACGGTTTCTATATCATGGGTGGACTTACAACATGGTTTGTACTTTCTTCCCTTTTGGGAGACTTTCCAAGTTGACTATCAAAGAGACTCTTGGTTTGAGCCTACCAGTGGGCTCTACTTGAACCAGTTTCATACATGAGTCGTAGCCCCCTGGAGTTTTCTTTAAGCCCTTTTCAGGCTCTTTAAATATGAAAAGATTGTCGAGCGATCTTGTTTTCCTTCACGCTCGCCAAACTAAAACTTGAAGGCACGTCTGTTCGGCGGTAATTTACCCATTTTTTGGTCTAGATGGTCAATTTTATGAACAAAGGTATACTCTAGGAACTTCGGTTCGCTAGAAGAGTATTCTCAGGTATAAGTTTAACACTTTTTCGGGCCTGAGAAACTAAATTTACGAAAAAGGAACCCCCATGGAGTCCATAGTTAATCTCTTTTCAGACTCCCTAAAATTGAAAAGATTGTCGAGTGACCTTGTTCCTTCACACTCGTTAAACTATTCCAGAAGAACATCCCCTACAGATTCCATAGTTAAGCTCTTTTCAGACTCCTTAAAATTGAAAAGATCGTCGAGTGACCTTGTTCTTTCACACTCATTAATTGGTTCAGAAAAACATCTACTGGCATGAATTTACCCCTTTTTCCGGCCTGTAGATTAAGGAGGAAAAAGGTACACCTCAGGAGATTCGTCTCGCTAGGAGAGTTCTCCTTAGTATATTTTATACTTTTTCAGACTAAGGAGACTAAATCTAGAAAAAGGCGACGAGTCTATGGTTAAGATCTTTTCAGACTCCTTAAAATTGAAAATATCATCGAGTGATCTTGTCTTTGTCACACTCGTTAAAATGGTTTTGAATAGACGTCTTTTTGGTGCTCGTTTACCCCTTTTTCGAACCGACTAAACTACCTTCGAAAAGGGTTCCCCAGTATGGTCTCCAATTCTGCTATAGTGGGAAAACCCCCCTATGGACTACACTAGGGTTCAACATGTAGGCAGATCTAACCATCTAAAAGTATCCTACTTTTTAGACTACTCCAAATATACCCCACATTCATGCATGAAATACAAAGTGAAAAGATCTAGTAACTTTACCTTTAACTCTACGTCCGGTGTCGATTTGTTCGCGTTCAATTGCTCCGCTGACTACAAGCCTCCTCCCAAGGTTGGTCTGCATTCACAAATAGATAAACAGGGAACTACAAACATGCATCTCACATATAAATCATGGGTTAGATGTTAGAATAAAGAATAAATCAAACACAAAGATTTGAGGCATCATATTTCGGGACAGAAAAAATATTCCTTTTATTGATATCACAATGTTTACTTACAATGAGATGGACGACTGCTCCTCTAACCTGGTCCGAACTCCTCTTCATCAATCTCCAACTGCGCTTCCACGTATCTTTCTCCTCTCAACCTATCTCTAGGGAATGGAATAGGCTTATGATGGAGGAAAAAGGCAAGAATGGGAACTTTTGGTACAAATCTCACAAGGTGGCTACAAATTCTTGGGGCAAGGAGGGGATGTGAAACGGGCAGATTTTCACTCTTCTTATGCTTATATTTGAAATGAGACCCCAACACCTCCTTTTATATGACAAAAGGATGATTATTTGGTTGGGTGACGGGCTATAGGCAGTGGGACAGTTGGGAAACTACCCAATAGCTCGTAATCTCAACGAATTCCTTGCAACTTTTTAATTTTTACAACTTTTGTGAGTATATGTGGGTTGTAGTGGTGCAGATAGCGTACATACGCGGTCATTAATGGTGTATATATCGTACATACGTGGGAATTAGTGGTGCAGGACGCGTACATCTTCAAAAATAGTGTTTTTAAGAAGAGTTGCTCAGTGATGGCTTGGAAAAAATAGCAAGTAAGAGGGCCAAGTTCCAGGTATGCATGTATGGTGCAATTTAGGGTTATAACAACTTTCTTATATATATCAATAATACATTCATAGGAAGCACCAACTTCCAAATTCTCCAGCACCAGCTGGAAGGAGGCACCAACCCCTTGATTTACATGCACCAACCTGAAGGAAGCACCAACTCCCTAAATTCTCCAGCACCATCCGGAAGGAGGCTATGTCTCCCTAATTTACAGGCACCAACTTGAAGGAAGCTCCAACTCCCTAAGTTCTTTTACACCAACCATAAGGAGGCTACAACCCCATTTCCTTGCCTCGTCATGTCGCTCTGAAATATAAGTGTAGAATCATTGTCACTACCACTGATCAACTTGTAACTACCATTGTCACTGATACATCAAACTGTCACTATCACTGTCACTACCATTGTCATTATCACTAGCACTGCCACTGCCACTGCCACTGACACATCAAATTGTAACTGGTGATCAATCAATCATCCAACCTGTCACTATATCTATCATTGGTCAACCAACCATAACCAGATCCACTCACATGGATACCAAAACCATCCACATACCATGTACATCAATCTATACCATACCATGCATCAACCATACGTCAACCATGTACTAGAACATGTACCATACCATATGCCAAGTATCCAAGATGTGCCAATGTCTCAACAATGTGTCTCAAGTATGTGATAACATCACCATGACATATACCAAACCAGATACCAATATAGCCAAGATATACTTCTAACAATGTATCATATCATCATAAAGGTGTACCATCATCATCAAGACATGCCTCAAGCATGTACCATAAACATGACCCTCAATAACACATGTAAATCATACCTCTAATCTTATATCAGACCTCATACACAAAATTATAGAACTATAGCTCTTCCTCAAGTTCAACAACAAGAGAATAACATCTTCATCAAACTTTACCTCAGTCTCGCGGGACTTGTTTTGGATTAGTCACAAATCCAAAATTTCAACAAGAATAAATATGTACCTGTAATGAATAAAGGTTTGAAATTTTAACCACAGATACTCTGAGATCTTTCTTCCATCTCCTCAAAATTTTAGGGTCTGAAACTTCTCAGAACAAACGTTATAGCGAAAATGGAAAACCTTCTTGAATTTTAGCCTATTCTGGAGAGTGAACTTGTATAGCCTACCACGCGCTCAATATTTGATATCTAATTCGAAAAATTGCACAAAATATACTATATACTTTTATCTTTGCACTTCAATTACTCTCACATAATTTGTACCATCTATGAATAAGTTATGGCGTTTTTACCCGAAACACCTATTTGAGACTAGTTTCGGGACTAGCAAAAAACCTTATATTCCACAGAGTGTATCTCAAAAAATACAACGATCTATAAGATGAAAGTTTTACCATGGGTACCTTGATAGGTCCTCTCAACATATTCCAATTTTTGGTATCCGATCATTCTAGAAAAAAAATTATAGCGAAAATGGTAAGATGAACTTTAAATAGCATACCTTAAAACACATCATCACAAGACTTCATCCTCCATTGGAATTTCGCCTTTCTTCACTTCATGTTCCCTCTGAAATTTGTCTAAGATATCCTTGGTTACCTCAGATAAGAATCATGTACTCAATTATATAGATATTCAATGAACTTGTGTGTGTACAAATGAGAGATTCTTTGAAGTGTATTTATATTTTTTCAAGTAACCTATTTCCTTAACTTTAGGGCTTCTTGAAATTTCTTGTTACAATCACTTTACCCTTTCATTAATGACTTGCAACCGATCAGGGGCTTCTTAACCCTTCTTTAGGGCTTCCAAATTCATGACCTCATAACTCCTCAACAGTGAGGAACTATGTGACATTCCTCCTACCATTGGAAACAACATGATGAGAACTATCCATATATGAGTGTGCTACCTACATTTACACTATTCTTCTTGTTCGTATTCCTCAAAAAATTTCAGGCTTCATGACCACAACTATGGGTTTCTTGTAGACTTCTTCAAAGCATCTTCCCTTGAGGGCCATGCTTAGAGCTACGCCATAAGGGGGGCACTTTGGAGATTTCTCCAAATGAACCCATCACATATGTTGACATCAATGACAACCACTACTTGTTGAAATCAATGACAACCAATTGTACAACAAAATCAATGACAACCAATTGTCCAACAAGATGAGATTTTTCTTATCCCATATCCAAATATTGTCTTACTCACAATTGTTTTCAAGCACATAATAAGTTTTTCATCCTCCATTTATCCTTTTATCAATGTTGTAATTTCAGTTGAGCTTGTGGTGAATATCGATTCCAAAATATTTGTAAGAAGTCACTTCCTCCAAGTTGTTTTTGTCATAAACGAATGTATCATATGTGTTTTTGTTGGATTTAATGATCATGACTTTTGTTTTGTCATTATTAACAATCAATATCTATATTGGAGCAAAAATCCTTGAGGACTTTTAACTTCTCTCCAATATCATGGGGACTCCTCGCCATAAGAATGATATCATAAGCATAAAGAAGAAGATTGATGACCATACCAGTGAGAATTGGGTCGGCACAGCCTACTTCTTTCAAACACTCTTCTTACTTGTCAATGTATATGCCAAAAAGGGTAGGATACAAGAGACAACCTTGCTTGACTCTAATATTGCAGTTAATTTCTTTCGACCAACCCTCAGTATTCTTAAAATTGGAAATAATGTTCTCATACAACCTTATAGCAATAACCCTCAACTAGAAATGCACTTTTATCTCTTCCAACCTATCCCAAAGGTTTTTCCTAGGAACCGTGTCAAAATATTTTATGAATTCAACAAAACAACACATTAGATTGGTTTTAGTATTGTGGAAATCCTCTACAATGATCTTAAGGGTAACAAGATAGTCCATAGTTGAATGATATCTCCTAAAACCGGTCTGGCCTTTAGCTCTTTTGTTGTGAATTTCTAGCCAAAGGATAATCTTTTTTTCCAAAATAATTCCATATAGCTTGGCTAAAATTGGGCTAATCATAATGGTCCTATAATTAGAGGGAATGTTTCTATCCCTACTTTTAAAAATAGGTACAATGAGACTTTGTGTCCAAGGTTTAGGGAAGCCTTTGATTGACTACTAAATTGAAGAGTTTGTGTATGTGAGGGATGAGGATAGATCCTCTGATTTTAAAAATTTCATCTTTCCCATTTGCAAGCCGCTTAACCTCAAACTCTATTTCATCCAAAGAAAAAAATTCATCCTATGTAGGAACAATAGGGATAGTTCTTATGACATTAGGGGAGTCTTAAATACTTTGGAGTCTTAAAGAATTTGGCAGATCCTCGTCAAACATCATTTCTTTCGTTGCCTCACAAATTGTCTTGGTTTTCCTATCAGCAACACCATTTTGTCGAGGGTTATATGGCACAGTCAACTGTCTCTTGATTCCTGCTAACTTGAAAAAATCCTCAAACTGAAGAGATTCAAAATCTCTTCCATTGTTTGTTCTAAGGATTTTGATGTGTTTCCTTGTCTGCTTTTCAATAAAGGCTTTATATTCTTTGAATTTATCAAATCTGTCACTTTTAGCTTTAAGAAAATATATCCAACATTTTCTTGAGTAATCATAAAAAAAATGACATAATACAAACAACCACTGAGTGAGGGAGATGACATGGGACCACATACATCAAAATGAACTAGATCTAAGATGCCCTGAGCTCTGTTTTCACTACTAGTAAATTCTTTCTTTATATTTTTACCTAGCATGCATCCCTTACAAATTTCATTCTTACTAAGAGAAATAGAAGGCATGCCACATACCATGTTTTGTAGATCTAAAAGAGCTTTGTAATGAAGATGTCCAAGTCTTTTGTGCCACAACTCTCTGGAGATAGTCGCATCATGGGCCAGTGACTAAACTGACTGTCCTGACACGACGTACAGTCCTCCACTACAAGTTCCAATGGGTTATGTTGTACTTAAGTGGCTACCTTTAGCCATAGTAGTGCCTTCTTGTCCTTGAAGATCACCCAATATCCCTTGTCCTCAAGGGTTGCAACTGATAGTAGATTCTTCTTGAGCCCTGGAACATATAATACTTCATCAACATGAAGTCTAGCCCCAGATTCCAATCTGGAGGAGATAGAGCCTACTCCCTCTATATTGTAACATTTTTCATCCCCAAGATCGACCTGCTCTGCAAAATATTTTGTCTCGAAATCTAAGAGGATCTCCTTGTACCCTGTCATGTGCTTTGATGCACTGTTGTCTACTAACCAAGTTTTTGGCCCTGTGGAAACTGAACTGGATAAAGCATAAACCAAATAATATTCTTTCCTATTTTCTTTATCATTAGAAGGACTTTTCTTATTTCTTTTGGATTCATCATCCTCAGCAGTTGAGGCATGATGTTTCCCTTTCCTAGGATATTTATTTCTAAACCAAAAATCTTTAGCAAAATGACCCAACTTATTACAACTAAAGCATTTAATCTTAGATGTATCAATATTCTTGCCTTTGAACGTACCTTTGATGTTTGGCTTCCATTGAGAGCCTTTCTGGAAAGTGTCTTTCTTCTTTCCCTTGAATCTTGATGCTAAAGTTGAGTGCTCTTCTTTCGTTGGCTCTCTCTTGGTAGTTGTGTGACTCTCCTTATGGAGGCAATCATGCCATAACCTCTCAAACGTGGGATGAATCTCTCTCCCACTTACATTGGATAAGAAGGTCTCCTGTGAAGAAGGAAGACCATCAAAAATGGCCTGCACTAAATCATCATCGTCCACTATCACCCCTGTGACCAAAAATTGATCTCTGATCTGAGCTATCCTGGAACAGAAAGATGCCACTGATTCACCTTTATCCATCTTCAAATACTTAAGCTTGTGCGTAAGTGTACTCTTCTGACTTGGATCCTATTTCTCATACAGATTCACCAAGGTATCCATACAGTCCTTGGCAGTCATCAACGAAGTCATTGCAAGAATTATATTGTCTTTGACTGAGTTAAAGATGATTTGCTTGGCCTTTGTTTGACTCTTCCTAAAAGTCGTTCTTCCTACATTATTCATTGGTTCCTCCACCACTGTGGTCACATATTGCTCAAGATCATGTTCTTGAAAGATATTTGTTATATGGAGCTTCCACATATTAAGGTTGGTAGCTCCTTTGAGCCTATCTTCGGCCCTGACTGAAATGGAGGATGCCATGGTTCTCACACTGGAAACTTAATCAAGCTCGCTTGGATCTCTGTGTACCTGTTGCTGCACTTCAACACATTTAACACACCCTAAGCTTTGATACCATGTTAGATTATGAGCTTGATTTCTTATGCAGATTAATACTTTTATTTTATTCAATACTTTGATTCCAGCTTAATACACTTCAACAATTTCAAATCATAATCGAATAGCAATAATTATGTAGATAAGTAAACTTGCATATCAACAACACATATACCCTGGGGAAACCCTGTACAGGGAGAAAAACCCCAACAAACAATATTCCTTTATTGCATTAATAGTGTAAGATCTCTTACAAATATCCACCATGAATGTACTTCTCTCAAAGAGCTTGCCAATATGACTCTGACCTGACAAAGACTTACAAGACCTTGCTGAAATACACCTTTGATATATTGCCTCTTTATCACTGATGTGATCCTCTAATACTTCACCCTCAACCTGCATATGAAAACTCTGTTTCAAAATTGTGTTGCAAAACTATATTGAAAAATTGTGTTGCAAAAACTATGTTGAAGAGAGGATTCAACCTCTTCTTATATAGGCTGAGGAGGGGTAGAGGAGAGGCTCGAAATAGTAACCTGAATGCATGCATTAGTTATAACTCAGCTTCATACTTTAGTTCGAACTTAGAACTAGACTTGATATTGGTTACAACTCAACATTACACTTTAGTTTGAACTTAGAACTAGACTCGAGATTGGTTACAACTCAACATTACACTATAGTTCGATCTTAGAACTAGACTTGAGACTGACATGCTTTAGTTCGAACTTAGAACTAGACTGAAGACTTTAGTTGCAACTCAACATTACACTTTAGTTCTAAGACAGAACTAGACTCAAGACTTTAGTTGCAACTCAACATTACACTTTAGTTCTAGACTCAAGACTTTAGTTGCAACTCAACATTACACTTTAGTTCTAAAATAGAACTAGACTCAAGACTTTAGTTACAACTCAACATTACTAAAAATAGAACTAGACTCAAGACTTTAGTTGCAACTCAACATTACACTTTAGTTCTAACATAGAACTAGACTCAAGACTTTAGTTACAACTCTTGACAAGGCAATTCGAAATTCTCTTCATGGTGGATAATGTTTACACATGCCAACACACTAGATCAATACAATTACATCATTTGCAATATTAGGAATATCGTTTGTTTCTAGCTCATAGGAATTTTACATTCAACCTAAATTTTGCTAGATACCTTGACTTTTGCTCATGGCTCACAAGGTTTGACTAGGCTCATAGAGGTTGTATGTTCCCCCTGACTTTTGCACTAGTCTGTCTATGCTCACAGAGGTTGTACGTTCCCCCTGACTTTTGCACTAGACTGTCTATGCTCACAGAGGTTGTATGTTCCCCCTGACTTTTTCATTAGACTCACATAGCATCTCATTCGTCCTGACTTTTGGTTTGACTCACAGAGGTTGTTCGTTCCCCCTGGCTTTTGTCAATACCTCACAAGATTGGTTGATTCTCCAAATCTCCCTGGCTAGCCTCAAGGTATCCCATATGGCCTCTCATTGGAGAATGATTGTCGTTGTTGCCAAATTTAACACTCCCTCTCAGTGAGGGAGTCATTCTCAGCCACACCAAGCTTGCCTCTCAGTTGCACAAACTGTCTTGAGGTCAGAGGCTTGGTCAGGATATCATCTACCTACTCGCTCGTGGCTATGTACTGTAACTTTACAATTTTTCTCTGGACCAAGTCTCGGATGTAGTGGTACCTCATGTCAATATATTTTGACCTGTCTTGAAATACCGGGTTCTCTGTCAATTTTATGCAACTTTGATTATCACAGTGAACCACCGTTGTCTCGATCTTGCCACCAAACAACCCAAAAACCAAATTTCTTAGCCATATTGCTTCCTTACTAGCATCACTTGTTGCAATGTACTCAGCCTCTGTTGTACTCTGTGCAATGGATCCCTGCTTTCGGCTTGACCAAGAGATCATAGTGGATCCTAAACTGAAGCAATATCTGGAAGTACTCTTCCGATCCACTGGACTTCCTACCCAGTCAACATTTGCATACCCATGAAAAAATAAACCACCACTGGATGTATGTCTCAGACCATAAGTAATGGTCCCTCTAAGATATCTCAATATGTGCTTTGCTGCCACCCAGTATCTCTGTCTCGGTTCAGTCATGAATTGACTCATTTTAATCACTGCATAGAATATATCTGGCCAAGTGTGGATCATGTACATCAATGATCCAATCAACTACCTATACATGGTGGGATCCACCAAATCTGAACTTGTATCAGAATCATGTAGCTTCCTCAGGTTGGTAACCATCGGAGTAGACATGGATTTGCAATCCATCATACCAAACCTCTTTAGTACATCCACTTTGTATTTTCCTCATGCCAGAAATATCTTGCCATGTCTTTGTCACACTTCCAATCCTAGGAAGTAATGCATCAAGCCTAAGTCTTTCATCTCAAATTATGAGGTTAGCTCCCTCTTACACCAGGCTATTAACCCTTCATCTCCTGTTAGAAAGAGATCATCAACATACATGATTAGTATAATAGGTTGGTTACCTCTTACCTTGAAGTATAGATTTGCATCAACATCACTTTTCTGAAAGCCCAAGATTTTAAGAAATCCATCAATCTTGTCATACCAAACTCTGGGAGCCTGCTTAAGACCATACAAGGACTTCCTTAGCTTGTATACATAAGTGCCTTTGTTATGCAGTATAAAACCATCTGGTTGTTCCACAAATACCTCATGTTCAATCTTTCCATTCAAGAATGTTGTTTTTACATCCATCTGATGTAGTTTCCAACCAAGTATGGAAGCTAAGGAAATAATAGTTTGAATGGAGGTATACCTACCTACAGGAGAAAAATTCTCTTCGTAGTCGATTACTTCTTTCTGAGTGAAGCCTCTAGCTACAAATCTTGCTTTGAACTTTTCCACACTTCCATCAGCTGCATGTTTGATCCTATAGATCCATTTGGAAAAAACCATTGATTTGTCTTTTAGCCTTGGCACAATGTCCCAAACATTGTTCTTTATAATAGACATGTATTCCTCAAGCATGGCATCCTTCCATACTTGTAATTTATCTTCTTCTTCAAATGAAGAAGGTTCGGCATCACTAATGTTGCTCACCAGTGCAACATGGCCTCCAAACCTATGACGCATCTTCTTTTCCCTGAAAGTTCCTTTGGGAGAAGCTATCATTTCTGCTTCCTGCACTATTTCTTTAAGCCACCCTGGCTTCCTTTTGGTTGGAGGTTCTTCAAGAGTTATTTCTAACACTTCAGTGGGTTCTAGGGGCTCATTACTTGGCCCTTCACGAGGTTCCTCCCTCTGATCATCTGACTCTTCATTTTCAGAAGAGGGTGAAGTTGGCTGAAATGATTCTAAATCCTGTTGAAGCTCTCTGGATTTCTTAAATGTGGCTTCCTCATGGAAAGTCACATCTCTGCTTACCTCTATTTGCCTCTGACCTAGTACATAAATCTTGTAAGCTTTGGAGTTCTCATTTTACCCCACAAAAACCCCTTTCTTGCCTGAGGGTTCCATCTTTGTCCTATTTTCCTTAGGGACATGAATATACACAGGACATCCAAATATCCTTAGATGCCCTACTTCAGGTTTGAACCCTGAGAAGACTTCTTCAGAAGTCTTGTCCTTCAAAATAGCATGTGGACACTTGTTCTGAATATACACGGCAGTGGAGGTAGCTTTTGCCCATAAAGAATTTGGCAAATCCTTTATCAAATGTCATTGCTTTCGTTGCCTCACAAATAGTCCTATTTTTCCTCTCAGCAACACCATTTCGTTGAGGGTTATATGGCACGGTCAACTATCTCTTGATTCTTGTTGGCTTGCAGAAATCCTCAAACTGAAGAGATTCAAACTCTCCTCCATTGTCTATTCTAAAGGATTCTGATGTGTTTCTCTGTATGCTTTTCAATAAAGGCTTTATACTCTTTGAATTTATCAAATGTGTCACTTTTAGCTTTAAGAAAAGCTATCCAACATTTTCTTGAGTAATCATCAATAAAAATGACATAATATAAACAACCATTGAGTGAGGGAGATGACATGGGACCACATACATCAGAATGAACCAGATCTAAGATGCTNTGAGCTCTGTTGTCACTACTAGGAAATGCTTTCTTTATATTTTTACCTAGCATGCATCCCTTACAAATTTCATTTTTACTAAGAGAAATAGAGGGCATGCCACATACCATGTTCTGTAGATCTAGAAGAGCTTTGTAATGAATATGTCCAAGTCTTTTGTGCCACAACTCGCTGGATCTAGTCGCATCTTGAGCCAATGCCTGAACTGACTGTCCTGACACGACGTACAGTCCTCCACTACAAGTTCCAATGGGTTATGTTGTACTTAAGTGACTACCTTTAGCCCATAGTAGTGTCTTCTTGTCCTTGAAGATCACCCAATATCCCTTGTCCTCAAGGGTTGCAACTGATAGTAGATTCTTCTTGAGCCCTGGAACATATAATACTTCATCAACATGAAGTCTAGCCCCAAATTCCAATCTGAAGGAGATAGAGCCTACCCCCTCTATCTTGTAACATTTTTCATCCCCAAGCTCGACCTGCTCTGCAAAAGATTTTGTCTCGAAATCTGAGAGGATCTCCTTGTACCCTGTCATGTGCTTTGATGCACCACTATCTACTAACCAAGTTTTCGACCCCATGGAAACTAAATTGGATAAAACAGAAACCAAATAATATTCTTTCCTATTTTCTTTCTCATTAGAAGGACTTTTCTTATTTCTTTTGGATTCATCATCCTCAGCAATTGAGGCATGATGTTTCCCTTTCCTAGGATATTTCTTTCTAAACCAACAATCTTTAGAAAAATGACCTGACTTATTACAACTAAAGCATTTAATCTTAGATATATCAATATTCTTGCCTTTGAATGTAACTTTGATGTTTGGCTTCCATTGAGAGTCTTTATGGAAAGTGCCTTTCTTTTTTCCCTTGAATCTTGATGCTAAAGCTAAGTGCTCTTCTTTCGTTGGCTCGCTCCTGGTAGTTGTGCGACTCTCCTCCTGGAGGAAATCATGCCATAACCTCTCAAACGTGGGTTGAATCTGTCTCCCACTTACATTGGATAAGAAGGTCTCCCATGAAGAAGGAAGACCGTCAAAAATGGCTTGCACTAAATCATCATCGTCCACTGTCACCCCTGTGACCAAAAGTTGATCTCTGATCTGAGCTATCCTGGAACAAAAAGATGCAATTGATTAACCTTTCTCCATCTTAACATACTTAAGCTTGTGCTTAAGTGTCCTCTTTTGACTTGGAGCATGTTTCTCATACAGATTCACCAAGGTATCCATACAGTCCTTGGCAGTCATCAACGAATTCATTGCAGGCATTATACTGTCTTTGACTTAGTCAAAAATGATTTGCTTGGCCTTTGTTTGACTCTTCCTGAAAGTCGTTCTTCATGCATTATTCGTTGGTTCCTCCACCACTATGGTCACATACTACTCAAGATCATGCTCTTGCAATATATTTGTTATACAGAGCTTCCACACATTAAAGTTGGTAACTCCTTCGAGCCTATCCTCAGCCCTAACTGAAATGGAGGATGCCATGGTCCCCACACTGGAAACTTAATCAAGCTTGCTTGGATCTGTGTGTACCTGTTGCTACACTTCAACATGTTTAACACACCCTAAGCTCTGATACCATGTTAGATTATGAGATTGATTTCTTATGCGGATTAATTCTTTTATTTTTTTTAATACTTTGATTCCAGCTTAATACACTTCAACAATTTCAAATCATAATCAAATAGCAATAATTATGTAGATAAGTAAACATGCATATCAACAACACATATACCCTGGGGAAACCCTGTACAGGGAGAAAAACCCCAGCAAACAATATTCCTTTATTGCATTAATAATGTAAGATCTTTTACAAATATCCACCATGAATGTACTTCTCTCAAAGAGCTTGCCAAGATGACTCTGACCTGAAAAAGACTTACAAGACCTTGCTAAAATACACCTTTGATATGTTGCCTCTTTATCACTGATGTGCTCATCTATTACTTCACCCTCAACCTGGATATGAAAACTTTGTTTCAAAATTCTGTTGTGAAACTGTGTTAAGGAGAGGGTTCGACCTCTTCTTATATAGGTTGAAGTGCGGTAGAGGAGAGGCTCGAAATAGTAACCTGATTTCATGCATTAGTCATAACTCAGCTTCATACTTTAGTTYGAACTTAGAACTAGACTTGAGATTTTTTACAACTCAGCATTACACTTTAGTTCGAACTTAGAACTAGACTTGAGACTGACATGCTTTAGTTTGAACTTAGAACTAGACTTAAGACTTTAGTTGCAACTCAACATTACACTTTAGTTCTAAGATAGAACTAGACTCAAGACTTTAGTTACAACTCAACATTACACTTTAGTTCTAGACTCAAGACTTTAGTTGTAACTCAACATTACTAAAATAGAACTAGACTCAAGACTTTAGTTGCAACTCAACATTACACTTTAGTTCTAAGATAGAACTAGACTCAAGATTTTAGTTGCAACTCAACATTACAAAAATAGAACTAGACTCAAGACTTTAGTTGCAACTCAACATTACACTTTAGTTCTAACATAGAACTAGACTCAAGACTTTAATTACAACTCTTGACAAGGCAATTCGAAATTCTCTTCATGGTGGATAATGTTTACACGTGCCAGCGAACTAGATCAATATAATTACATCATTTGCAATATTAGGAATATCATTTTTTTCTAGCTCATAGAAATTTTACATTCAACCTAACTTTTGCTAGATACCTTGAATTTTGCTCATGGCTCACAAGGTTTGACTAGGCTCACAGAGGTTGTATGTTCCCCCTGACTTTTGCACTAGTCTGTCTACGCTCACAGAGGTTGTACGGTCCCCCTGACTTTTTCACTAGACTATATATGCTCACAGAGGTTGTACGTTCCCCCTAACTTTTGCATTAGACTCACATAACATCTCGTTCATCCTGACTTTTGGTTTGACTCACAGAGGTTTTCCATTCCCCCTGGCTTTTGTCAATACCTCACAAGACTGGTTGATTCTCCAAATCTCCCTGGCTAGCCTCAAGGTGGCCCATATGGCCTCTCATTGGAGAATGGTTGTCGATGTTGCCAAATTTAACATGATCTAATGGTCATTGTATGTTCTCTAGATTCGATGGTCCTTATTCATTTCGTATTTCCGACTCTCTGGGCTTCGGGTTTTTCAAATCTCAAATTTTCCGGAGCATAACCTCCTTGCGTCTTTATATCCGAAGTGAATGATGTTCGTCAATCATGTTCTTAGATTGATGGCTCGATCTATCTATGGTGCAGCTTTTCTAGATTATCTTGTCCTTCCACTTGAATTAATCTGACAGTTGACAGGTATTCGCATAAGTGAGATCTCAGATCTTTTACCTTGCTTATCCTATCCTTCCACTCAAAATGATTCGACGGTTGACGGGAATTCGGGTTTGATCCGACGGCTGACGGGTATTTGGAGAATCAAACTTTCAGCCCTTTTAGCTTATCTTGTCCTTCCACTAAAATGTGATCCAACGGTCATGAAGACACTCGAAGCAGATCAACGACAAGGATAATTGTGGAACCATAACTTGCAAGTGATTTAACTCGTCACCAAAACTCCGCAACTTGAAGTTGTGCGTTGTTGGTGAGTCAACCACAATCGTTGATCTTCAAGGCTACGAGATCTGATGGTCCTGAGTAATTGTGAGATTGGAAATAGCATGATCTTTAATTCTTCTTTCGTTCTCTGCAATCTATCCCATTCATTGATCTGACGATTGCGCATCTGATGGTCACAACTCAATCCGACTTAATTTGATCGCTTGTTGGATCAACCACAGTCGTCGATATCCAAGTCTACAAGATCTGATGATCTAGACCAATTATGGGATTGGAACTAGCGAGTCATTTAATTCTCCTTCTGATCTTCGCAATCTATCCCTGTCGTTATCTGGTGATTGTGCATCTGACTTTCACGACTTGATATGAATTAAACTGATTGTTTGTTGGATCAACCACAGTCGTCGATATTCCAGTTTATGAGATCTGACGATCTAGACCGATTGCGGTATTAGAACTAGTGAGTCGTTTAATTCTCCTTTTGCTCCCCGCAATTCATCCCTTCCGTCGATCTAGCTTGCAAAACTGACGGTCACAATCCTCCAATGATCCTTAAGCCCATGGTCACTCATATGACCGACGTCCATAAAATGAGACGATCAACACGGTCGATTTCTTGATCGGACGGTTGCTGAGGCTTCTCACCCTGAGCTTACGCATTTCCTTCCAAGCTTTGATCTATGCGTATTGTTCGCTCCTCCTCTGAGATTATGTTTTTCATGTTTTCCATCGTCGTTGTTGTTCTTGCCATCAATGACAAACACACTCTTCCTATAAAATATGCCAACAATCTCCCTCTTTGGCATTGATGGCAACCCTGAAAGGTTGCACTATTCTGCTTAGACCTCCAACTGTAGCATCCAGACCGGACCTTTTCTCCCCCTGTGACATCAATGTCAAAGAAAACATGCTCCCACTAAGTTGTTGCATTACTTTTCGGAGATATAATATATTCAACCAACACATACTCCCCCTTACAGGATGGACTCTCTTAGGTGACAGAAGGGATGACACCCAACTTCTGACGGAGATATTCAAATGGTGTCTTGGCTAGGGGTTTAGTAAATATGTCTGCAATTTGTTCTGTGGTTGGAATGTAATGAACCTAAACAATTTGATTGGTGACCTCCTCTCTCAAAAAATGGTATTTTATGGGGATGTGCTTGGTCTTGGAGTGGAATACAGGATTCTTTGACACGCTAATTGCACTATTATTATCACAATGAATTGGAATCGGTGCAGTATACTTTACCTCCAAGTCTGAAAGTGTCTGAATCATCCACAGTACTTGGGTACAACAAGTGGCAGTTGTTATGTATTAAGATTCAGTAGTCGATAAGGAAATGGAACCTTGCTTCTTGCTCAACCATGCTACAAGAGAATATCCTAAGAAGAATGCATCTCCACTCGTGCTTTTCCTTTCATCCATGCAGTTATCCCAATCAAAATCTGAATAGACTGATAATTGAAAATTATGATTCCTAAGATACCATAGGCCATAGTTCATTGTTTCTTTCAAATATCTGAATATTCTTTTGACAGCTAGAAAATGACTCTGTTTAGGTGCAGATTGATACCTTCCTACCATTCCAATGTAAACTATGTTGCTGTTATTTGGTGCTACAGCATGCATTATGTCTGGATGAGATGTTGTGATGTACAACAGGCTGCCTATCATAGACCTATATGAACTTTCATCAACATTAGGTGAGTCATCATCCTTCCTTAACTTGCATCCAGTTACCATAGGTGTGCTCACAGATTTAGAATCTTCTATTTGAAACCTTTTCAATATTTCTCTTAGATATTTTTCCTGGGAAAGAAATATTCCTTCAGACCTCTGAGTAATTTGCAGACCAAGAAAAAATGACAGTTCCCCTATCATAGACATTTCAAATTCAGACTGCATGGCAAAAGAAAACCATTGTACCAATGAAGCATAATTACTTCCAAAGATGATGTCATCTACATAGACCAACACAATGAGTGAATCATTACTCTTTGTTTTGATATATAGATTTCTACCAATTGTTCCTCTCTTGAACCCTTTGTCTTGAAGATACTTATCCAGTCTGTGATACCAAGAATGAGGAGCTTGTTTCAACCCATATAAGGATTTCTTCATCTTGCAGACAAAGTCAGGATTATCTGTCAGTGAAAATCATTCAGGTTGTTCCATATATACTTCTTCTTCTAGATCTCCATTAAGAAATGTTGACTTAACATCCATCTGATATACTTTAAAGTTCTTATGACATGCATAGGCAAGAAACATTATGATGGCTTCCAATCTTTCCACTGGTGCAAAGGTTTCATCAAAATCTTGTCCTTCAATTTGTGCATAGCCCTTATAGACCAATCTTTCTTTGTTCCTGACAACTTGTCCCTGCTCATTCAATTTATTCTTAAAGATCCATTTGGAACCTATGGAATTTTTACCTTCAGGTCTAGGAACCATCTCCCAAGTATTTTTTTTCTCAATCTGGTCAAGTTCATCATTCATGGCTTTAACCCAATGGTCATATTCGTTGGTTGCATTAAAGTCTTTAGGTTCAAGCAAAGACAGAAGGGAAATCTGAGATTGTTCTAAGACATTATTCAATTGTTTTCTTGTCTGAACTCCTTGGCTTAGATGACCAACTATCTGATGCTCAGGATGATTCTTCCTAATAACTCTAGAGGGTGTCTTTGTCTTGATCTCCTGGTTTGAGCCCTGCAAAGTATTTTATCTAACTCAGAGTCTTCTCCTTCTGATTCTTGGACATGTTCATCTTCAGCTTCAGTTGTGTCCTCTGTAGCAGACTCAATATTGCTCACCTCTCTTACTAGGACTCCTTCATCAACCTTTAAATCAATGCAATCAACTAATTTATGCAATCTTTTATTAAAGCATCTATATCTTTTACAATTGGTAGCATATCCTAAGAAGATTCCTTCATCAACCCTATCATCATGCTTGCCAAGGTTTTCATTATTATTCTTTATGTAGCACTTACTCCCAAAGACTTTGAAGTATTTGATTGAAGCAGGTCTTCCATACCACAGTTCATAAGGTGTCTTGTCACTGTGTGGTCTGAGGTGGGATTTGTTAAGAATATGGATTGTTGTGTGTATTGCTTCTACCCAGTAGGTTTCACCAATGTTCTTTTCATTCATCATTGACCTGGCCATTTGCTGAACTGTTCTGTTTTTCCTCTCAACTACTCCAGTTTGCTGTGGAGTTTCTGGGATTGTGTATTATTTCTTGATCCCATGTTTATCACAGAATTCCTTGAAATCACTAGACATAAATTCTCCTCATCTATCTGATCTTACTGCCTTTAGCCTGTTTCCTGTTTGATTCTCAGTTAAAGCCTTAAATATTTTAAATTTCTCAAATGCTTCAACTTTTTCTTTGAGAAAAGCAACCCAAGTGAGTCTGGAGTAATAATCAATGATCAACATGAAGTAGTTTTCCTTCCTCGTGCCTTCCTGTCTTGATGGTCCACATAATTCCATATGAACTAATTGGAGTGGTTTCTCTGTTGAAGTAGAGCTCTTGGATTTAAACTGAGTCATGGTTAGCTTTCCTACTTTGCAAGGTTTACACATAATCTTGTGGCTTTGATATTCTTGGAAGATCTTTTACTGCCTCGAGACTTTTGAGCTTGATTAAGTGGTCAAAGTTTAGATGTCCAAGTCTCCTATGCCAAAACTAGCTTTCATCATGTTTGCTTAGATGACACTCTTCTCTATCGTCTTTCAGCACGTATACATTATTATTTGTCTTTATGTCTTTAGCCACCACTTGTCCTAAGTTTACAGAATTTATCTTACAATCTTTGGAAATGAACACCACTTCACATCCTCTGTCACACATTTGACTTACACTGAGCAAATTATGTTTCAGCCAATCTACAACCAGAACATCTTGGGATTTTCCTTTACCATTACTCAAACTCACCATCCCTTTACCTTTGATTTTGCCTGGTTCATCATTTATAAAGGTCACATTTCCTGTTTTACTTTTACTTATAGACAGAAACTTATCCTTGTCTCCAATCATGTGCTTGGAACATCCACTGTCTATATACCAGGGGTCTTTTTGTTTTTGAGCTGAAAGTATTAACCCACATTTTTCACTATCTTTCTTTTTCCATGTGTTGGCATTTCTAGCTACGGGTTTTTTCCTTGGATCTGCTTTGTAATCCTTCATATGACAATTTGCATCTTTGTGGCCGAAGTTATGACAGTTATAACATTCGAGCTCATTGTTCAATAGGTCAAAGTGATTGATGCAACTTTGTCTCCTCATTGGTTGTTTGGTTCTATGTTGCAAAGATTGTTTATTTCTTGATCTCCTTAGTTGCATGTCTCTAAACTTAATTTGAAAATTTGCAATCTATGACTAAAATTAGAGCAGTAAAAACAGTAACCATGGAAGAAATTTTGGTACCTGAAGGATGGCCTTGTTGTTGGCATTTGTTGCTCCATCTTCTGATATCTTTGTTCTTGATCAGGGATCATCTTGTCTTTATTAACTTTTGGTGGCAACGTACTCGCATGGTCTGATTGTCTGTTGACTTGGAACTTGATCATCTTTACTGGCTCTTTGCTTTCTGGTTGTTTGCTGCTTGAACCACTTACATAACATAAACCAGTCTTCAACAAAGGAGATCTATGTTTGCTCAGAATGTCGTTTAGTTCTGTTGAGGCTTTAATGCTTGGAAGATTTTGGAGATACAAGGTTTCAAACTTCTCCATCTCTTTTCTGGTTTTTACTACCTCTTCTTCCAAGGCTTCACATCTTGCCTTCTTCTCTGATAACTGTTGTTTCATAATGTCTTCTATTTTCTTTGCCTCTTCTAATTCCACTTTTACCAGGGCAAAGTCTTCATCAAGTTTTTTATTGTCTTTCTTGAACTGTCTGAGCAATTTTTTTTCTTTCTCTTCTTAAGTTTGAGTCTATCAATCTCTTCCAAAGCATCGATCAGCTCTCCTTCCAATTCAACCACAGCTTCTTCATTATTAACATCACTTCCTGTGATTTTATTATCATAATCCTCTTTTTCCATAAGCATAAAGTCATTAACCTTATCTTCACAAGAAGAATCACTATCTGTGTCTCCTGAAGAGTCATCATTGTTTACACATAAACTTTTCTTTTTTACCAAATCTCTTGAATTTGTAGTTCTCTTCACCTTTAGAGTTCTGGTCCTTCTTCTTGTGTGGACACTTAGATGCAAAGTGACCTATCTTTCCACGGTTAAAACATTTGAAGGTCAACTTGCCTTGGTACTTGCATAATCCTTTCTTTAAGTTTCTCACAAATTTTGCTTCAATTTCATCAGGTTCAAAATCCTCATTCTCATATGCTTTAAATGATGCTTCTCTAGAGGTGGGTTTATCTTTACCTATCCTCATTTCATATGTAGTCAACGTTCCTAGAATTTGATCAAAAGACAGAGTTTTTAGATCATTAAGTTCTTCTATAGCAAATACCTTTGGGTTGAACCTATCTGGCAGAGATCTCAAAATTTTCTGAACTAAAGAGGCTTCCTCAATTTTTTCACCAAGTGCATTTACTAGTTCTTCAACTCTCAGAAGTTACTTCCCAACATTTTCATCCTCTTTCATCTTTAGTTGTTAAAACTGTAGTCTATAGGTTTGAAGCTTGGCATCCTTTACCTTCTCATTACCTTCATAACTGCTAATGAGTTTGTCCCACATTTCTTTGGCAGATTCTAAGTGCATAACTTTTACAAATTCTGCTTCTGCAAGCCCACTCAAAATAGCATTCATAGCCTTAGCATTGAAGTTGAATTCTAGATTGTCATCCTTAGAAGCTAGTACAATTGGCTTTCCATAACCAGTCTCTACCACATCCCAGACATCTGCACCTAAAGCCATTATGTAGGTTCTCATCCTAACTTTTCAGAAGGCAAACTTTGTTCCATTGAACAGGGGGGCCTTATTGGTTGAAGTTCCGTCATGGCTAGTCATGTTTAAGCTCTAGGATCTACCCTTAGATAAAAGGAACCTGCTCTGATACCAATTGTTAGGCAACTGAGGGGGGAGTGAATCAGTTGTTACTGCGCTTAAACAATTATACCCATTTTAAACTCATTATAGAATACTTAATGATGATCACAATAATTCAGGGAAGTAAGCAATAGAGTATTCAACATCAATCACACACATGAAGTATACAGAGACAGATATTCCTGAGGAAACCCATAAAGGGAGAAAACCTCTTCATATTAATATGATAAGTAGTCTTTATATTCTATACATTATCATTCTTATGAGCACCCACTCTTTGTGAGGCTACCACCTCTGTTTTACAAGCTGCAACTTGCTAAGAGCACCAACTCTTTGGTTTCTCTAGCACCCACTAGAAGGAAGCAACAACTCCTTGAGTGTTCTAGCACCAACTTCCAGTCACACAGACACCAACCTATGTAACAGAGAACAATCATTCTCCCTTGCACCACCCTGCCACCCTGGTTTCTCTGGTTGCCACCAGATGGAAGCTACAACTCCTTGTGTTCAAGCACCCACTTGAAACTCTAAGGACAACAATCCTCCCTAGAACCTCCCTACCACCCTTAGATATAAATCTTTGTTACTGAAATTCATTACAGTGATATACTATTAATCAATGGCTTACCAATCTCATCATTGTTCTGCTACATTGCTCTGCTCTGCCTGCATCATTGTCTTCCTTCTGGCATCTTCTTGCGCTTTTTGTTCTTCTGCTCTATCTCTGCTTGCATACCTCGGCTTTTTCTTCCTCTCTCGGGTCATGATTCACTATTCTATCTCTTTTTGTTCATGTTGTATTCTCCATTACATACAGTTCAACTTCTTTTTCATAGAAACAACAACCTCTCTCTATCACGGCATTGTCCTTTTTATTCATGCTCTCATCCACTGTTACACTCCCATCTCCAACACTCAAGTCGGCCATCTCAGAACACTCATTTCAAGAATCTCATAACACTCATTTCGGGAAACTCAGAACGCTCAAGAGCCATGATTCCAACGCTCAGGAATGAATGATTCAGTCGCTCAGGAACGATGATTCAATTAGTGTAACTAAATCCTAACTGATCAAGAAATCACAAGATGAAACAGTAACCCTTCAATCAGATTCGGTTTGATCAGCATCGTCGGATTATATCTTATTTAAATCTCTTATCTCAGATGACCAATGGCGAAAACCAGACGCTAGGCTTAACGAGCGCTTGAGCGCTTATCAATTCAACGGTCACGATTCAATCTCCTGAAATGGACGACTGTCGTAACTTCAGCATTTATCCCTTTGGAACTTTTGGGTTTGAAACCTTTCAAAACTTCCGAATCAGATTTCCCGAAGAGATTGGACAGTTTACGTTTATTTCGCGGAAACGGATCAATCGTCAGTGATTCTTACAAGGCTTATCTAACGGCCAGGACTTAATCAACCGTTAAGATGGATGGCCACCTTTTACTACGGGTCTTCGGCTATTATACTTACGTTATCCTTCCACTATATCTTGATCAATGGTTGAGAGTGCACCCGACATCAGATCGACAGTCGAGATCTCCTTCGGGTCTCTGGACTTCGGAGATTTCAACTTACGCTATCCTTCCACTTGAGTAGATCGATAGATGAGAATACACCCAAAGTAATCTTTCAGATCGGACGACTCGTGTCCTTGTTGACGTGGTCTGCCACATATGTCATTTGTTGATGTGGTCTGCCATATATATCCTTTGCTGATGTGGTCCGCCACATGTCCTTTTCCGACGTGGTCTGCCACATGTCCTTGCAGACGAGGTTTGTTGATGTAATCTATTGGCGTAGATCTCCCTGATCTAACGGTCATCGTATGTTCTCCAAATCCGATGGTCCTTATTCATTTTGGATTTCCGGCTCTATGGGCTTTGTGTTTTTCAAATCTCAAATTTTCCGGAGCGGAACCTCCTTGCCTCTTTATATCCGAAGTGAATGATGTTTGTCGATTATGTTCTTAGATCAATGGCTCGTTCTATCTACGGTGTAGCTTTTCTAGCTTATCATGTCCTTCCACTTGAATTGATCCGACGGCTGATGGGTATTCGCATAAGTGAGATATCAGATCTTTTACATTGATTATCCTATCCTTCCACTCGAAATGATCCGACGGATGACGGGAATTCGGGTTTGATCCAACAGTTGACGGGTATTCAGATAATCAAACTTTCATCCCTTTTAGATTATCTTGTCCTTCCACTAAAATGTGATCCAACGGTCGTGAAGACACTCAAAGCAGATCAAGGATCAAGGATGATTGCAGAACCATAACTTGCGAGTGATTTAACTCGTCACCAAAACTCCGCAATTTGAAGTTGTGCATCATTGGTGAGTGAACCACAATCGTCGATCTTCGAGGCTATAAGATCTGACGGTCCTGAGTAATTGCGGGATTGGAAATAGCACGATCTTTAATTCTCCTTTCGTTCTCTGCAATCTATCCCTGTCATTGATCTGGCGATTGCGCATCCGACGGTCACAACTCAATCCGACTTAATATGATCTCTTGTTGGATCAACCACAGTCGTCGATATCTGAGTCTTCAAGATCTGACGATGTAGACCAATTTTGAAATTGGAACTAGCGAATCGTTTAATTCTCTTTCCGATCTCCGCAATCTATCCTTGACGTTGATCTGGTGATTACGCATCTGACGGTCGTGACTTGATATGACTTAAACTGATCGTTTGTTGCATCAACCACGGTCGTCGATATTCGATTCTATGAGATCTGACGATCAAGACCGATTGTGGGATTAGAACTAGCGAGTCGTTTAATTCTCCTTTCGCTCCCCGCAATTCATCCCTGCCATTGATCTGGCTTGATATTCGACGGTCACGATCCTCCAACGATCCTTAAGCCCACGATCACTCATATGACCGACATCCGTAAAATGAGACGATCAACACGATCGATTTCTTGATTAGACCACTGTTGAGGCTTCTCACCCTGAGTTTACGCTTTTCCTTTCGAGCTTTGATCTTTGCGTACTATTCGCTCCTCCTCTAAGCTTATGTTTTTCCTGTTTTCCATCGTCGTTGTTGTTCTTTCCATCAATGACAAGCACACTCTTCCTGTAAAATATGCCAACAAACTGTTGTATGCACATGTGTCCAAAAAATATCTGTCAATTTGGAATCCATTAGCATTGTTCGAGCCATTTCCTGTGTAATTATCATCCATTATGATAATGTTCCTTTGTCTCTGAACCACTCTCTGAACCAATCTATGAATCCATGCTCTCGTCCAATTTCATATATCTGTCCATACATGTTAAGTATTTTTACAAATTCATCTATGTCCATATTGTCCAAGACTCTACTTGTGCAATTGTCCATAATGCTGACCCATTTATCACTATACTATCATGAAGTTTTGATTAATCTATTAAAATGTACTTCTGCTAACTGACTGCTCTGGATCTGTCTTCTCAACCTCTGCAAGTTGCTCGAAGGATGGTTCTTTAGTCTGTCACGGTTATCGCATAGACTCCCCCTGTCTAATATATTCATATTACCTAGGAGTCTCTAAGTCAGATGGCTCAAAACAATTCATGCTCTTATGTGTATTCATCATCATCTTCATTGGTAGATTCATCATCTCTCTGAGCTCTAACTTCTTTCTTTTTGTCTATGGATTCATCTTTCACTACAATACATGAAAGTACAATCTCTTGAACATGTTCCTTATTTACTTGTCCTTCTTTTCTTTCATTTATTTTCCAAACCTTTCTATATCTGACATCCTTCTTTTTCTCTGTAGATTTTTCTTCATCTTGTTTTATTGTCAATCTTGCGATCTATAGGACCTGGTCTTTGTTCATATGTTCTTCATGTTTTCTTATCCATACTTTCATATATCCGATATCAGTGTTCTCTTTCATGGAAGTATCGATCATGCTTCTACAATCACGAGCTATGTGTCCATGGTTATGACATTTGTAACATTCAATGTTACGTGGGGCCACATAGGCATTTCTTGCTTGAACGTTTCTTTTATAATCCTTGCAATTTGCAACCTTATGTCCAAAGTTAGTAAAATAAAAACAATGACCATAAAAGAAATTTGCATACCTAGGAGTGAATGATCTTCTTTGTGGTGTATTCCTTCTGAATTTTTGCCTTGCCTGATCATGATCATGATTGAAGCTTCTTTGTGGCTTGAACATGGATGGTCTTCTTGAAGATGTATCTTTATTAGTTTTTTTAGATTCTGGTTTACCATGATTCCTTCATTTTAGTACTTCTACATAACTCTTTTTATTTTCTTCATTCTTCTTTTCTAGCAACATAGAGTGCTTCTCTTCATTCTCTACAACTGATGTGGATGTTTCTGTCTCTTCAACTTTCTTGTTGATTTTGACGATTTTGACTCTTAGTGTGACAACTTCTTCTTCAAGATTCTCAACCTCTTTTTTTTTTCTTCATTATCTGAGACTTCATGACCTCTTTTGTTCTCTTTGCTTCTTCAAGTTGGATTTTCAATGTAATTATTTCTTCTTCTAGTCTTCTCTCTTCTTGATCAAACTCTTTCTCAAGTTGGTTTAAGTCATTGGTTCTTTATTTTCCTTGCAATGATCCATCAGTTTATTTTCTCTCATTTTTGCTTCTTCCTTTTGTGTTGCTATGTTGGCTTCTAAACATTTATTTTGATATTCTATAGTTTCTTCAATTCTTCTAGCCTCTTCTAGTTGAGCTCTTAAATTCTTGATGACCTGCTGATATTTTTTGGAACCTTGAACACTTTCATTTTGCTTCATCAATTCTTTCTTGGATGACTTGTTTTCTTCTCTTTCTTTCTTTAGATATTCAACAGCACTGATCAATTTTTCTCTGTAATCAACTCCTTCTTCTTCATACTCTTCATCTTCTGAATCTGTCTGACATGATGAGCATCTTTCTTCTTATTATGTATCTGCATCTTCTTTGTCATTTTCTGAATTTGCGATGGGTGAAGAATATATATCATGTAACTTATCCCAAATTTCTTTGGCTGGTGAACATTTACCAACCTTTTCTCTTACCAAATTAAGTAATCCTTCCCAGTTGAAATCCATTGTTATTTTGTTATTCTTCTTCAATTCCTTCTCGGTTGCAGTCTTTTCCCTTTCTAAACTATCATATCCTATAACAACTAATAGCCAAATATAATGTCCATATGCCTGTAAAAATACTTTTGTCCTTATGCTCCACATCTCATACTTAAAACCATTCTTACCATTAAACATTGCTACTCCATTCTCAGAATAATCCATGATCTCCTTCCAGTGGTTAAACTATTTCTTGAAGGAACCGGCTCTGATACCAATTGTTGGATTACTGAGAGGGGGGGTGAATCAATAATAGAGCAATTTAATCATTTTTAACCATATAATGCAAGTGTTATATCAGTGTAACATTATCATCCAATAATTGCAGAGTAAATAAACAATGAACAAATGAGTAATCGTACACATACACGGTACACTAGTGTTTTTATGTGGAAACCCAAAGTGGGAGAAAACCACAAAATGTTTTTTTTTTATATGTCTTGAAGAATTACATTCATTGGAAGCACCAACTTCCTTTGTTTTCCAACTACAACTGGAAGGAGGCTCCAACCCCCTAGTTTCTCATACTACAACCTAAGGGAAGCTCCAACTCCCCAATTCTCTGGCTACAACCCCCTTTGTTCTCTTGCTACAACTGGAAGGTGGCTACAATCACCTGTCCTTGCCCCGCCCAACCACCCTGACGTATAAGTAGAATAATGGAACCACTGTCACAATATCGTTGTGAGATATACTGTTGTAAACATGTACCAAACAACCTGTACGAATAAACTTAACCATGCATAAACCTGTACCTCAACCTGTAATCAACCTGCACCATAAACATGTGCATCAACCATGCACCAAACCTGTACAAATAACATGTCACAACAACTTGTCCAAAAAACCTATCACAACAACCTGTCTCATCAATCTTATCAACCAAATTAGATCTACTCACCAATATCAATCACCAAGACAACTCTCAAAGATGTGCATCAACCAAACATAACACAACAACTTATAATCATCACCAAGATCAATATGTGCTTCTAATAATATACCAATACAAGTATGTTACATCATCCATAAACTATGTGTCAACAATACTACTGACAAATGTCTCCAACCATGTACCAAGTATGTACCAATCATGTATCAACTACTCATCAACTATGACTCATCAAGACGTACCAACATCATCAACTATACACCTCATGTATGTGTCAACTCATCAACTACTTGTCTCAACCATGTACCCAACATGTACCTCAACCAAAATCCCTCATCAATTTCATTATCCAAATCTGATTTGTAGCTCTGTAATAGACCTGGTGTATATGATCACATACCTGCAAATCTTCCTTAACTTTAACAACAAGAGACCATCATTTTCATCAAACTTTATTTTAGACTCGCATGACTAGTTTTGAATTAGTCAACAACCCTAACTTGAAATAATCATAACTATGTACTTGTAATTAATAAAGATCTGAAAATAATACACAATGTTCTTCACTGTGTTTTGTGCAATTCCTTCAGGTGTCACTACTTGGAACCTCTCAGAAAATGAGTTATAGCAAAAATGGCATACCTTGTTGAATTCTAGCTTATTCTATAGAGCGAACTTGTAGAGCATGCCCCGCATGGAATATTTGTTGTATGGATCTGAAAATTTTACACAGAATACTAAAGATTGTACTCTAACCAACACATTTAGTCTTACTTAATTTGGATCTGTTATGAATAAGTTGTGATTTTTTACCCAAAACACTTGTTTTAGACTAGTTTCAGGACTAGCCACAAACCCTATTTTCCACGGAGTGTAACTCCAAAAATACGACGACCCACAAGCTGAAATTTGTACCATAGCTACTTGGATATGTTTCCTCAATGGCCTCCCAATTTCACGATCTGAATCATTCTAGAAAAAACATTATTGTGAAAATGGTGAGATGACCTGTAAATAACATACCTTAGAAAGCATCATCAGAAGAATTTATCCTCCCTTGAATTTCGACCTTCTTTACTTCACCTTCCCTCTGAAATTCGATTTAGATATCCTTTGGTTACCTCAGTCACCTGTAGATATCCAATATGCTCAAGGGTAATTAAAATGAGAGAGCCTTGCCTCTTATTTACACTCTCCAAGTAGCTTCCTTAGAAGCATCTTCTAGGCCATTTTGTCCACATAGTCACCTATGTCCAACTTTGTCCAATTTTCCACTTGTCCATGTATCCAATAGCCACTTGACCACTTAACCCATTTTCCTCATTTTAGGTTTAACCTTCTTATAACCACTTTCCATAATTAGAAAGTTCTCCATTTACTTTATTATTTAAATAATTCTCCTTGACTTTGTCACTTCACTTTATTATTTAAATAATCCTCTTTGATTTTGTCAGTTCACTTTATTATTTAAATAATCCTCTTTGACTTTGTCACTTCACTTTATTATTTAAATAATCATCTTTGACTTTGTCACTTCACTTTATTATTTAAATAATTTCTTCTTTGCAAACACTTTGACTTATTTGATTTTTTGGGGCTTCAAGCCAATCATATGAGGGTCCTTCAACTTCGTAAGGCCATAACTCTCAAACCGTGAAGAGTTATGTGATGTTCCACATACCACTAAAAATGGCATGACATGTACTATCTATCTAGAATAGTCTTACCTAAAAATATATCAAAACTCATACCATTATACATCAAACAAACTTGGGTCCATAAACCAACTTTTGTGCTACCGGAATTCACTACTAGACTTTCTCCAAAGGTTGACATCAATCTACAATATCACTCTCCAATGGTTGACATCAATGACAACCAAAAATCCATACCAACTATCCATCAACCTAAGCCAGTTGTCTGACAACTATAACTGACGAATATTCCTCTCTTTCCTGAGGGTTCCAAATTCTTTCTCTTATCCTTGGGAACATGAATGTATACAGGACATTCAAAGATTCTCAAGTGTTCAACGCTTGACTTCTTTCCTGAGAAGGGTTCCTCAGGAGTCATGTTCTTCAATATTCTATGTGGACTTTTGTTCTAAACATAAACAATTGTCATAGTTGCTTCTCCCCATAGGAACATAGATAAGTTCTGAGCATTCATCATTGCCTTAATTGATTCTTCAATGGTTCTATTATTTCTCTCATCCACTCCATTCTGTTGAGGATTGTGAAGGACAATGAGCTCCCTCCTAATCTCGTCTTCTTTACAAAAGGCAATGAGCTCCTTGGAGGTGTATTCTCCTCCATTATCATATCTTATTGTTTTGATCTTCTTATTTGTTAGGTTCTCTACTTCATCCTTGAATTCTTGGAATTTGCTAAATACTTCATGCTTAGTCTTTAACAAATACAACCATGTCTTTCTTGAGAAGTCATCTATGAACGTTACATAGTAATCAAATCCCCCTAGAGACTTCACTGGCATAGGTCCACATACATATGAAAGTATTAGGTCTAATATCCCTTTGGATCTATTCTCACTACTTGGGAAATGTTTCTTAATGTTCATCCCAAGTGCACATCCTCTGCACACACCTTCATGCATTGACTGTAATTTTGGTAATTTCTACAACCATTTGTTTCAGGGATGGAAAGGATTGATAGTGAAGGTGAGAATACCTTCTATGCCATAACTCACTAGGGTTGATTTTTTCATGTACTAGGGCTTGAGTATTCTGACCTATGAGTTTATATAACCTTCCTTCATGGATTCCAATAACTCTAACGTTTTCTATCTTGGAGTCTTTAGACCATACAAGAACTTTTCCATCCACAAAAGCTACTCTATCTCCTTTCTCTTACAAACAAGAAATAGATATTAGATTATTTTTCAAACCAAGAACATATAAAACATAACTAAGATGGATAGATTTACCTGATTCCATTTTGATAGCAGCTTGTCCAATTCCCTTGACTACATAAGATTTATTGTCTCCAAGCTCCACTTTATGAGGTGTCTCCTTCTCCTTCATGCTTGAGAAATTCCTATGGTCACCTGTCATAAGCCTTGAATCTCCACTATCAATCAGCCACGTGTCATCTTCAACTGTTCCAATAAGGGCTGAGTAATAGAAGAAATTTGTCTCATCGTGCTTTTTCTTCTTTGAGGATTCTTCATCATTGGTAGTTGATACGTGATTTATTTCTTTTATCTTCCTTGTTAGTTTAGAACAATATATTTTGTAGTGGCCATAATCGTGGCATTCAAAGCATTGTACCTTTGACATATCTCTCTTGAACTTCTTTCTTGAATCATATATTTTCTTTCCTCCATGTCTTTTAAAATTTGTTGCAAAGGATTGATCATATTCTTCCTTCTAAGGTTTTCCCTTGGATTTTAACATTGTCTCTTCTTGTGCACAACATGTCCAAAGTTCTTCTAATGTTGGAAACTCCTTCCTTGTATTCATGCTTGCAACAAATGCATTCCATGATCTTGAGAGACCATTGAGTGCTATGTTCACAACTTCCTTTTCTGGGATGGCTTCTTCAATAGCTTGTAGTTGATCTCTCAACTAAGAAATCCTCACAAAGTATGAAGTTATGGTGTCATCCTTTGTCATCTTTGTGTCACATAGTTCATTCTTCATACTCATCACTTGTCCAATATTTCTGACTGAGAAAGGGTTTGTTAGGGCATCATACATTTTCTTGGATGAGTCAAGATGAGAGATGTAGGGTATCAAGTGATCCTTTACAGAGTCTACTATGATACTCATAGAATTAATGTCATTATCCTTGAACTTCTCCAGTGCTGCAACATTATGAGGTTCCTTCTCCTTTCCTGCTTCAAATTGTGGTTCCATGATATTTCCTTTCACGATATCTAGGACTTTATTCTTGGCAAGGATGAGGTCAATCCTTGTCTTCCATGCTCTGAAGTTTAAATCCCCTTCTAACTTGTTTTCTGAATTCATAGAGTAAGTCATGACTGTTTGACTTGGTAAACCTTTGACTTTGACTTGGTCAACCTTTGACTTTGACCAAAAACTCAAACTTGACGCCTTGGCTTGCAGAGAGTACCAGGAGGTGCGCTTGGCTGGGGTGCACTAGGATATCCAGGAATTAGGTCAAGCGTTTCACTTAAGGTGTCTCAACGAGGGTTAGGGTTTTGTCGTTGCAACAAAACTATGACTGCAACTGCAACTTCAACTGAGCAAATCCTCCCAATCTACCTTCCAGTGGTTAGACTGTCCAAAGATAGTGTGGGCCCATAACCTATTAAAATAATAAGTTTGCTTGTTTTACCATATACAATATCACTATATTGTCACCCAACCATAGGCACAAAGGCCACCCCCGAGCACCTTAGCCTTGATAGATAGAATAATTCTAGAAGCAAACACTAGAACCAATAGCAAACCAAGCTAGCGTACCTCTCTCCAAAGCTAGCGTACCAAGTAGAAAGTCCAAACCATACCAAAGACAAAGTCACCACTAAAGTAGTTGCATCTCTCCACCAGTCATGCTCACCAGTAATCCTTATGCAGTTGTGAGAGTGAGTGAGTGCAAATGAGCTCAAGTGCCCTCTATTTATAGTCCTCAAAGTGACCTAATTGGGCTGACTTATTCTCTTGGAGGCTAATAACTTAATATAAGTTATTATCTTGAGTTGACTTGTCTTCTAGGGTTATTACCCAACTAATTAGGGTTTCTCTTACTTCCCAAACTATTGTAGTCTCGTCAAGGTTAGATGTAGAGGTTAATACCTCCCGCGGCTACCATAACATCAACACTAGTCACATCCTTTTCATAGTGATTATCCTTGAGTTATTAGTCAAGGACACATGGTATGTTGAAATAAGGCTACATAGATTATATATACACTATGCTTCTTACCTATTATGTAATTTTTATTTTCCTAATTAATAAAATTGTGTGTCTCGGGACACTTCGTGAATGTTAATAGATCGATCACATTGTTTTCCTTCTTTTTCATCACTCATTTTGTTTCTCCCTTATAGACATGATCCAAGCTATGTATTGTAGGAATGGAAAACAATATGTCCCAATACTAAGATTTTATAATCCCCAATTGGTGCCAATATTGTACTTCAAGAATTGTTGGAATCATTTTGTAGCCAATACTGAGGCGTTTTCCCACTAACAAATTAATAATATTAGAGCATTGTTACACCGGTTCTCTCCCATTTTATATTTTTCATTATATTGAATGAATTTATGGATCTCTACTTGTCGTCCCGGTTGAATTTTATATCTCATGAATGTGTGTAATAAGAGCATAGTGTTTGGTTTCATCATATAATCACTTTCATGTTTTTCATTTGTTATCTTCTAAATAAGAAATGCATGATTAAGGCACCCCTTTACACCACTATGTTTGATATCTTTTTAGTATTTCATCCTCTTTTAGTCTAAATAAATCATGTTATATATTCAAAATTGTAGAGACTATCTTCGTGCACCACCTAGTTTCTACAATAAATCTAGTCAGAACTTCATAGATAAAGGTTGTTCTCTTGTGACGCGTGAGAGGAATATCCCTGGAACATTTTAGGGTACCCTCCCTCTAGCCCAAGAACTGGATCAAGGGCCTAAAGTGGCATAAGAAGGTGGTCATGTGCATTATGCCCCAACATTTGGTTTTTGTTTGAGAGGGAAAAACCTTTGAGGCAAGAAAACTTAGCATTGAATGTTGTTACACTTTCCAAGTTATCATTCTTCAAATAATTAAAGTCTTTTGATAATTATAAATGATCATTTATTTTTCCCCATCAATGAAAGAAAAGATCATGCAATTGCTACCAAGTGGAGATGGTGTTGGATGACAAGAGTTTGAACTAGGATCTGCCATCCCCTTCCAAGGAGTGTACAAAAAGACATATAAAAATATCCTCATGCTCAACAACAAAATAGTTAGTGAAATCTTGAAACACACTGATATGTGCATCGACTAATGTTCGGTTGTGACCACTAAACTCTGGAATGTGGTTTAAATACCCACCAGGCAAGGGGTGAAGGGTTTTGGACAAGACCAATGGTTGGTACCTTGTTAGTAGCTAAGGATTGGCATAGCCAAGTTGATTGTTGGACATGATGACAACTAATGGAAAGGATGAATCATGTCTTCCAATGGTGAAAGTCCTTGGGCATGAGGGATTAGGACCAACAAACGGATGTGCAACGCTCTATCTTAAACAATAATAAAGTATTATAGGATCAATATAGATGAAACTATAAGAAGGGTTGATCCAGGCGGATATTGGTGGCCACCCACCTGTTCCAACTGACTCCTTTTGTCGGTTGTTAGTTCAACACATTCTTTTGTACTTCTTTGTAATTGTCGAGTCTACCCTTTTGGGGTTGTCTGGATACCTACACGTCTTCCAGGTGGATACTGGTGGCCTCCCACCTAATCCAAATGGATTATTTTGTATGTTTTCATGTCATCACATCTTGTTGTACTTTCGGGTCCGTTTTGGGGCCCTAAACAGTGTTATTTTGGTTCGCCACTATCAAACTGTAGATGGAGTCAGAGTTTGACAGTGTAATGCATAGTTCTCGAAAAGACCTTTTCAACGGCCTATCACGTGCCTAAAACGAATATCGTATGCAAAAGTTATGACCCCGGGAAGTTAATGTATTAACTTACCCAAACGGGGCCCACATGACTTTTGGCGTTTCATCTCCTAGGGTTAGGTTTTTGGATGTTAGGGTTTTGTAATTCTTGGTTAACATAAAAAGGCTTTCAAAGCCTCATTGTAATCATCTTCTGGCGAATGAGCATAGTCGTCACATCTCTTCTCGGATATCAGAGATAAAGCTTCCACCATTCTAGCGAGTCTTGAACTCTGTATTTTTACAGTCTCTTTACAATTCTTTCATTAATAGAAATCAAGTATTGTTGTATTTCTTTGTTTCTGGCAAGTGTCATGAGTATTTCACTGTAATTTCTCTGCTTTCATTTCATTCCAAACAGAATCTAGATCAGTGGTATCAGAGCAGGCTGCTCTTGATCATTTTCCAGCGCATGTCTCCGACAAGGTCCAAATATAGCTAGTTGGGTTTCGAGTTTTTCTCTCTTGAGGACAATCACTCTCGCAAACCCAAGAAACCCTCGATGGCGGCAAAAAAGAAAGACGACGGAGCAGAAGATTCTATTAACATGTTGCTTAAGCAATCTCTCGCGCAACAGAGGGACGAAATGATGTAGAATTTTGCACACATTCTTCAACGAATGCCAATAGCAACAGACACATCTTCATTAAGCGGCCATTTTGGAGGAACCTCTTCCTTCAAGGTACAAGTTAATTTTGATATTTCCGTATTTGAAGGTAAAATAGATGTGGATGCCCTAGAAAAATGGTTAAATCTATTAGAAGGTTATTTCTTTGTTCAAAAAAATTTCGACAGGGAAAAGATCACCTTAGCACTCCTCAAGGCTCTCCCCCATGTTAAACATTGGTGGAAAACTTACTAGGAGCAAAGTTCCACAAAGGAATATGGAATCTATGGGGTCGAGCCCACTTGGGATTTTTTTGTGGATGTGGTCAAAGAACAATACTATATTGTTGATAACTATGAAGACCAGTACATGATATGGACCACACTGCGGAAAGAGAAGAGCCAAACAGTGTCGGGGTTCACAAATACTTTCCATACCTTGTGCACCAAGTTGGGTATCAAGGACTTCGAGTGGCATTTGGTTCTGAAATACCGCGGGGCTCTGCATAGGTACATCCAAACTAAAATGGATTTCCTAAACATCTCATCATTGGGCGTTGCATATGGATATGGTGTCAAAATCGAGCAGAAATGTAGGCACCAGAACAAATGGGAATTCGGGTCTGCAAATCTGCAACAACCAAAGCACGGTAAACAGGTCCCTAACCAACATCCCCTAGACAACCAGTCCAAGACACAGAACAAAAAGGGTAAAGGGAAGACGAAAAATGAAACTGGGAAGTGGTGTGACTTCCACAAAATCCCCTGGCACAACACCGATGAATGTCGCTCAAAATAGTCATTGGTGGTCGAGGTCAAAGACACAGAGCCGAACCCTGATTCAAAATCTGATCCAAAAAATATTGAAAACACAAAGATCATCGACGCAGACCCCACTGCCATTGTCGCAACCGCAACAATTCAACCAAAAGAATCAGTAGATCCTGAAGAGGTGGAGTGCCTCTTCCATTCACAGATGTGAGTGAAGAGGACCCCGTTGCATTTCATTGTTGATAACGTCAGCCATAAGAACATCATCTCAGCTAAGGTCGTCAAATAGTTGGGGTTGTCGACAACACCACACTCGCAATGATACAACATCGGGTGGCTTCACAAGGGACGAGATCTCTGTGTCAGCCAGCAGTGTCGCCTGTCCTATGGTATCCATCCCTTCAAGGATGAGGTAGTGTGTGATATTTCCCCTCTTGATGTATGTGATGTGGTTTTGGTCCAACCATATATGTGGAGACGACATGATGTCTATGGGTCTAGACCCTGTAGTGTCATTATTACTCTAGGAGGTCAGCTCTATCAGATACCAGAGGTAGTTCCGACTATTGCTCCACCAAAATAGTGCCACAAGGTAATCTCTCATACTGCAAAATTCATCATCTTCACAATATGTTCAAAGGATCCACATAAGACCGCTACAACCACTGCAGCCTCAACACCTTCTATCCAGCAAAAATAGATTGTCAAAGAGAAAGAAGATGTTGTTTCACCTACAATGGTGCCTACACAATGCCCCGACAAACCCAGAGACAACAGGTTGGTGGAGCATATTCAACCCCACCAACAACCGGGTTGTGACATTTTTCCACAGACCAAGCAGCATAACTTCTCCAGCAAAGCACGTAGCTCACCAAGATTCAGATTCAGAACATGTTTTCCCCTCTTCCCTAGGCACTCAACGTAATGGAGACCATTGCTTCCTAAGGGGGGAGGATTGATCCAGGTGGATATTGGTGGCCACCCACCTGTTCCAACTGACTCTTTTTGTTAGTTATTAGTTCAGCACGTTCTTTTATACTTCTTTGTAATTGTGGGGTCTGTTGGCACTAAGATTTACAGTATTAAAATCTGGACTTTTGGTCATCACAGGCGCGTTACTAGAAAAGTGGCATTCCTGCAGCGCCATCATAAAACACTATATCACTTCCCAAAAATCTTCGAATTTTTCGCCATGTTTGTTTTCGGACCATATCTAGATTACTTATGTTATTTGAGCAAAATTGTGGCTTGTTATAGAGCATCAAAACCCAAGTGCTAAGGAGACTATTCGAAGGCATTCTTATGATTTTTTATAACAGATCGGTCAGTAAGCCCAAATCTCCATACAACCATTGTGCCTAGAACCTGCATCAACACAACATGGGTCAACATTACAAACACATAAGTCAAGAAAACTGCCAAGCCACATGGAACTGACAAATGTGGGATATAGTCTGCACATTGTCAGATATCAAGTGTCAATTTAGTTAACAAGTGTTGAATGTCACGAGAAGGAGAGCCAAGATTTGCTAAACGCCTGATCACCCAAATGTCAAGCGACAACAGAACACCCAAGGAGTATTTGAAGTATTAATTACATTGCGCCATCAAGTTATTTCAGTTATCCAGGTGTCGAGACAATGTCTATGGTAACAATTTGGAAATCCGAACTATGTTAGATATATATAATTATCCCCTTCATATTTATTCCTACAACAGAGATCCTATCAATTGATTTCATGGTAGTTATAATATTAATTCTTCCCCCCTATCCGGCTTAACCATCATTGTGAAATTGATAATGCATTGTTAACTGAGGGTTACATCTACTCTGATTTGGAATTAACTGAGAAAGAAATTGAATTTATGGTGATCAAAGCTTCATGGGATGAATATCTTACCCAACATAAATACAAAGAACAATTAGGTTATAGAGAATCCTCCACTTCTGTTGATGCAGAGCTATCGTCTTCAGCAACATAAACATCCAGAAATGAAGTTAGTACCTGGCGTGGAGATTTTAAGGTGGTCGAAGACATTGTACTGTCACTAAATATCCACATAATTATACCTATCGATTTTAGCTATGCGAAGGTGATAGATTTCTAGATTTCAAGGGATCTCAAATCAAGTAGTTCCAAATTTTTGGGTCAACATATCAAGCAGAGAAATCAGTGGTTAATCATCAAAGGCAAAGAATAAGCATAAGATCAACATCAATTGCATATTTGATGGAACGAAGGTTATTCCCAAATTTCCAGGCATTCAAAAAGGATGAAAAGGCATCTTCAAGATTTTAGAGATTAATGACAAGTGGTAGAGCATTTCCAGGCAGAAAATCGATCCAGTAATTCCAAATTTTCTTGTGATTATTTTTATTAATAAGGATCTTTGATTTCCTAAGGAAAGGGCTTAATTTGTTGAGGGAACTTTAATATAAAGGGATCATTTTGTAAATAGTTGGAGGAGGCTAAGGCCTGAGAGGGGCTAGAGGGAGATGAAGGTTGGGAATTTTAGCATGGAGCAGATATTGTAAATGTGAAAAAAAAATTCTGAAGGCATATAAATGAGATTTGTAGCAAGTTATGTCCAATAAGATCTATTTGCTTTTTTAATCAGTTTTGTCTTCTTTCATCTTCTTTTCCCACCTATGTCATGTAATGAGATGAATATGTAGATCATTTTTGTCATTTGGAACAGCTACCAAAATTAATAGTGAAACTGTTAATGTTCTACCTGTTTCTTATTAAGTTGCCATGATATATCCTTGCTTTTGATTCTAGACTACCATCTTTGGAATTTGAAAGCTTCTTCCCCATTTAAACATTATGTTTGCATGGATGTGTTTTCCCTTCTTCTAAGTTGATGCTTCAAGTTGGCTGATATGAATGTAAATGCCTTACTTTGAGTTGCATCATTGTAGATCTGCCCTATCTTAAACTTCATATAAACAATCTTTCCCTTCATTGTTTGATCCTAGATTCCAATTACCTGGCCTTTAATCTAACATGGTGTTTACTTGACTCCCTGCCTAATGGTATATCTCTGATCTAATGTTAGTTCATTTCCCTTTTCCTTTCTCATTTAGTCTCGTTGATCCATCAAATCAACCCCTAATCTAATTTCCATCTACAAAAAACTATTGCAATAACTAAGATGTGCTAGGCTTGACCCTATAACGATCTAGGGGCAACTTCTAGCACTAACAGGGTCTACCCTTCCGAGGTTATATGGAGCCCTACACATCTTCCAGGTGGATACTGGTGGCCTCCCACCTAATCCAAATGGCTTATTTTGTATGTTTTCATGTCAGCACATCTTGTTGTACTTCTAGGGTCGTTTTGGGGCCCTACACAATGTTATTTTAGCTCACCACACTCAACATGTAGACAAAGTCAAAGATTGACGACATAATGTGTAGTTCTTGAAAAGACCTTTCCAACGGGCTATCAAGCGCCTAAAACGGAGATCGTATGAAAAATTTACGACCCCGGGAAGTTAATGTACTAATTTACTCAAACAAGGCCCACATGACTTTTGGTATTTCATTTGCTAGGTTTAGGTTTTTGGATGTCTAGGGTTTTGGAATTCATGTTTAACATAAAAAGGCCTTCAAAGCCTCATTTTAATCATCTTCTGGTGAATGAGCATAGTTGTCACATCTCTTCTCAGAGATATAGCTGCCACCATTCTAGCGAGTCTTGCACTCTGTATTTTTACAGTCTCTTTACAATTCTTTCATTAATAGAAATCAAGTATTGTTGTATTTCTCTGTTTCTGGCAAGTGTCATGAGTATTTCACTGTAATTTATCTGCTTTCATTTCATTCCGAACAGAATCCGGATCAAGGGCACTTTCCAAAGCTTTAATAATAAAATTACAACATGAAATTTCACAATATGATTGATAAAGATATGCAAGACAAGTTCAAATTCCCAACCTGGATAAATGGTGTCACCAAAACACTATATATATATATATATATATATATATATATATATATATATATATATATATATATGCATTGATCTAGGTCTACACATGCACCATTTCAAGAGCCAAACCAATGTGGAATCGTCAGGTGAGATATTTTTTCCTCAAAAGCCACTACTTGCTCACCACAAGCAATATATAATTAACAACAATGGAAATACAGCTTCATTCCCTAATGGAGTCACCAACAACTTTCCAGAGAGCTCAAAATTCTTCAATAATGTAAGATGTTGGGTATTATCATTCACTAGATTAAAACCTAATGAATAGATGAACAATGGAGTTGCCAATATTTGTTGTCATATTCCTAAAAAGAACTCCCTCCCTGACAACAATGTCAATTCTTATGTTGTCCCCAATGTCATTCCTGATATCACAAGGGAAAAGGCCATGGCATAATGTGCGAGAGAACCTTCCTACACTCTAAACCTTCAAGCCAGTTTTCGAGCCAAAGGGGGGGTACTCTCAAATGTCCTTAGGTTTGTTCTCATCTATCACGCAAGAACAAGATTTATCTATGAAGCTCAAATTGGTTTTATTGCAAAGGCAAATTGGTGCAAGGTGATTCCCTCTTCAATTTATTAAAAACCAAAATATAAAGATTTGAGTTATACTTTTGAGAGTAACCAAGAAACCAAACAACACGGGGGATTCAATAGAATTTAGTCATAGGAATGATCTTATGAACTATAGGCACTGTAATATGATTATGCATGACAAATAACTAAAAAAAAAACAATTTGCAGTTAAGGGAGGGTTGTTCATAAACTCTTTATGTTTTCTTCTTTGGACATCTTATTTTTCTATTTGCTTCTTTGGACACCTCTCTCCAATCAAATTCAGCGAAATTGTTCAATTTTGGACACTTAAAACATGGCACCTATCGCACAGGGGTGTCCCTCTTGCCGAGACAATGTTGATAGAACCAAGAATCATGCAAAACAATGCATTGTGCAACCTATGGGAGAGAAAACTTTTGGCCACAAATTTCATTTGAACACAACGAAAGCTATGGTCGATTTTAGACCATGAAATTTCAAGCATAGGTTAGTCTCATGCAAACCTAGACTTCCCTAGAGGATTTCTCTAACAATGGAACAAATATGGAGAATTTGTAAGTGAACATTCAAGAGTAAAGTGTCTCTATGAAAACTACACCCGCAATGTTCTCTACAAAATTGAGACAAGCAATCCTCGTACCCAAACTTCAAAAATCTTGTCTCAGTTATGGATTATAGGCATCAAAACTCGATAAAAAAGCACAAGAACATAGTCTGTGTTCATATGTGGCCCTTGGCCTTATCAACAATCTTCTAAAATATTTTCTCAATTGGAAAACTAGAGAGAGAATTGTGCAATTGAATTTTGCATAGAAAACTACAAAAAAAACATTCAAACATGTGCCTCCTTGGCTCTTGAGATTCCTATTGCTCTATCTTATGCATATGAAATCAAAATGATGTTCATTAGAGGCAATGCATAGAAGACACAGAGAGTTTTTCAATGACTAGTTGCACGACAGTTTTTATGCTTTTTTTACGTACTTTTTTAAACAAAAAGAGAAACTTGGGATTTTTTAATAGCTGTGTTTTCATATTTTTGGAGGTCGAAATTGAATTTTGTCAATTCCATGATGATGAGAGACCTTAAGAAACATCTATGATACATTCATTTCCTTTGGATACAAACTGGAAACAAGGAGGTTTATCAATGTGGAATGAGAGAGGCACACACAGAGAGGAGCCCACTTTCTTCCCGGTGTTTTCAACCTCCATAACTTCCTTGAACATGTCAATTGTTTGTGATGGGTGATATAACCTCCTCCTAAGGTAGCCTTCAAGGGGAAATTCAAAACATTTATGGGTTGCAATATGGAAAGGGATAGACAGAGGTGGCTCCTCAATACTTTGGGAAGCAATATTTGACCAGTATTGGGCTTTTCTTGGAGACAAAGAAGGAATTCCCTCTTTTCCTTTCACCCTACTAGAATTACCCAAGACCCCTTGTAGAATAGGAGAATTACCCTTATATTTCAAATCATTTAAATTGGAGGAAGAAAATAATAAAAGAATTGGAAGGATTTAGATACTTACCAACGTTTGAAGTGGGAGGATCGGTAGAAGACATTACGAAAGGTGTCCTCTACCAGAGTCTGCACCAAGTCCCCCTTGGCCCAAGTTGTTTGTTAGGATCCATCTTGGGTATTATCTCTCTTTTTCTAATTGTCCAAAGATCTTTTCCTTCTTGTGCCATGGCACGATAATCATCCATGGGCAGCGAATTTGTTGATATCACTTTATTCTCCACCTCATAACCAATGAAATTGTGTCTAATCATATCCTCATTTAACCATTTTTCTGTGAGTGCCCTTTATTCTTGCCTCTTGTTAGGTAGGGTTGTTGATATTACGGTAGCTTCGGGAGGTATCAACCTCCATTGTGACCCTTTGACAAGATTAGAATATTCTGGAAGCAAGAAAAGAAGTGAATGTAACCCTAGAAGAGATGTCGGCTAAGAGAGATAATTAATATGAATTAATTAGTACCAAGAATGAAAGTCGACCCAAGAAGCCTGCCAGAGCCAGTATAAATACAGGGCGCCAGTTCTCACTTTACACACAGCTCTCAGAATTACAAAGAGACACTTGTGCGCACTACAGTCTGGCAGTATTGTGTGCAAGTTCTGGAGAAGGTGTTGTCGCCAGTTCTGAAGCCTATTCTTTCTATCTTTCTGGGTTGGACTCTCTGATCAGCTTTGGTTACTTCTTGCTCGGTGCATTAGCCTTGTTTGGCTATTGGTTTTCTACCAGGATTCTTCTCTTTGTCGAGGTCAAGGTGCTCGGAGGGTGGCTTCGAACTATGGTTGGGTGACAATAGTGATATTGTCTACGGTAAAACAAGCACATTCTAACAGGTTATGGGCCCACTCCTCCTTCATTTCAGTCTAACCGCTAGAAGGGAGCATGGCCATTAGCACACTAAGCTCATTGAAGAACTGTCGCTAGAGTTTACTAGCAGGAGCAGCTTCCAAGACATTGTTGCTAGGGCTACTAGCAGGAGCAGTTGCAGAAACCCTAAAACCCCGATCCAACACCTTGTGATGGAACATCTCGCTCAAGAAGAAGGTATTCAAGTGCACCTTAGTTCAACGCACCTCTTGGCACTCTCAGAAGGAAAAAACATCAAAGTTGAAGTTTTGGATCAAGGCATGACTAGTCACCAATCAACCGAAGTCATGAGTGAAAAGACTAGTCATCTACACTACTCAACACTCACAGGAACGATTGAAGATGACATGTGGATAATTGATTGTGGTGCTTCTAGGCATATGACGGGAGATCAAGCCAGACTCTCAAATCTAAATGAGAAGAAGACACCGTACAAGGTAGAGCTTGGAGACAAGAGCACTTACCTAGTCGAAGGATTTGGACAAGCCTCCATCAAGTTGAAAACAAGTAACAATGTTCATTTGAGCAATGTCTTATATGTACCTGGTTTAGAAAAGAATCTTGTATCCATATCTTGCCTAGCAGACAAAGGAAACAGAATAGCTTTCGTAGATGGAAAAGTGTTATCTTGGCATAAAAACTCCAGCATAGAGAATGATAGGGTTATTGGAACCCATGAAGGAAATCTATATAGACTACTAGAACAAAATGAAGAAGCTCTTGTACCTGATGAAGTCAATCCCAATGAACTTTGGCACAGAAGGTACGCTCATATTAAATATCAAGCATTACCTTTTCAAAAAAAGATGGTTGAAGGAATACCGGAATTGCAGTCTACACATGAAGGAATTTGCAAAGGATGTGCTCTTGGAAAGAATATCAAGAAACCATTCCCAAGCAGCAACAATAGATCTAAGGAGATTCTAGATCTAATACACTCAGATGTTTGTGGTCCGATGCCAGTTAAATCTCTAGGAGGTTCTCTTTACTACGTAATCTTCATAGATGATTACTCAAGAAAGACTTGGTTATATCTCCTGAAGACAAAGGACGAAGTATTCAACAAGTTTCAAGAATTCAAAGCAGAAATAGAGAACCTCTCAAACAAGAAAATCAAGACCTTGAGAACAGATAATGGAGGAGAATACACATCAAAGGAATTTGTTGCCTTTTGCAAATCGACGGGGATTAAGAGGGAGTTGATTGTTCCTCATAATCCTCAACAAAATGGTGTAGCAGAAAGGAAGAACAGATCTATTGAAGAAACCGTGAAGGCACTACTAAACGATCAAGGTTTATATATGTTATTATGGGGAGAAGCAACCATGACAACAATATATGTTCAGAACATAAGTCCTCACCGCATATTGAAGGATATGACTCCAGAAGAAACCTTCTCAAGTAAGAAACATAATGTGGAAAACCTAAGAATCTTTGGATGTTATGTTTACTCTCACATTCCCAGGGAAAAAAGGAATAAATTAGAACCCTCGGGAAAGAAGGGCATATTCGTGGGATATAGTGAATCATCCAAGGCTTATAGAATCTATATCTCGGAACAACATAAGATTGAAGTCAATCGAGACATGACCTTCAATGAAAAGATGGCTTTCAAGAAATCCATAGAAGAAACCATAGAAGAAGAAGAGTATGAAGAGCCTATTGAAGAAGGCACATGTCCTCTAGAAAACCAAAATGAAGAAAAGGAACAACTTGATCATCCAATGCAACCATATGAGACCATTGATTCAGACATTGTACCTAAGACCAAGAAACGACCGACTTGGCTTGAAGCAACTCTACAAGAAGAAGAAAGACTCAAGGCCCCAAGTGGGACCTTCAGAAAAAGTAAGAAGCCCAAAAGATTCTCCAGCTATGCAGCATGTATGACAAAGCTTCTAGACGAAGAACCTACTACATTTGAAGAGACAGTTTAGAAGAAACAATGGAAAGAAGCCATGACAGAAGAACACCAATCCATCATGAAAAATGATGTATGGGAAATTGTACCTAGACCTAAAGAAAAATCAGTAGTAACTTCAAAACGGGTATATAAGATCAAACATGTAGTAGACAGAAGCGTGGATAAATATAAAGCAAGGTTTGTAGCTAGAGGGTTCTCCCAGAAGGAGGAAGAGGACTATGACGAAACATTTGCTCCGGTTGCCAGATATACTTCTATTAGAGCTATCATGTCTCTTGTCACTTCCATGGGATGGAGTTTACATTAGATGGATGTAAAGACGGCTTTCCTCAATGGAGCAATCGAAGAAGTATATATTGAACAACCTCAAGGGTTTGAAGTACATTCCAGATGTTGAAATAATGTAACTGCAAAGTGTATTCTTATTATTATTTGATATATTATTCATTGGATCAATCCCCATTGTGGATTGATCATGTCGGCTATTGTAAAAGGACAAAATCCCCTTTTATGGATTGGTCATAATATAATTGTAATAGGCAAAAGAAGAAGTCATCCCTAGAATATATCAAAGAGTCCCCGGAATATAATAAAGGTGGTTATAACCACCCAGGAGAAGAAGTCGGCCCTGCCAGTGAAAGGACACTCCCACACGTGTCAGTCTTGTATAAATAAGGAGGTTAGCGCCTCACTTAGACATACACTCACTTGTTCATTGAGAGACAAGTTTCGGAGCTGCAGTTCGAGAGAGAGAGAGAGAGAGAGAGAGGCGCATCTTTGGGAGAGGATTTTATGTACTTGTTTGAGTTATCTCTTGGCATTGTATTGGCTATCTATATTAAGGAAGTTTTGCTGGGTTTTCTGCCCCGTGAGGGTTTCCCAAGATAAATGATGTGTCTCTTGTGATCGTGTATTTCTCAGTGATCTTATCTTATGTTGTTGTTATTCATTGAAATGCAAAGAACTATAATAATGGATTAAACATTAACATGGTTTCAGAGCCAAGCTGAAGAGAGCATCTTTCACAAGAGAAAAGTGAAAAACATCATTATTGTCGTACATGCAAATTAGGGCTTTTTGTTGGTGAGGTATTTCAGCCCTAAAACCATCTAGAAAAGTGTGCCCTGCCTCGAGGATCATTTTGGCACTTTCAACACACCTTTTCAGTGGCTAGATCTCCCAGAAAGTGAAACCCTAGTTTCACAAAGTACCAGAAAACCAGAGTACCAGAAGTGCCAGAAGTGCCAGAAAACCAAAAGCACCAGTCCAGAAATCTGTAGAACAAGTTTGAGGAGGTAAAAGTTGGATTTTCAGAAATCTGACTGCACCAGCTTACTCGCCTCAGCTCAGCGCATCTATCCCCTGGATCAGAATTTCAAATTTTGAAGTTTGAAAAATTAGGGTTTCCTCATAAAACTCTAAGTTGCAGTTGCAGTTGCAGTCTCAGAACCAGTTGCAGTTGTAGTCGTAGTACCAGTTGCAGTCACTCTTGAAGTTTTTAAGAGTTGGTAATGATTACCGTTACTGCCAGATGGAGCCATTACCTGCAAATGTTATCAKAGGTATGTACTCACATATGTTTAAATGGTTAAACTTTAAAGAGTATTTGCAGGAGAAGGGATCTCTTGCCATAGATCCAGAAGGATCTCAAGATCCAACACATTCATAGGAATGATGCAACCCAGGTGTGATTATTCTAAATGCATCCATTTGTTATATTGATCAATGTTGCATATTGTAGCTATGACCTTCATTCTAACCTTTTCTGAGTCAAGGTATTAGATGGATTAAAAGTTGAGATCATAGAACTTATCCTCTAACCCAACCTTCTGTCAAAATAGTGTATTGTCTTAGTACAGAAGACAGGTTGAAGAAAACACTCGTCATCTTGAGTGAAGGAGACTCGGAAGAAAAGCAAGCACTCATTCCTGAGGACAAGGTTCCAGGTTTGATTAATCAAGTTAATAAGATTCAAAGGTACACATGACAAGTTGATGACTATAGTTGAGATAACAGTCTTTGTAACGTATCATACTTGATAGCATGTGAGCATGTAGAGGTAAATGCTTAACGTAATCATTTGTCTGATACAACTAACACCTCCTCTAGGAAGAATCTCGTGTGTTAGTTCCAAGTTGCCATGGAGGAATGTTTGATCATAACACTATGAGAGTGTTGACCTCACTTTCGTATTGTATTCCTTACCTTTAATCTTTGCTTTAGACAAGTTACAAGTGATAGCTCTAAAGGAGCTACTGTGATGATTGTCCGTGCTATTACTTTATATTATCAAAAGGATATTACTCTTGCTTGTTGTTTTGTTGACCTTGTTCCAAGTCACAGGTAATAACCCTGAGGAAGCTATAGTGAAGGTTGTAGAAAGCAACATACTAAAGGAGAAACCATGAAAGAAGCAATCATCATTGGAAAAGAAGAAGGTGGCTTGTATAAGCTAAAGGGTCACTCAGAAGCTGCCATGACCCACGCCATTGAGAATCCATGTGAACTTTGGCATAGAAGATTAGCTTAGATTAACTACAAAGCGCTACCATACATATGCAAAGCAGTCACAGGTTTACCAGAACTCAAGGTTGACCATGAAGGCATATGCAATGGATGTGCACAAGGGAAGAACATCAAGAACACTTTTCTAAAGAGAGACAGCAAAGCAGAAGGAGTCCTAGAACTCATTCATTCAGATGTGTGTGGCCCAATGTCATTGTCCTCCATGAGTGGGTATGTATACTATGTATCATTTATTGATGATTATTCTAGTAAAACCTGGGTGTATTTTTTGAAATCTAAAGATGAAGTGTTCAGCGAATTCAAGGAATTCAAAGCCTTGATAGAGAATCTTTCTAAAAGAAATATCAAGATACTCGGGTCAGATAATGGAGGAGAATACACCTCAAAAGAGTTTGTGAACTTCTGCAAAGATGTTGGGATCAAGAGGGAACTCACTACTCCCTATAATCCTCAACAAAACGATGTAGCCGAAAGAAAGAACAGAACAATAATGGAAGTTGTGAAGACTATGATCCATGATCAAGATCTTCCTATGTGCTTATGGGCAGAAGCAGCAATGACAATCGTATATGTGCAAAATTGATTGTCCCATAGTACACTTGGGTTCAATACCCCAGAAGAGATGTTCATCAGAAAGAAGCCAGAGGTAAGCCATCTCAAAATATTTGGCTGCCCAGTTTCTATACATATTTCGAAAGAGAAGAGAAACAAGTTGGAACCCTCATGAAAGAAGGGAATATTTGTGGGATACTGTGAGGTCTCCAAGGCCTTCAGAATTTATATACTAGGTCACCATCACATTGAGATCAGCAGAGATGTGATCTTTGATGAAGATGCAGCGCTCAAAAAATCGAGAAGATGCCAGCATGAAGAAGTATATGAAGAGGAACTTGTAATCCCCAGAATTGCAGAATCAGTGAGGGAGGTTCCCAGAGCTGCAGAACCAGTGAGGGAAGTCGTAACTTCACCTGATGAGGAAATTCTAGAAGACCATGACGTAGTAGAGTTTCAAGAACCTCCTCAGATAACAATCTCCCATAAAAGAAAGCCAACTTGGGCTAGAGAACTTATTCAAGATGGAGAGAAATATGGTGCTCCCGAAGGAACCACGAGACATGTGAAGAGACCTAAGCCATTCTCCAGTTATATGGCTTTGATGTGTGATCTCCTAGAGAAGGAACCTACCTACTTTGAAGAAGCCATTCAGAAGAAAGAATGGGCAGATGCCATGACAAAAGAATACCAATCCATAATAAAGAATGATGTATGGGAAATAGTTCCCAAACCGAATAGCAAGGATGTGGTATCGTCCAGATGGCACTTCAAAATAAAACATACTATTGATGGAAGTATTGAGAAGTATAAAGCAAGATTTGTAGCTCGTGACTTTTCTCAAAAAGAAGGCATTGACTATGAAGAGACATTCGCTCCTATAGCCAGATACACTTCGATCAAAACCATCATAGCCCTTACAGCTAAGATGAAATGGAAGTTACACCAGATGGACGTAAAGACAACTTTCCTAAATGGTGTTATCGAAGAGGAAGTGTATATAGAGCAACCTCAAGGATTTGAAGTTGAAAACAGGAAGTCTCATGTCTGCAAATTGAAGAAAGCCTTATACGAATTGAAGAAAGCTCCTAGAGCTTGGTATGGCCGTATAGACAGTTTTCTGATGAGATTGGGCTTTACCAAGAGTAAAGCAGATTCTAACCTCTACTTCAAGGTTATGAACGATGAGTCGGTGATACTATTGCTATATGTGGATGACTTATTCTTAACTGGAGAAGAAAAGTTCATCACCGAATGTAAGAAGAGACTCGCCTCAGAATTTGAGATGAAAGACCTTGGCCTAATGCATTATTTTTTAGGTCTTGAGGTATGGCAGAGTCCAGAGAGGATCTTCCTTAACCAAGGGAAATATGCAGTCGAAATCCTGATGAGATTCGACATGTTAGTGCAAGTCCATGAATACACCCATGGAAGCAAAGTTGAAGTTGATGGTCGATACTTCGTCACAATTGATTGATGCCACGCTATATAGACAGATCATTTGATCGTTAATGTACCTGACAAACACTAGACCATATATTTGTTTTGTCGTGAACACCTTGAGTCAATTTATGGTAGAACCTAGACATGTTTACCTAGTGGCTGCAAAACATGTGATGAGGTACCTTAAGGGTACATTAGATTATGGTCTCAATTATGATGGAGATCATGGTTTCACATTGAGTGGGTACACTGATTCAAATTGGGCAGGAAGTGTTTCTGACGGGAAAAGCACTTCAAGATGTTGTTTCAGTGTGGGATCAGCCATGATCTCATGGCAGAGTAGGAAGCAATCCAACATTGATCTCAGCACAGCGGAAGCAGAATAGATTATTGCGTGTTCTGCTAGCTGCGAAGCTATATGGCTTCGAAAGTTGTTGACCGGTCTATTTGACCTAGAGATGGAAGCAACCACGATCCTATGTGACAACCAGAGCTGCATAAATATGACAGAGAATCATGTATTCCATGATAAGTCGAAGCACATAGAGATTCGATATCATTACATCTGTGACATGGTGCAGAGAGGAGCCATAAAGCTCCAGTGCGTTAGCACGGATGAACAGGTTGTTGATGTGTTGACCAAGCCTCTATCTCGTGTAAAGTTTGAGCACTTTCGAGATAATCTTGGAATAGTCCAAAAGGACCTTCCTCGAAAGGGGGAGTAGTTGTTGTGATGAGACATCTCTTGCTTCCAGCTTCATTGTTGTGATGTAAAGCAAGAAGATGTGATGAGACTAGTACTGTGCTTTCAGCTTGACAGCTGTGACGTAAAGCAAGAAGATGTGATGAGACTAGTACTGTGCTTTCAGCTTGACAGCTGTGACGTAAATCCAGTCTAGTATTTTGCTTCCAACCTGATGGTTGTGACATAACGCAAGATGATGTGATGAGACTAGTACTGTGCTTCCGGCTTGACAGCTGTGACGTAAAGCCAGTCTAATATCTTGCTTCCAACCTGATGGTTGTGACGTAAAGCAAGACGATGTGATGAGACTAATATTGTGCTTCCGGCTTGACAACTGTGACGTAAAGCCAGTCTAGTATCTTGCTTCCAACCTGATGGTTGTGACATAAAGCAAGACGATGAGATGAGACTAGTACTGTGCTTTCGGCTTGACAGTTGTGACGTAAAGCCAGTCTAGTATCTTGCTTCTAGCTTGATTGTTGTGACGTAAAGCAAGACAAGTACCTTGCTTCCAGCTTGATTGTTGTGACGTAAAGCAAGATGAGTATTGTGCTTCCAACGTTACAGCAGCGACATAAAGCAAGTCCAGTATTATGATGAGCCAGCCTCGTGTTGGGATGATGATGTATTAGTTTTATACTAATCCATATCGGTGCAGATGATGATTGCATTCCTTTGAGAATGACGATGTTGTCGATGAAGAAAACTTCCGATGATTTATAGATACACCAGTCAATGTTCCAAGATGATATTGATGATACTATCCTCCTGATGTTGTTCATGATAAAGGCCTCTCTCTCTTCTGATGTTGTTGTAGAATACCCTTCTTGTTAAGGGGGAGTGTTGAAATAATGTAACTGCAAAGTGTATTCTTATTATTATTTGATATATTATTCATTGGATCAATCCCCATTGTGGATTGATCATGTTGGCTATTGTAAAAG
>ML777107.1:755023-768912 GCA_009831015.1 Picea engelmannii | reverse complement strand
TTTGTTGGGTTTTCTACCCCATGAGGGTTTCCCAGGATAAATGATGTGTCTCTTGTGATTGTGTATTTCTCAGTGATCTTATCTTATGTTGTTGTTATTCATTGAAATGCAAAGAACTATAATAATGGCTTAAACATTAACACCAGAGACACTCATGCTTGCAAACTAAAGAAAGCTTTATATGGACTCAAGCAAGCTCCAAGAGCTTGGTATGTCAGAATAGACAGCTATCTAATGAGACTTGGTTTCTCCAAAATTCATGCAGATCCAAATCTTTACTACAAAGTTGTGAACAATGCACCTGTGATTCTACTACTATATGTGGACGATCTATTTCTAACAGGTGAAGAGTCTCTCATCATCCAGTGCAAAAAAGAACTAGCTTCTGAGTTTGATATGAAAGATCTTGGTCTCATGCATTATTACTTGGGACTAGAAGTATGGCAGAAGCGTGGTGAAGTATTTCTTGGACAAGGAAAGTATGCAATAAAGATTCTTCAGAAGTTTGGAATGATGGATTGCAAATCCATGGACACTCCTATGACCACAGATATAAGAAAAATAAGAGATTTTGATTATTATCTAGTAGATCCATCACTATATCGACAATTGATTGGGTCATTGATGTATCTGGTAAATACTCGACCAGATATTTGCTTTGTCGTGAACACACTAAGCCAGTTCCAAGTGGAACCTAGACATGAGCATTGGACAGTTGCAAAGCATGTTCTAAGGTATATCCGTGGGACATTAAACTACGGTTTAAGATATACAGCATCCAGTGATATACAGCTTCACGGATTCACATATTCAGATTGGGCAGGAAGCGCAGAAGACAGAAAGAGTACTTCAGGGATGTGTTTCAGCTTGGGCTCCGCTATGATATCTTGGGGCAACAGGAAACAAAAGTTTGTCGCACTCAGCACAGCTGAAGCAGAATATATCACAGCATGTGAGGCATGTACAGAAGCAATATGGCTGAGAGAGTTGATCTCTGATTTATTTGATCAGGTTCCAGATTCGACCATAATACATTGTGACAATCAAAATTGTATAAGGCTATCAGAACACCCAATGTTTCATGAACGGTCGAAACACATTGAGATCAAATACTACTTTATTCGAGATAAAGTCCAAGAAGGAGAAGTAAATCTCTAGTACATCTCCACAAATGAGCAGACAACAGATATCCTGACAAAGCCTCTGTCCAGAATAAAGTTTACATATTTCTGAGACAAATTGGGGATCGTGGAAATAACTCCCTTAGCTGAAAGGGAAGAAATGACTCTCCAGGTTGGGAGGGAGCACTGACATATTATTGAATTGAGGACAATCATTTTCAAGGTTGAAGAATGGTCCAGCTTGGGCAGTTCCTTTCCAGTTCAGAAAGTGGTTTGAGATTTCTGACGGACAGGCATTTCCCAGTTCGGAAAATGGTCCAGATCGAACGGTCATTTTCATAATGAAAATGGTTCGATGGATTGTTGATGTACCATAGATAGCGATTTCCCATTGTGGTTAACATGGGGAATGGTCTAGGACAGTCTCTCTTCTTGATGGTCACTCTCAGTAGTGGTCAAGAAGACTGGTTTGCCTCACCGGACAGTCATTCTTTCGAAGCTCACAGTTGTGAGTAGTTTCGAAGAATGGTCCGTTTTGGAGGTTGGTGCAGGACAGTGATTTCCTTAGGAAATGGTTCAAACAATCATTCTTTAGGGCAGATTCATTCTCTCTAGGTTGCACTTTGTTTAGTGCCAGAGGAATGGCCCAGATAGGTGAAGGGTCCAGGTTCAGCAATCAAGGACAGGCTTTCCCTAGGGCAGACTCATTCTCTCCAGGTTGCACTTTGTTTAGTGTCGGGGAATGGCCCAAGATAGGGAATGGTCCAGGCTCAGAAATCAGGACAGTTATTCTTCCTTGCCTGAGAAGAATAGTCCAGATAGTCCATCATTGATGTTCTACTCTGAGGTCAGATACTCTTCCAAATCTCACAGATGTGAGTGGAAGAATGGCCTAGATGACTCAGTTTATATCATAACATTGTTTAAGTGCAGATTGATATCAGTTGATATAATGGAGACTGCATGTCTCCAGACAATAGAGATATGCTATTGTGGTGGATATGTTCCACTATTTGTGACTGTGTGTCACAGATTGAGTAGTTGTGTACTACTATGAATAAACACAGTTGTGTCTGTCAGTTGACATTGTATCAGTTGTCATGGAGATTATCCAGCTGGATAATAATGACGATGCTCGTGATGCTACCAGTTGAATGTTTTGTTTGTGCTCAAGACCATTATCAGTTATACCTCCCTAGCTAGGAGGGAGTGTTGATATTATGATAGCTTCGGGAGGTATCAACCTCCATTGTGACCCTTTGACAAGATTAGAATATTCTGGAAGCAAGAAAAGAAGTGAATGTAACCCTAGAAGAGATGTCGGCTAAGAGAGATAATTAATATGAATTAATTAGTACCCAGAATGAGAAGTCGGCCCAGGCAACCTGCCAAAGCCAGTATAAATACAGGGTGCCAGTTCTCACTATACACACAGCTCTCAGAATTACAGAGAGACACTTGTGTGCACTGCAATCTGGCAATCTTGTGCGCAAGTTATGGAGAAGGTGTTGCCGCCAGTTCTGAAGCCTATTGTTTCTATTTTTCTGGGTTGGAGCCTCTAATCAGCTTTGGTTACTTCTTGCTTGGTGCATTAGCCTTGCTTGGCTATTGGTTTGCTACCAAGATTCTTCTCTTTGTCAAGGTCAAGGTGCTCGGAGGGTGGCTTTGGCCTATGGTTGGGTGACAATAGTGATATTGTCTATGGTAAAACGAGCACATTCTAACAAGGGTTTCCCTATAGGGAATTCATTCTTGAAGTGTTTATATCTATCATAGACCCTACATCCAAAGGAAACACTTGCGTAGTCTAGGACTTGAGTATATCTCTAATTTTTGGCAATAATTTCCACACCATCAAGCAACCCAAGCCCTAAATCCATCTCAACTAGGTTGCATGCCATAGTTTGTATAGCCATATTTTTTTACTCTTCATCAAACACAAGAAAAGATCCAATGTTGTTTGCAATCTCCTTCAAGACTTTCTCATTCCAGAGCTCTAAGGGTGATGATGGCATTTTTACCCACACTAGATAGAGAATATTCTTTGCGCTTTTAGGTCAAAGCAAGAAGTCCATCCCTTGAAGGACATCATTGCGAGCCACAAAACTAGTGACCTTTTTAATATTTCTTGTATGCTCCTCGCTTTTGAATACAAATGTTATTCATCCTATGGCAAGGTGTGATACAAGGGCATATATCCAAGAATTTTAGCTCAACATAGGAATGATTCAACATTATGTATTTCCTCATTACTAAACAAAAAATTTCTGCACTTTCTTCTCCTTTCATTGTTCGATTCTTTTCTATTGATTTCTCACTATTAACCCCTGAAACCCCCACTAATTCCTCTACACTTAGGGATTTTCCACCTCCTTTAGATGAGGACTCTACCAATTTGCTTCCTTCTGCATAAAATATGTCCACAATCTCTTCCTTGATACCTCTAAAGGAACCATTACTAACCTTGACAAAAACCCTAGATCTCCATTGTCGACCTCTGGCAACCAAACCGTGCACTGGAATGTTTGGATGGACTGCTTCCTTGGGGTGTATGCCCAACTTCCCATCCTCCATTCATGTCATTTGAAATCACATGTACTCTCTTGATTGTCCTTTTGCTAGTAGAATTGTCATCATTGTCACCTTTTTGTTGATATACCTTCTTTCCTAAGTTTTGAGACTTTGAGAAATTTGAGGGTGATTACCTAGGAATTTTTGGAACAAAGTCTTGAGCCTAGTTAGGGTTTGCTTGTCAACATCTAGATTCCTCAAAGATGCCATTAGAGACTACACTAGATTCAAAGTCTCTAAAAATTCAGAATACAAAAAAAGAGCTTCATCCTTGTACCAAGATCTCATTATCTCTCCGTAAGAACTAAAGATCAACCCATTGGCAAGCTCAAATGTGATCCTCCCCATAATGAAAATGCTCCCCTTCCTCCATTGTTCCCCATAACTTAGGTGAAAATTCCTTCCTCCATCACCATAATACATCTATATACATAGATTTCATCATTCATAATCAACTTTAACCATATGTATATGTATATATTAAATTAATAATTTTCTGAATTTAAAAGTGTTTTTTGGTATTCGAAATGTTTTTTCTTCTAATTTCCATCATAAATTATTAGATTTCATCATTATTATTAGATTTCATCATTAGAATCAATTTTAACCCTATGTATGTGTATATATTAAATTAATAATTTTCTGAATTTAAAAGTGTATTTTTCGTATTCGAAATGCTTTTTCTTCTAATTTCCATCATAAATTATTATGAGCCGTAATGTCTATGCTGGAAATGTGCCCCATTTTGGAGCATAAACGACCCCTTTTACTTTAAATATTTGTGCCTAGTTTGAACGTTTCTCCCAAGGGGATATACTGCCTTTACCTCTTAAGTATCCTAAGCTTTGGAATTGGTAGCGTCAGTTGGTATTTGAATATCATGTAAAAGATTGAACCTTTTCTATATACTAGGTTATCAATTCTTGTAGCTTATCCACACCTAACCTTTTCTATATACTGGCTTATCAATTCTTGTAGCTTATCCACACCTCTTATGCACATTTTAAATATCTAAATTGACAATCTTAATATGTGGAATTGGTAGCTTCAGTTGGTATTTAAATATCATGTAAAAGATTGAACCTTTCCAATGTACTGGATTATCCATTCTTGTATCTTATCCACACCTCTTATGCACTGTAAAGTGTAAACTCAACCATCTCAAATGAAAAAATGCACCAACCGAAGACCTTTTCTATATACTGGGTTATCCGTTCTTGTAACTTATCCACACCTCTTATGCACATTGTAAGCTCAACGGTCTCAAATGAAAAAATGCAACCACCAGAAAATCGATACTTTGAAAATAAATAAATGATGTCATGACAGCACAGTTACCTACGCCATTTCTTGGAATTAGAATTGCTGGAGGAGTTTATCAGCAGATCTAGACATAAAATTTTGACCACCTACTTTGTCACATAGAACTCCAAGTTACATTATTTGCTTCTACAGTATTCAAATAACGCGCCTGAATGGATCATCATTACCCATTTTAGAAGTAAGGCTAATTCACAGAAAGCTAAAGGTGCCTGAATGGATCATCATCACCCATTTTAGAAGTAATTCCAATTCACAGAAAGCTAAAGGTGATGCCAATTTACCTCATTCAGTCGATGAGATTCCTAGAGGGCACCACATTACCATTGATAACTTACCAATCGCAACTATAGCAGGGATACTTGTTGAGGAAATTATAGGAACCTTTATGCTGTTTTAGCTCATGTCCAGCTTTAGCAATGACTGAAAAATGCAATCCTGCTGTACTTATGGCACCATGGGAGATATTTGAAAAAGCAGTGCAAAGTTCAAACTGCCAAGAACTTATCACAGACCTCCAATACTACAAACATATATCCATCAGGAAAGGAAAGGGAATTCTTGTAAAAAACTCAAATGGCATGCTTCACACTGTAGATTCTTCTGCAAAATTTTCCCTGTTGGTTAGCTGTTTCTCAGCTTTGGTTTCTGCAGAATTACCATAAATGTATGAACCAAACCCCCAAATCGTAAGCAGGAGAGAAAGAACTTTGAAGCCACCCATAGGGTCATGGAAACATACAACAGCTGCAATAGTAGTCAGAGGGACTCGTACTGCATTAAGCACTCCAGCCATCATCGTCGATGTCAGGTAAAGCACTGATACACTTCCTAGTATTCCAAGCTGGAAAGTTACAGACCCCCAGAAAAGTACCATATAGTACGAGACTGCCCCATGTTTAAACGCAGCTGCCTCTAACTTCATGGCTGTGAAATCGTCATTTATAATAACACCGATTGTCGTAAAAAAGCAACCGAACAGTGAAACCATCACCTGTTGTTCTAGGACAACATGAAAAGACTCCCTTCCCAATATCTTAATGAACAGAAGCTCTGATAATGCAAAAATTAGGCCATGCAATGCAGAACCTAAAATATCCCATAAGTAGGCAGCAGCATATTGGCGATGGCTTACACCTGCTGGTTTATCAGAGTCTGAGTCTATGGCTATAATCACAGCAGCTGCAGTTATAATCACTATTGAATTCAAAGTGGAAGCATTCAGTTTTTTTCTCACAATGAAATAAGCAAATATTGCTGTAAATGTGAGTGATGATGAAGCAAGAAGAGTAGCAGTTGATGCAGGCAAATATGAAAAAGCCCACGCATACAGTAGGTTGTCAACAGCACTTAACAAGCCAAGTATAGCATATGAAACAATGAGTTTCCAACTAAGTGGTGTAGGTGAAATTCCTTTCTGAAAATAAAATGGAAGTAGAAAAATAGTTGTTAGAGGCCAGCCTGCTACTTCTATCCATGACAACAACCACATACTCTTTCCACCATCAACATAGTATAGACGAGAAAGGAGGGTAGAAGCTGGAAAAGCAACCAGCATTGCAGAGCTGCTTAGGAAGAAGAGCACCCAGTGAATAGGTGTTTTCCTTTCAAAATACTTCCAGAACCTGGAATAAGTCGGGTACCTTTCTGACACTCTATAGAAATTTATTGGTTCCTGAGATATACCTGTTATATTGAGATGCATCAAATGTTAAGCACCCTTCAAGTATTCAATAAAAGACATGGAAGAATAAGTAGATTGAGAGGTAAAAGAAACACTGAACTCGAAACATGCACGAAAAACACATACTAGTAGTAGTAAGTCCTGCATGGTGCAAGCATTATTCATGGCATGCAGAAGCATACACTGAGACAAAATACAACTCATTATGTTTTTAGCGACACCAAACCCAACAACACATTACCACAAAATTTGAAGAAAGTAAAACTAAATGCACACAACGGTTCTAATGAAGTTTGAACATGTGATGAATGGATACTGAAAGTTTACAATAACTAATAAAAGATCTATATTGTATTATGAAGAACAAATATTTCAAAAAACAAGCTTCATATCTTAGACATGATGAATAGTAGTCTAGAATTGAATCAGCCGAGTTTTTAATTCCTAATTTTCTAATACAAAATCGAATGAATCTATGTTAGAGGGCAGCGAATCCCTTGACAATGAACCTTAAAATCTTAATATATGTGTGTGTTTTTGCGAGAGTGTGTACCAAACAAAATAAGAAATTGAAATATATAAGAAACATCAAAACACATAACATAACTTCTTCCTTAACTTCTCCCTTTTTGTCGGTAAGGATTTCAAGTGAGGAAGAAGAAGGTGAACCCAAAACCTACTCTAGAACCATCCACTACAACACAAGGATAATCACAAAGCAGAATTTGTCGTTTTCTTTTACAAACAACTGGTAAATCATCAACTCCTCTGTATAAACTGGATTGTAGATAGCATGAAAAATAGATCACTCCCTCAATAGAAGCCAGCTTCGACCAGCTGATCAATTCTGAAGAATTTCAAGTTGTTCCCCTGTATAAACTGGATTATAGCTAGCATGAAAAATAGTTGACTTCCTCAATAGAAGATAGCCTTTACCAGCTGATCTATTCTGAAGAATTTCGAAGTGTTAGTTTAGCAGGTCTACATTATAGTTAGCATGATTCTTTTAGGGAATAGATCAATGAATTTCTCTAGATTACTACAGATGATTTAAGCTAGTTAAGGTTGCAAATACTGGAAATGCTATTGTTCCATTACATTGAGACAATGACAGAATACAACATAAAAAACAGGTAGTTGCATTACAGTTTTCCAGACAACATTGACACACAATTGGCAAAACGTCATGCTTGGTCCGACAATATCAGAACCTAGTACATACACAAATTCCTAGACATGAGATGGTTTTGATGCAGGGTCAAAAAAGGCAATAAGGTTTTCCCAAAACATGCTACAAATTCACATAACCATTGCAAACCATTGCCAATTCTCAAGGGTCATAATATAATTACTGCAATATTAGGAACTCACAGATATTACGGTTAATTTGCATTGCCTGGTTAAATTAGATAATTTTTAGTAACTGTGGTGTTAACACATAAGATTGTATGGGTCAAACAAATTCACCTTAGTTTTGTTCTTTGAGTCATAAAAAGTTTCAAAAAAGTTTTTGTCAATAAAAGACCAAGGAACAAAAACCTCCTTCAGTTTATGCACATGTGTTATGATTTCAGATAAATTCCCAAAATACAATTGCTATAGGAGGGTTCTTGCACTTTTGAACAACTCATATTCAAGTCAGTTTTTCAGGGGTTTTGAGAAGGCGTTTGCAGTTCTTGATGACTCCATTGTGTAGCAGACATCATAAGATTTCCAACCATACCACTTGCAGCCCAAAAATCCTCTGGGAAGGCCTCCAAACACCATCTCAAAGACCATGCTGCGTTTCTGCTGAGAGCACGCTGTGCTTCTGCAATTTTTGAGTGACTAACTTCAAACTTGGATTCTGAACAAATTAGAAAGTATTTTTGAAAACTGGAGGATGTTTTTGTTCATCACATACCAAATAACAAAAACCTCTCTCCGTTTTGCAAAAAGTGTTATGGTTAGAGAGATATTTCTCTACCTTTGAGCCCTATGTTTGCAGAAAAGTGTGAGAATTTTGGTCAAATTTTGGTATTTTGGCAATTTCATGATGCACAGAAACGCAGCGAGCTCATGCTACGCTTTTGCTCAGAGGCTCCAAAGGAGGTCAGACTTGCACGGATGGATGACTTTTGATGTCTTTGGTGTTTCATGAAAGTTTCTAATTTTGGAGGAAAACTCAGAAAACACCCCAAATTTCATGTTTCTGCCATTGTTTTTCAACCCACGCTACACTTTTGGAGTAATCTTGGGGAAATGAAGTTTTGAGTGTCTTACAGGTGGTTTTTTGCAAGTTTCAAGGTTCAGTTGGTTAGAGGACATCCAAGGCTACCTTATCCAACCTTCAGATCATCAAAAATATGTATAAAAGCTATCTCAAAAGCTCCTCCAAGTGCACGCTACACTTCTGTCAAAATGCGCTACAGAATGTGTTGCAGAAACTCTGTTCTAAAACTGCTGAACTGGTATTTTTGACCAGTTGAATTCCGGGAGGATTTCCGGGTGAACCAGGATGAATTTTCAAAATACAAAGGAGGTTATTGTCAAGCACAAACCCAAGAACATTAACCTCTTTCATTTTTCACACAGGTGTCACGGATTGGGAGATTCGAAGGAATCTTTGAGCCCTATTTTTTCAGTTTTCATGATTTCCTGATTGAGACATGTTTTTGTGACACGTATTCCGGTCAGCTGGAGATGAATTTCAAGAAACCGAGAGAGGTTTTTCTTTAAAACAAGTTTATCTACAAAAACCGTTCTCATATTTTACACAGCTGTTGTAGTTTGAGAATTACAAGTGGCATTTTGAAGCCTAGTTTTCATAATTTCGCCTCCTGGACAGAAGGAAATCAGTGAAAACATGTTATTCTCTGTTTGTAATTGTTTATATTTTGGGAAAGGGGTTAGAGTTCGAATTGGTGAGCTGGAAAGGACCTATATGGCTATATATTCATTTTACAAGAGGGTAAGGAGGTTGGATTCATGAACCAAGAGAGGCTAGAGAGAGTAGGAGTAGGCAGTTTCTCTGTGTGTGTTCATTTGTAAGCTTGTGGGCATTTTATGATTGTAAGCATTACTGCTATTGGAGACTCATGAGAGCTGTGATTTCAGATTGTTATTCTTTGTTTATATATCTTTTTATTTGAATATATTGCAGATTTGAGGATCAAAGGCTGCCAATGATTTATGGATCCCTAAGCAGCAGAGGATCTGTTGTATTTTGCCCATCAGACATTGTTTATATTCAAGTATTTGTTGATTCATTAAATTGAGAGGATCTCTATTTAGTGAACATTCTATCTTATGTTTTCCTTTTTCATTTTTCCACCTATCAGCATATAATCTTGTTTTCTGTTGAGCAGCTTTAGTGCCTTCGATGAGTAGAATGCTTGTGACTCCATTGCCCATTGGTGTAGCCTACTGATCTGCAGTTTGTTGCCATCTCCCTTTCTTTCTCCATCTTGTCGATCCACCTATTCAAAACCAAAATTATCTTTTACATTCTGATGGGTGCTAAGCTTACACTTTAGCAGTCAAAGTGTGACTTTCAGTGCTAACAAGTGGCAAATCGCCTTTGCGTGCCTCTGCTGGGAAATTCTATGGATAAAATCAATGGATGCCTTTAACAAAATCTTATATATCTTAGCAATATTCATTGTACGGGATAGACGCGATGCTCAGCAAGTTAGAAGCCATATGAGAGGGGCCGGGTAATGGCGTGGTATGAAGAAAAGATAAAGTGTCGAAAGCGAAGCAATTACACTACTATTATTGAGTACATCCATCCATAAATGGTGAATGGGCATTGTGTTTGCATATGGGATGAATATGACTGACATACATATAAGTGGAATTCGAAAATACATACGATTTCGAAATTCAAATTTGCCCATCAAGTTCGTATCTATTTCTATGTCATCCATAATGGGCATCAGATTGATTATACTCACTTGGGCGAATGCTGTCTGTTTCCGTTGCTTCTACCCCCATGCTGAAGAATAACCTGCAGGGCTGGTCTTGCTGATAGATTGAATCCGATAAGGCTTCGTTGTTATGAACTAAAGGTCTTCTTACAGGCTTGCAGAAAGTCGGAGTGATTATGCCGAAGGCAGGCATGTATATATAGGAAAAGCTTTTGGCTGAAACCTATCAACAGCCTAAAACCTGTCAACCAAACGATCAACCCAAAACACCCAAAACCTGTCAATCAAACCACCCTCAAGCATGTGGCTTCACACCTTTCTCCCTCCAGCTCTCAAGCATGTCGCGTCACACCTTTTTCGTCTGGCTTGGTGCAGGCTTTATACACCTCCAGCGGTCAAGCATTTCGCCTCAACCGGTTTTCTCGACCTTTTTGGTCCAGCTTGGTGCAGGCTTTGACTTCTGCTGCTTTCGTATGCCTCCAACTGGTCTCATCAAGCGCAGCACCCACTCTCTCCGGTAACAGTAGCATGCAACCTTCAAGCGCAACACCCACTATCTCCAGCAACAGTGGCAGAGCCATCAAAATGCTTGCCCATTCAACAGATATTCCGATTAAAAAAATTTCCGAAGCCATCAAATCCTTCGCCATTTTTTCGGGCTCCCTTCTGCAGCTTGCCTTTGCAACAAGAAATATCTACTTAAATCCAACTATTTACCTTATTTAAGCTCATTGCCCCATTCTCTACCACACAAAAAAGCTTCAATATTCATCGTCCGCTCGTCTGACGTAAAAGGCAAGAGCGGGATTGGAACTCGAGATCTGCCATTATTTTGTGAACAGAAATTACTCTGTAGCCAATATTGAAAATGTTAAACGCATTGGGATTCGATTCCAGGTCTCTCCAACAGATAAGCTAGACATGTGAAGAAAATGATGCACCAATCCATACCCATCATCGACGACATCTCTGACATAAAATATTTTTTTATATTGAATTCAGGTCGATTACATACCTTCGAAAATCTCTTCTTCACGACTCCACTTTTCGTCCGTGCAGCATTTTACAGCCTTGAGTCAAAGCAGACAGGCTGAGAATCGAACTCAGGAGTTTCCCTTGCCAGCAAAAGACAATTCAACATTACCAACAAAGAATTCAAACTGAACACATGGTTTGATTGCACTTATCCCATATTCTCGCTTCTTTTCTTTTCTTTCTTTTTCCTCACCCAACAATTGCTAAAAATTTGTAAAAACTTGTAAATTTTGGTGAATGTTACCAATCTAAGCATATTTTAGGTAAAGATAGGTGAATATTTAAAGAGAAAATGACCAATTGGTAAATATGTTTTTTGAAAAAAAGCCCAAAAAATAGCCAATTAGCAAAATTTCACCACTAAAAAGTGTTGAAATTAGTGTCGCTGCAAAAGTCATTGTCCAGGAGGATGGCATAAGACCCTAGCTGAGATCTTGGGCCCCCAGTACACTCTTAGGGTTCTTGGTTTGGGACCAAGTAGTTTGAGCCATGGCAAAAGACCCTAGTGAGGGCCCCCAGTGTATTACTGAAATTCTTGGTCAATGACCAAGCAGTGAGTCCCTAAATGTGTTCTAGGGCCCCTGAATGTGTTCCAGGGAATCCTTGTTCGGTGCTTGGATTGATCCTTGAATGTGTTCATTGGTGGTTGATGATGTAAGTCCCTAGATGTGTTCTAGGGTCCCTAGATGTGTTCTAGGGCCCCTTGGATGTGTTCCAGGGAATCATTGTTCGGTGCTTGGATTGATCCTTTGATGTGTTCCTTGGTGGTTGATGATGTAAGTCCCTAGATGTGTTCTAGGGCCCCTGGATGTTTTACAGGGAATCTTTGCTTAAATGCTTGGGTTGATCCTTGGTCTTGTACTTTGGTGGATGAAAGACCCTAGATGTGTTCTAGGGCCCCCAGATGTGTTCTGGGGTACCCTGGTCTTGGACCAGGTAGTTCTTGGTTGTGTACCAAGATGTGATGATGTGTGATCTTCCTCCTCTCTCCTGGGATGGTCCATGAGACCTAAGAGCAGCCACAAAGATGAACATGACCACATCATGGATGTTTCCTCCTTGGCAGTGATGATAAAAGTTTATAAGCCATCCTGAGACTTATGTGGACATGTTTTTCCATTGAAGAGGAACCCCTTGACTTTGTCTTGTAGTCCCCCCTTTCTTGTTTTTGTTTCCCTCCTTGTTTAATGTAGTGTTGGGGTTTTATAAGTCACTTTGACTTATTTGACTTTTAATTAATATTTTATTAATTAAAATGGCATTTATTTATTTATTTTAAATTAACCCTAACCCTCTTCTTAAACTATAAAAAGGAACCTACCCTCCCTCATTCTTACACTTACTCATATCTTTCTCTCCTCTACATTTCTTGCTTGAGTTTGTTACGACTACCTCAGTCCTTCTTGGTACGGCTCCCTTAGTGGTCTTTCTCTTACAACTTTGAGGTGTTGTTTGGACTTTGTCCTTCTGTTGACTGGGAGTTTCAGTCTGGTTTCGTTTGTTGGTCTAGTAGTGCTACAAACCTTCCCTTTGTCTGCCTTTGATGTCGCGGACCTCCTTTTGTTGTGTGTTGAGTGGGCGGACCTCCTCTTGTCATGTGTTGAGTGGGCTAACTTCCTCTTGTTGTGTGTTGAGTGGGCGGACCTCCTCTTGTTGTGTGTTGAATGGGTGGACCTCCTCTTGCTATGGGAGGACCTTCCTTTGTTATCCTAAGTTTGTCATTGTTGTAGTTGGGTTTTGCGGTCTTCTCATTGTTTCATTCTAAATTGTTGTTGGGTGCTTTATGGTTGTCATTGTCCCACAGACATCCCTTGACTCTTTCTTCCTTAATTGTTGGTGTTATTATCATGATTGTTGTCTATCAGTTTTGAGGGTTTGACAAACACTAGGTTCTATTAATGTTTATGCCATTATTATAGTTCTTTGCATTTCATAAGATAAGAGCATAATGAGAACAAGATCACTGAGAAATACACATCCACAATAGACACAACATTTATCCTGGGAAACCCTCTAGGGGAAGAAAACCCAGCAAAAACTTCCTTATCATAAATAGCTTATCAAATGTTCAATAGATAACTCAACCAATACAGAAAATCCTCCTCCGAGAGATGTGCCACCCTTCTTCTCCTCTCACCAACTTGAAATTGCAGCTTGCCTCATAAGAGAATGAGCAAGTGAAGTGTGTGTTAGAAGTGAGGCGCTAGCCTCTTATTTATATTAATCTGGCACGTGTGAAGAGTCACCATC
>ML777107.1:726758-749041 GCA_009831015.1 Picea engelmannii | reverse complement strand
TCCTCTCACCAACTTGAAATTGCAGCTTGCCTCATAAGAGAATGAGCAAGTGAAGTGTGTGTTAGAAGTGAGGCGCTAGCCTCTTATTTATATTAATCTGGCACGTGTGAAGAGTCACCATCTGGCAGGGCCGACCTCTCACATTGGATGGGTAAATCCACCTTTAATTAAATCTGGCCCTTTCAATATAACTGTTGGGGGCGACTTCTTATTATGCACATTGTAATTGTCCGATGACCAATCCGCAAAAGGGGATTTGGTCCTTATACAATTACCGACTTGATTAATCCTCAATGGGGATTAATCTAATAATAAAAATATTAATAATGACATGATTAATCCTCAATGGGGATTTAATCCAATAATAATAATAACATGATTAATCCACAATGGGGATTTAATCCAATAACAAAATAATAAGAATGCTCTTCGCAGTTACATTATTTCAACAGGTTCCTATAGCACTTCAGCTCAGATTGGATAGTTTTGAATGAGTTGTTTTTTGTGTTTGTATCATCCCTATTATTGTCGATTGACCTTGAGTCCTCCTTGGCAAAACAATCCACTCAAGATCTTGGTGGAGGTAAAACCCTTGGGGTATTGACCCATGATATTTAAGCAAAATTTATGAGAATATTTAAGAGGACAACATCTATATGTCAGGTACATCTTTGATTGGCTAAAGGTAAGTTCAAAATTATTTTTATTTGAAATCTACACTTAATCTATATTCAAAAATTTTGTTGTATGTTTATATTTATCTTTACATGTTCAGATCTCACAAACTATGTTTAATCTACTTCAATTATTGTTTTAAGAGTTGATATGTTTGTATTGTTGAGTTTTGTTGATGATTACAACTGCGTGAGACATCCTCTAGGACACACACTGATTAAGTCGACTTGAGAGAGAGCCCATGAGTTGGGTGTGCCCATGAGATGGGTATGTGGTTCCTATCTGAGACAGAATTTGAACGTTGTGTTGACCTCCTTTGTGTAGAGAGTTGAGATGATATTCCAAGTGATTCTCCTATGTAACGTAGTGAGAAAGAAGATATGTTGAGTTGGATGTGCTTGTGGTTGAGCACAGGTGAATGTGTGGAAAATCCCATGAGTTGGGTGCATCGCTCTGAGACAGAGATGAAACAATGTATTAGACTCCTCTGAGCATAGAGTTGAGATGATGTACTTCAAATGATTTTCTTGTGTAACGCAGTGAGAAAGAAGATCTGTTGATTTGGACGTGCCTGTGGCTGAGCACAGGTGAACATGATCCTAGTGGTTGAGCACTAGTGAGTGTGGTTCTCCTGTGAGATGCAGTGAGATAGAGATGTGGACATCCATGTGGTTGAGCACAAATGGATGTGCCCCTAGTGGCTGAGCGTTAGTGGGTGTATGAGATCCCTTGCTATATTGTTCAACAGTTAGACTTACCTGTAACCCTATTTGTGATGTAAAGGGTACAGGTCGGACCCACCATAAAGTGAAAGAAAATTAATGTAAAAGATAATTAATATTGTGATTATTAATTATATTATGAGTTATTGAGGTCGTCCCTATTGAACCAATAGACACTATTGTTGACAGGTTCAGTCTAATATAAGTAAAGGTAAACTCCCCATTGAGGAATCATATTAGAAGTGTGAGTTTGGAAATTTCAGCAACCACTTGTTCTTGGGAAAAGTGCGCACCTCTCTCGGGCGCTAGTCTTCTAGGGTTTGTGAAGTACCCTTTTGTGTGCTATTTGTTTATGGTGGTGGAGGTCTTTCTCTTGAAGAATATAGCAAAGGATTGGTTGGGTTTTCTTCCCTTGTTGAGAAGGGTTTCCCAAGATACTTCTTGTGTACTTGTGCATGGTGTCTCTTCTTGTGATCTTGGTTGCTGCAACAAATTGTCTATGGTTTAAGTAAAAAGCTAAAGATGAAATGAACTTCATGCTTAAGATTAGTTTGTTGAAAATTCAACATGGTATCAGAGCATAGGTCTTGAAGAACCCATTGCACAAGCATCTACCAGTCATTCTCTCAATTCTGTAGAATCGTACAACCCTCCTAGGGTTTCCATAAAATCTGTATGGCTCTCCTTTCTTAGGTGTTCTAGCCCTTAATACTTGGACGTTGGGGACAAGTTTGGCATAGGAGAGCACGACCTCCTCTAGCGCACCTCCAAAGACTCTCAAAGTGAAATTTCGAGCATTTTGAAATTTTGGTTGTAGGGTTTCTAGGGTTTCGCAATTTTCTGCAAAATTTTGGCTTTAAGGTTTCTGCAACTCATTGAAGGAGCCTTTTCAACTCACCAGTATTCCTGTGACATTCTTAAGGCTTATTGTTGGCATTCATAAGCCCAACAAAACCTAAAAGTGTTAGCCTAGCCTAGCCATTAGGTTTTCTAAGACCAGTTGGTGAGACTTTGTGAAGAAATTCGAAAATATGAAGAACATGACCTTAGTGGAAGATAGGCTTGATGGATCAAGCAACTTTAGCTTCTGGAAGTCAAGGCTTCAGGTCACCCTTGAATAAGATGATCTTTTGAGTGTGATACAAAAGACTTTACTAGAAACAACTACCGATGAAGAGAAGGAAATAAGAAGGGAAGAAGATGTCAAGGAAAGGACAATAATCATCTACTCAATAGGAGATTATCTCCACCTCATATTTCCAACCTGAAGACAACTTATGAAATGTATGAAGCACTGAAAGATATGTTTGAAAGTGACAACACCCTCAAAGCCCTTACCTTAAAGGGCCAGCTTCAAAGTACCAAAATGACAAAAGGTGATAAAGTTGTTACCTTCTTTATGAAGATATCAGAGATCAAAGAATAGCTAGGTGCCATTGGAGAAATCATGTCTGACAGAGAACTTATCTTATCAACTCTCAACAATCTTCCAAAACACTAGGAACCTTTTCTTCAAAGCATCAGTGGAAGAGAAAAGTTACCAACTTTTGATCATCTGTGGACATACTATACTCAAGAAGAACTTAGACTTAGAAATAGAGGAGTGGAAGACTCCCCTGATGACAACCATGCTCTTGCACTTCATACAAAGAAAGGAGGAAGATTCAAAAGAAACTTCAGACAAACATTCAGAGATGAGAAGTCTCCATCAACCTTAGGTCATAATCAAAGAAAAGATGTTTAAGAGATTCAGTGCTTCAGATGTGAAAAATATGGGCACTATGCCATAAATTGTCCAACCAGGAAGAAAGGAAGACAATATGCTTCCACCACTGACATTGATCCAGACCCACCTCAAAAGGATGAAGATAAGAGAGAGGAGAAGTACTTCCTCTAAACCAAAATACAGAATTGAACATGACTGCAGATCCAGGTAAATTGTTTGATCATTAAAACTAGAGTTGATTGAATTCTTAATAAGAGAAGGGTATTATCTCTAGTGTGGGAGCCCTCATGATTTGGACCATTATCCCTGGTACGGGAGTCCAAACCTTATTGATTGATTATTATGTTAGTCAAGAAAAACACCTTAAGACATAAAATATCTAGCAAACAAGTAAAATAAGACATCCATCCTTCAGACTTCAGAGAAAGTTACTTGAGTCGGAGGGAGACAAACAAAATGAAAAGAAGGAAACCCCTTCAGCAGTTCAGAGGGAGACAAACATTATTCCAGCCAATCCAGTTGCTCCAGTTGATATGTCCAGAGATATTGCAGTAGGGCATAAAAGGCTTGCCTAGGCTCGACAAAACTTTGCAGAAGGAAGAGGAACATACAAGTCCCTCAAGGGACATCCCGTGAAAGCAAAAGAGATTTTCGAGCTACCCTTCAACCATGATCCACTTCATTGATTATGAGGCTCCCTGTCATGGAGAAGTGATAGGTGAACAGGTATGGAAAGATGCCATGACAAAAGAACACCGGTATATCTTAAAGAATGATGTATGAGACATTGTTCTGACACCACAAGGGAAGTCTATGGTGACTTCCAAGTGGATCCATAAAATCAAGCATGCAGCTGATGGAAGTGTCGAGAAATACAAACCGAGATATGTGGCCAAAGGATTCCCACAAACAGAGGGAGTTGTCTATGATGAGACACTTGATCCAGTAAGCCCAATACACTTTCATATGTAATACCATCCATGAGTTGGAAACTACATTAGATGGATAGACTCTCCATGAGTTTGGGTTTCGACAAAGGTGTTGCTGATCCAAACCTATATTACTACATTGTTGACGAGATCCTAATTTTGATGACTTATTCAAGAAGTTGTGTTGTTGGATACAAGCAAGCTTTGACTTCTGATTTCGAGATAAAGAATCTGAGTATAATGCACTACTTTTTGGGACAAGAAGTATGACGAAAGACTGATGAGATTTTTCCTGAGTCAAGGAAAATATATAGTGGCGATATTAAAGAAGTTCAGTATGACTAAATGCAAATCCATGCCTACACCAATGATGATGGATTTGAAGAAAATGAATGATGATGATTCAAACAAGATTGTTCCACAGCTGAATGGATCAATGATGTATCTGGTTAAACCCAGACTTGATATATGTTATGTAGTGAATGTACTTAGCCAATTCACGAGTCAGCCGAGACAGACTCACTGGACAACAACGAAACATGTATTGAGATATCTAGGAGACACAGTTGGATATGGCCTGAGATATGTCTCCAATGTAGACTTGAGTTTACAGGGATATGCAAAATGGACAGAAAGTACAATGGACCGGAAGAGCATATATGATTGTTGTTTTACCTTGAAGATTGTCATGGATTCCTGGTGCAACAGGAAACAAAGCTCTGTGGCCTTGAGTACCACAGAAGCAGAGTATATAGCATTGAGTGTGCGAAGCAGTGTGGCTTCACAAGCTTCTGACAAATTTACTTGATCATGAGATGGATTCTATGATTATAACCAGAGTTGTGTGAAGCTCTTTGAGAACCATGTGTTCCATGATAGATCAAAACACGTTGAGATAAAATATCATTTTCAGAGACATGATGTAGAGGAAAGCAATACACGTGCAATACCTTCCTACACATGAACAAATTGCAAACATCTTCACCAAACTGCTTGCCAATACAAAGTTCAAGTACTTCTATGCAAGACTTGGTCTGATGGAGAATGCCTCCCTAGTTGAGTGATCTGAAAATGAGAGGTTTTACTGACAAATTTTGCAAGTTAAGTTTATGTACTTTATGCACCTGATCGATAAGAATGTGAAACACATAAAATTTACAAATTGTTGTGGAATAACAATTATGACATGCGGAATTTAAAAGAATATAAATTGCAAAATAAGGAGAATAGTAGAAGAAATAAACAAGAGAGAAATAGACACGATTGTTACCAGAGTTCACCCAATGATGGCTACATCTCTGGGTCCCGCTTCCAATGGTGACCGCTTTATTTCTCTCTCCAAATGCTCATTACATCAATAAGAAGCCTGCAATCTATTACAAAAGCTCTCTAATTTGTTGCATACGTGATCTCCATAAACAAATCTGTTTTTCTCTCAAAGAGACTCAATAACCTTTTCCCAAAAATTCCCTTTACATTGGAAAAATACCCTTGCTTAAATAAATAGCAAAAGAGTCTTAACTAAATCCAACTAAAAAGATATTTGAATCCACTTTAAAATAATGGATAATATCCAAACTATATCCCAAAATATCATATATCCAACAATATGAATTTGACCCACTTTATAAATGATATGGTATCCACTTTATTTCTATGACATATGGCATAAAATATATTAAAACCATACATAACAACCCAAAATGTGGTTTAATATTTCCTTGATTTTCATGGGATTCGATGCCTTTTAATGGGGATATGAAATATATCTCATAAAGTATGATATTTTGAATTTAAATATGGTTAAAACAAGGGCAGCATGCTGTGAGCTGTGATGTATTGCCTCCGAAATTAATCCAAAATCATATAGTTTGTAAAGATGAAATCACAATTTTCCATCAAAGTGTAAATTCCGACCACCAAATTTTAATTTTGATTAAATGAGGAAGAAAAAAAAAGTATATAATGAACCCTTATCCTACGCTAAAAAAATTAATGGAGGGGAAAGGTAAATTAATCGAGGGGAAAGGTTGTTGATCAAATTATGTGATTTGACAACATTGATGAAAAGCGGGGACAATGTGACGTGTCATTAGATGTGGATTGCAACATACAAATTCCATGTGACACACATCATACTACTTTTAAAATCACAAACAAAACCAAAAAATGTCAAAATTACATCATGGAAAATTCAACATCAAATATATTCATATTATAATATGTCAAAATGATGAATGTGAAAATTACAAAACTCAGAGTTTTCCTATACCTCCAGGAATACAAAATTATAAACGTGATAACTAGTCTACTCCATGTGTTTTCAACCTCCACATCCTCCAGTGGAACAGATCATAAAAGGCGTTGTGGCCAAAAAAAAAAGAGTAATCAACCTGTTAAACATGTCAGTCTCTTGCAGGCCTCTTCAACAATTAAGGGAACTTTTTTGTCCCCTTTTTGAGGCTGTGTGCTTGCTGCTCCTTCTTTCCTCCTTGGGCAATTGTGTTTCATTAGGTTCCTTCTGAAACTGTGCAACTTCCCTTGGGGAGACAACAGTGAAAAATTCAACTTCTCCTTTGGTAATATGAAGAAAAAGGACTTTAGCCTTAATATAGGACCCTGTATAATTCATCTTGTACTCACTGCAATCCACAAGCATCTTCCATCAAAAAAATTGCCTTCTTCCCTATTGGTGTCACATACTTCCATAGAGGGGAATCAACAGGATATTTCTTCTCATTTTCTTCACCATCCCCTCTCCCTCTCCCTCCTCCACTTCTCCCACCACAAAATCCGCAGCCAACTTATGAACATGAGGCCATTGGAAAAATACACAAGAAAATGAAGAAGGAATATGAAAGAAAATGAAAAAGAATCAACATGATATTTTTTCTCATTTTCTTCACCATCCCCTCTCCCTCCTCCACTTCTCCCACCACAAAATCCACAGCCAACTTATGAACATGAGGCCATTGGAAAAATACACAAGAAAATGAAGAAGGAATATGAAAGAAAATGAAAAAGAAATGAGGGCTTTCTGCCTGCCAAAAAACAATTTTAACAGGTATGTCTTCAACTGTGGATTACAAACCCGCCAAATGGGAGTGATGGTATGCCAATCTGCTATCTAAATGGGGATTATGCTCTCCAAATGTGTGTTATAACCATGCTACTGCTCTCCAAATGTTATTGTCAATTTGCCATCGTGCTCTCTCAATGACAACAAGTGCTCTCAAAATTTGTTCAACAAAAAGGATTAGGTCTTTGTTTATGTTTTAGGATGAGTGGACAAGTAATGTGTGCCCCCTGCCCTCCCCTCTCTTTTCCTCCAAAAACAAGCTCGAACCCTCAAGAATCCCGCAAGTCTTTTTTTTTAATTTTTCTTATCAGAGAAGATATCTTTCCTATACACATAGGGATCTTGTACATGTCAAAACGGATCAGGGAATCTGATCCATTTCGAATTCAAAATGGATCAATTCCTCAAGATTCAGATACAGATTGTCAATTCCAAGATTACAATCCATACCAGGAGTGAGAAGCATTGTAGGAGTTTAAACAATTTTGGTAACTGTCTAAAACCTCGTTTGTATATTTGTAAATGCTTTTGAACAATTTCCAGAAAGCTATAAACCTCAACTCCACATTCACTTGGAAAAAATACCCACTTTAACATGGAAAGAGAAGGGTTTGAACCTTTACATTAATTCTTTAAAACCTTTAAATATATTGGTTGTAATTTATTTATTTTAAGCTTTGGGCCATAGTCTAAATGTTCTACAAAATGATTTTTTTTCGACGATTTTTTCGGAGAACATTTGCCTGAAATTTGGTAAGAAATTGTTAGATCCGCAGATTTGAGTGACTATTTCTGTATAATCCGAGTGCCCCAGGGGTTTTTCAGCATGCTGAATCCATTTCTGCATTTAGAAATGGACTTTAAACAACAAAAAATAGTGATTTCGTGCAGATTTATGTCGTCGGATTCTGGTAAAAAAAGCCATTTCGTAAAACAGTTAGACAACATCGGCTTTAATGATTAAAAACATATGTTTCCTCCTAAGAAGTCACAAAATCACAAGTTCAAATCCAAAGGGGATATGGTATGTATACCTCCGTAGAAAACCCTAGACAAATTAACATAGACCTACCCCTCACACTATGGTAACCACCATATAGTGCATCTCCAACATCATATACTATTTGACACGGAAGCATTTATTCCACGACAATAAAAGGCACCAAACAGTGTGAGAAGAAATGCCTTAGTAATCATAGATAACAAGATGTGTGAGTGTGCCATGCAACTATGAAGGCAGAAGTGCCAAGTATTACATATGTTAAAGATAAACTAGCATCCTCAAACTCAAACTCAACCTCCCTTCCACGCTTCTCTAGCAGGCTCACTATCTTCCTCCCCATTTGATACTTGAAATCCACACCAAGAAATATGAAACAGGTTATATTTATCCAAATTTATCCTTGTGATTAGTCTTGCCCTTGTTATGGCATTAATATCATGTTTACATTGTACAAATTTATAATGATAAGAACTGAATTGCAATTTTCAAAAACGTAATGTTCCAGAGGCTAGTACCATTTTATTTATGCAAAGCTCTATGTTGTACCCAATGGCCTCCGAATCTTATTGGCCTTGGGGAATCTATCCATAGAGTTGATGTAAGACCATAATTTACAGAATTTCCAGATTCATTACCATAGGTGCCGAAAGAGAAAGATCAGATTGCCCTGGAAACTAGGATCTTTACTGGTTAGAGGAGATCTTCTTGGATAACTCTAGAAAGGAGCTGGTTTTAGAAACTAAAAATTTTCAAGTGACACTTGAACTCTTTCAATCCCTATTGATAGCCAGGTGACTCCAACTATTTCTCATTAAGGAAATCCAATGCATCCTAAAACTCTGCTTGGAATTGGGTAGTTAGGAAAATCTAGATGCTATGGGACCACAAATTTGTATGAAAAGTCGTTACTGCTCCTTCAATTACTTGGTAACCCTTGCTGGGAAATATGGAACTCCACAGGACGTCCAGGTTGCTAAACTAATATGTAGAAGCCAGATTAAAACATCCCTGTCAGATGATTTTGACCCTCCTCTTCTTTCACCTCTGAAGTTACAATTTATTTTAAATAGTAAAGTTAGGTGCATTTATGTAGGAGATGAAGAGAAATATATACAGAGAACCCCAGATTCTAACAACATGGACTTATGTTTGAGGCCTGGATTCTGGCACCAAAGTATAACTTGTCTGGTTTTGGTTATCGCCTACAACAAACATTGTCATTAATTGTTGGACCCCCAAGCCACAGTGAGAACATGGGAGGCTAATAAGTATGGAACGTTTGAGGCCTAAGACTATTAGACTCGGACCTTTATAGGTTTTAAACTGGATACACCAATAGATATGTCTCCAACCCATCATTACCACCCAGATTACAATGTAAGCTTTTGACTTAATACGATCTATAATTATTGGTCCTCACTTGGTCAATTTGCACAAGCTAATAAATTAAGACAACTATTGAAAGGCCTTCACATTGCACTCTGTGAAGAATAAATCAAAAAAATTATTTTGACTAATATATCCATCTTCTTAAAATACATATTGAGTTATTTTAAGAATCTTCTTTTACTATATCTTGCGAAAGAAACAACAACTTCCAATTACCTAAAATGAAGCAAGATCCAGTAGCTCTTTGTACCCTATGAAGTTGTCTTTGGTAGCTATGGAATACTCAACAAAGCCCAAAACGAAGTCAAAAAATTTTTAGCACCAGCATAATTAAGGATAAGATATCAACATCTGAGCAGTGAAAGCACATTAGAGCAAAATGGCCTTAGTAAACTGATGGCTAGTGAAGATTTTCTAAAAACAAAATTGTAAGGAAAAGAGTCTTTTAAACTAAAACATGCCATAGGTGAGCTTCTCAGGTAATTTAATGTAAAGGTTTCCTGCACTGAGGTCAACCTTCAATTGGCATTGATGTCTATGATTTGACTATAAACATTGTCACTGAACTACATTATGTATTTTTACTGTGACTCCAACTAGATCAGCTCATCATCGCATATCAGTGAGAATGACATTTACGTAATAAGCCATATCCTCTGCATCATGAGTGAAACACCAAATCCAGACAAACCCAAAAGGTGTAGAGTATATCAAGCATTTTTTTTTTCATTTGAGACTAACCAATCTATAAAATAATTTACAAAGACAGTCTAATTTCAACCAGCTCATGGAATTGAAACACAGATCATCTCTGATTGCTACACAATTTTGCAGGAGAAACTCCTAAACCACTTGACATTAACAAATCACTCAGAGAAATAGGAATTGAAACGAAAAAAAAATAAAAAATTGGAATGCTCTTGAATAATCTCTTTGTATCATTACTTTGAACTATAAGTAAGACAATACATTTGCCTGGTGATCTGTTGTCTCGAGAACTAAAACTTATTCAACTTCTTGAGTTGTTCTACCAAATACAATTTTAAGACTAACATCACTTGAGAAACTACTTGGAAGTAATATGTGTTGAACGAAACACTTTTCAAAGGTCAATAACAAAAATAAAACTAAAATTAGGCACAATGCTACATATCCTACTCATAACAGAAAAAATACTTGCTTGTTTGGCTTAAATTCTTCCCTTCTAAAAGGAATCCAATACAAAATGAATGGACAAAACCTTGCAGAAAGGATTTGTAAACCCAGAACCCGTCGACAACTACATTAGCACTGTGGCATTGTCTTCAAGATGAACAAGTACCAGCGCCATCTTTGCAATCCTTGGTGAGATCACCAAATGTGTCGAACTGTTTTTTGCCTCTGTAGAACACTTAAGTATCAACCTCAACTCTCATGTACCCATCAAAATCAACAGGCTTCCCATTGCTCAAAACCACGATCTCATTATACCATTCACTATTCTCATCCCAGAGGTCATTGAATTCATCCAGAAAATGAAGCTTGTAAGTACTTCTGAGGGGTTCGAAGAACCCGGTGTCCATCTCATTGGTGGCAATATACACATCCCTGTTCTCATCTATTCTATACCTGAGTTTCTCCCGCAGGGCATCAGGACTTGTGTCCTGGTCTAGATTAGGCCATATATCTCTGTTTTTGGCCTTCTCCCTTCTAACAACGTGAACTGAATCAAAATCCCAGTTCATTCTAGTACTGATTGCTGACACGATCTCCATCAGCCTTCTAGACTTCCAGATCAGATCCCAAGGCCTTTGTATCACATTCTTCATCTCGCCTTCACAGACTCAGTACGAGTAGTTATCCGTCTCCACACCATCAAACGTCCTCCAGATTAGTTTGTTTTGATCCTCCTTCAGTTGCATCGGGGTGACCTTGAAGTCATTCACCATATTAAGATTAAGCCCATCTTGCTTTTGCCACTTGTTCCAATCCGTCCAGAACTAGGCCTGATCTATCACAGAGGTCGATTCCTTTAAGTGCTCGAAATCAAAATAAAATCTGAAATCCTTCCTTGGTTCATCTTGGTGTCCCAGACTATTAGACCCAGACAAACAAACATCCAATTCCATAACAAAAGTCCTATTCAAGTACCGAGCTTCACCTAATGCACACATAAAACTCCACAGATACTGACTCATCGATTTACAATAATTCCCACCACGAGATTACATCAAGTATTACTAAAAGTCCCCTCAGATTTCACCTCGGGAACAAAATCATTCACAGCTTCTCCCACTGCAGGCATCTCAGTCAAGGGCTTCAGCCTCTCAGGCAGAAACCTTGTAGGCTTCTTATGCTTCCTCTTCCGAGCTTTTTTCCCCAAATGCCAATCCCCAACACCGACCACTGTGTAGTTGCATGAAATGGCATAAGTGAGTATATTATACGTAACAGGTGAGTAGAGAGAATGGAAAGAGTGGAAGGATCGAGGCCCGGCTTCAGTTCGTGAGGAACACGTCAGTGAATGGATAAGGATGAAGAGTTAAAAAACTGTACTTTTTCATTAATTCAAGGTTTCGAAATACGTGAAGGCTGCAATAACACTATCAATTTATTGACCAATGAGGAGTTAAAAAAATACTATTTTTATTATATTAACAAATATATTTTTTATTTGTTATGTTGAACATTACAATTGATATAAATTTTTCAAGTCAACAGAAAACTAATATAAAAGTCAATGCTAACTCATTGTTATATACTACCTTTGACAGTGCAATAACCACACGATAAAAGTTTCAACCCATTTTTATGGCAAATAATATGCAGTGCCTTTATATGGAGTGGTAACCATATGCTCACATGTTGGCACATCCGTTGGCATATCCTAACTTTAACTCTCGTGGAGATTTGAAATCCCATTTTTCAAGCCGAACATATCATATAGTATGTTGATATCGTGGCATATCCATTGAAAAGGGGAGAGCATTTGTATACTATAACAAACGATGACCAATTAAATATAATATTGCCACAATCAATTAACAAGCTATTCATGTGCTAGGGAAATCATTTCAAAACCTGCAACTATTGGTTTCGACTCTAATGGAGTGGGGTGCACCAGTATGGTTTTTGGAGGCCTTTTCATTGTTAGTTAGGTAACAGAGTTTACGAGGGTCTTGACTTAGTTAGATTCTTGGGGGATGGATAAACACCTGTGCTTATTGATTTACTATGGAGATTGATCGAACTCTTCTGCTATTAATATGGTGGGGCAGGGACTCCTATTGTGTTCTATGTTGCCTTTGGATGGGGCTTTAGGGATCTCCAAGCTTAGAATAGTTAGGGGTTATAGTTAGAGGAGTTAACCTATACTGGAGATTTATTGTTGAGGGTTATCCATTAGCTACTATCCCAATGCTTTACACTTGGCCTTAGGCGTTCTAACTTGCAGTTACAATATGTCTTTTCGGGTAGGTGGCCATTAAATATATTTTCTACGGGTATTAACAATGTTTCCCTCGATTTTAGGTTCTTCTCGTTGTTTTTCCCGAGATGCCTCTAGTGGCAGTTAGGTGGCACGTCTTTGTTAGTTCCAGATCTCCCCATGATGGATGCAGTCGTCAAAGCACTCATGAGTGCGGTAGATGAAGACGCCTGGGAACAGGCTAGTGTATTTAACGTCTTTGACATGTCCTTTACTACCCAACTACCTACTCTTGAAACCTCTCATCTGTCACCGAAACCAACTGTGGAGTCATTTCCTCCCTCGTCGGCAGGCATAGTTGTAGGTGAGAGGCCAAACACTTTGCACTCCGATCTTACAGAGTTTGGGCGTGCTATCACAAACAGAGTCACTACTCATCAGTGTGGTGGAGAGTCTTTTCAGGGAGGGCCTAAGAAGTCGTGGCTGCCTAACCGGGCTCGGCGTAAAATGGTTCTAGGTGATGACTTGGGGTTGGAGGAAAAAATGAATCTTGCATTAACTACATTGGTGGGTATATTTTCTTATCGCTCTCGTTGTTTTACTCCTCTGCAAAGTTGGATGCAGGTGAACTGGATTCCAATGTTAGGATATACTCTGGAGTTGTATTTTCTCCCACGTGGCTGGTTCGGCTTTAATTTCAAATCGACGAAGGATGTGGAGAAAGTTTTAGGTAGGTTATGGCCATTTGATGGTGGGAGTATAATGCTAAAGAGATGGAGGATCTCATTCGACCCAACACAAGCTTATTTTCATTTCAGACACCTGTGGATATTTCTCCTGGGGATCCCTTTGAATTTTTGGAATAAAAGTGCTTTAATGGCCATAGGAAATACTTTGGGTCATTTTATCTGTGTGGATGATAAATCATTGTGCATGTCAGACCGTAAACTAGATAGGATTTTTGTTGAGGTCAACATTCACTGTGGATTGTTGGAAACTTTGGACGTCCAGTGGCGGGATCAGGTTTTCTCACAGAGACTCGATTACCTAGGGATTATGTTCTGTTGTACCTTCTGTAGAAAAACAGGACACCTGAGAAGAAACTATTAGGGCTTCGAGGAGGAGGAAGAATCAGATAACTCTCGCCTTCAGAAAATGCCAAGAGTTGTTTTTCCAGAATTTGATTTGGTTGCTCGAGGAGTACATGGCCCTCTCTCCTCAGACTCTCCGAACAATTCAGGATCTGATACACTTACAGGTAAGTTAAAAGTGCATTGTCCTGGTCTTTTTAATACTCTTACTTATTGGGAAAACTTGCATTGGATAATTCATCTCTTCATGGGATTGAGTCCGAGAGCCCCCCTTGTGACCCTACCCTAGCTCCTCGGGTTGTTTCAGAATACCGTGTGAATCTATTTTCTTATGGGTTGGGAACTTTTCCTCAGTGAGACCTCTCCCTAACTACGAGGGTTGAAAAACCTGCACCTGACCTGCTTAGGGCCCACTCAAACATTTTGGAACCCAGTACTAGTCTCTCAGTTGCTGAGAATCGTTCCTTTGAGGTGGGGGATACTTCACTTGTTACGCCTGCTTCATTTGAAGACACTGGGTTGGGGGAAGACTTGGGGGGGACATAACCCTATTTACTACCTGGGTATCGGGAGGATGAACCCGGAGATTGTTCACTTGGGGAGACATTGGAGTCTCTAGCTCCAACTGCTCGGAAGGCCGATACTTTGGTGTCGATTACGACATATCTTGGTAATGTTGTTATACCAGTGCAGGGCTCTTTGGATATAATGTATCATTCTAAACTTCGTGGTGGGGGAGTAGGCACTAGTTACACTTGGTCAAATGGACTTGGTTTTGAGACTTCTTCGATTAAGACGAGAAATGCTCGTAAGCGGGCTACTCTCATGGGGACTGCACCTGTCGTTATTTCTTCTTCTACTACTAATTTGGGGGCACTTGAAGGCTTGAAATACCTTGCACGTGCCAGACCATGATTTTTCTCTCCCTAAATATTCATGGGGTGGGAGGGACCCTTAAATTAGCCTCCATGAACAGAGTATTTAATTCAGTAAAGTCAGACTTGATATTTTTACAAGAAACTCTTGTAGATGAGGAAAAGGCACAACACTTCATGCTGAGATGTGCTCCTAGTTGGTGTATTTGTATTGTTAGTTCTCTTGGGAATTCAGGAGGGATTTTTGTGGCATGGGACCCGAATAAGTTTATGTTGAAGCCTTCTTTGTGTATCGGGGGCATTATACTTAATGGAATTTCATTGAAAAACAAACAAGATATTTGTTTTTTAAATGTATATGGGCCCTGTGTTGAGAGGAATTTATTTTGGGATCGTGTGGTTTTGAGTGGTATATTGGACACTAAGAATCTGGTTCTTGCAGGTGATTTAAACTTTACCTTAGGAGCTGATGAGGTCTGGGGTGTGGCAGCACAACTGGACAAACTTGCAGTGTATTTTAAGAAATTGTTATTGGATCCTCACTTGGTTAACTTGGTTCTAGTCGAGACTGTTCTGACTTGGAGGAATGGTAGAAGTGGAAAGGATAATATTTCTAAGCGTTTGGACAGAGTTTTTGTCTCAAAAAGCCTTCTCGCGGATGTGGGTAAGTTCTAGTCATGGGTTGATCTTCCCTTTGTTTCGGATCATGCACTAGTGGCTATTCAGTTTGATTTTCAACCATACATGAGGGCTTTTCCTTTCAAATTAAATCCTACATGGATGAATTAGGCGGACTTCGTGTCTATTGTTTGTGAGGTTTGGCGGGACCCAAGTTTCCTTATGGAGATAGATATCCAGGTCAGATTTGTTTGGAAGTTGAAATCTCTAAAAACTTGGATCAAGACTTGGGTGAGGATTAGACGAACTGAACAACATCAAAGATGAACAACCCTTGAAGAGGATATTGGGACTATCCTTTCAAATCTACCTAGATCAGGGCTCCATCCTATTGTTTCTTGCAGATTGAAGTCACCGGAGTCAGAACGCAACTATCTACTAATCATTGAGGAAGAACATTAGCGACAAAGAAGTCGTGTTGTTTGGTTAAAATCACGCGAGTGAAATACTAAATATTTCCATAAAGTTGCTAATGCAAAGAGGAATTGTAAACATCTCTGGGAGATCTGGGATGAACTGGGGTAGGAACATCGAGGCCAAGAACCTCTTAAATCTGAGGCAAATAGATATTTCAAGAACTTATTTTCTGAGGATCCCCATATCTCACCTGTGGATCAATTGAATCTTGTTCAATTGTTTCCTCATTTTATATCGGTTGAGTATTCTGCTCAAATTGATAAACTGGTCACAAAAGAGGAAATTCGGGAAATTTTGAAACTCTTTGCAGTTGATAAGAGTCCGGGCCCAGATGGTTGGACAATTGAGTTTTATACTAAATTCTTTGAGGTTGTGAGTGATGATCTGATGGACTTAGTTGAAGATACTAGGACTAGAGGGAGAATCAAAAGTTCTTTAAATTCTATCTTCTTGGCTCTAATCCCAAAGGAGAATAACCCTCAGACTTTTGGGGATTATAGACCTATATCGCTTTGCAATCTTTGCTACAAGTTTATCTCTAAGGTTATTGAAAACATGATAAAGCCTATACTTTCGAGGGAGCTTTCTTGTGAACAACTTGGCTTCTTAAAGGGCAAGCAAATTCCGGATGCTATCGGAACAACTCAAGAATGTATACATAGTATCAAGACTAAGAAACTTCAAGCCTTGATCCTTAAGATGGATCTTAATAAATCTTATGACTGTGTCAATTGGGATTTCCTTCGCATGATTCTAGTTCAAATAGGTTTCAGTGTTCATTCTATAAACTGGATAACGAGCTGCGTGGTTAGCTCCTTTTTCTCGGTACTGATAAATGGAGAGGCCTCTCCTACTTTCTCTAGTGAATGGGGGTTTCATCAAGGATGTCCACTTTCCCCTCTACTCTTTATACTTGTTATGGAAAGTATTAGTCTCCTTTTAAAAAAGGGACAAGAGGATGGCATTTTATGTGGTGTTAAGGTTTCCAGGATTATTAAAATTCTCCATCTAATATTTGTTGATGATGTACTTATCATGTCAAAGGCTACTTTGGTTGAATGTCGGGTGATTAAATCTATGTTGGATCGGTTTTGTTGTGCATCGGGCCTTAAAATTAGTCCAGTCAAATAGACTTTCCATTTTTCAGGGATTCATGGAGTTCTTCTGGAGCAGTTCAAATATGTATTTTCCTTTAATTTTGTGGAGCTATCTATGGGTTTCCATTACTTAGGATATTTTCTAAAAGCGAAGAGGAGTGCCTTTGAAGACTGGAGATGGCTTATTGTTAAATTTGAGAAAAGGATTAAACAGTGGTGCAATCGATGGTTAACTCTTGGGGGAAGATTAATACTTGCTAAAACGGTTCTGAAAACTCAATTTGTTTACTGGATGGCCCTGGCGGATGTCCTAGCCTTTGTCCTCTCTAGGATACGTATGCTTATTTTTTATTTCCTCTGGTTAGGGGGGGGAATCTCAGGGATTGCACCTTTGTAGTTGGGAGACGATCTCAAAGCCTAAACATCTCGATGGTTGGGGCCTCCAGAATCTCTTCCTTTTCAATCGTGCACTGACAACAAATTCCTTGTGGCACATTTTATTTAAAGAAAGTATTTGGCATCAAGTGGTAAAGGATAAATATCTCCCCTATTGCTCCATGGCAACCTGGTTGTAGTCGGATTTTCCTTTTCATCCTACAACCTCACAGATTTGGAAAAATTTGCTTAAATCCTTACCCATCATCACACGGTGGATTAGTTGGAATCCAGGGAATGGATTCTCGATCTTGATTGGATTGGATAATATATTAGGGACTGGATTCTCTTCCCTATTATCCCATGGGCTTTGTGAGGCCCTTAAGGTGAAAAACATTTGTTATATTTAACAAGCTACGACTTAGACATCTTTGGGTTTCATCACAAATCAGTGGAAATCTAGTGCAGACTTAGAGTTCAGTGGAAATCTTGCAGCTGAATGAAATGCTTACTGTCAAGCCCTCATTGTAGCGGGGATTCAACTTCATTCGAAGGAGGACACACTGATTTGGACAAGTGGTGATCTTTCAAGATTTATCATTGTTAGGAATGTTTACAATGCATTGGCAAAGGAATATTGGCCAACTCCCATCACAGGCTGGTGCAAACAAATTTGGTCTTGGGATATAGCATATAAGCTAAAGCTTTTTATATGGCTGGCGCTGGAAAATAAAAATCTCACCTGGGATAAACTTAGAAAGAGGGGATGGGCAGGACCGAGTATTTTCTTCTTATGCTTTAATGCTGAGGAGAGTAATTCACACTTGTTTATTAATTGTTCCTTCTCACAATCAGTTTGGTATACGTTGTCAACTATTTACAACTTTAATACCATTTGGGGGGTTCGATCCTTAACTCTATGTTATGAAACCTGGAACTTGGTGGAGAAATATCGGAGGACCCTCCCTGTTCAGACTTGCTGGTTTTTGTGGATGGAAAGGAACAAAAGAATATTTGAATCCTGATCTCCTTCTGTTATGGCCGTTGTGTATCATATCCATGGCTTATTGGATGTTCCCAGGGCCCTATGTCCCTTTCCTTATACCCCCAAAAGGAAAAAGAAACCTTCAGATATTACATTACAAAATATATGTTGGTTTGATGGAGCATCACAAAACAATGGTACACTCTGTGGACCTGGGGGTATGATTATGATTGGGAGAAATACTATCTATAGGTGGAATTTAAACTGTGGGATGGGTACTAATACTAGGGCATAGCTTCTTTGGGTCTGGGAAAGCTTATCCTTAGCACACAGACTTGGTATTAATCAACTACAGGTATTAGGGGATTCAAAGATAGTAGTGGATTGGTTAAATCACAGATGCAATTTATACATTTCATCACTCTTGGGTTGGATGGAGAAGATTCATATTCTTGCTTCACATTTCCATGTCATTAGATTTGGTCATATTTATAGGGAAGCAAATGTGGAGGTAGAAAATCTTTCTAAAAAAGCACTCCATGTTCTGGAAGGAAGGATCCACTACAACACATGGAAGGATGGCCAGGAGGCCCCCCCACTTACTTTGCAGCTATATATATGATCGATTGTATATGGTTTTTTTTGGTTACTTGGATTTTGTGGATCCTAGTGATACTTTTTGTAAATTTGATATTTCTTTTGTTTTTGGATTGTACATAGCAACATCACTACAATCCTAGTATGTATAGAGGTTGCCTAGAAGGAAACCTGTGTAACTGTGGGATCCTTATAGTGTACACAGTAGAGTTTTTTGTGGGTGAATATATCCATAGCTGAAATCTACTCTTGGGCTATGTAATCTGTCTGTATGTACTCTCCTTTGAGAACATCATATATTTTAAATATATTTGAGAAATTTTCTACTGGGAAAAAAAAGTGATTCATGCGCTTTGTTGGCTAGCGTGCAGAGTGTAAGTTGTTGTGTTTTTAGAGGTTTTGGTTTCGATTCCTACGGAGGAGGAATATAATTTTTTTTTGAACCTGCGGTCTATTTGGCCAAATCCAGGGTGCCACGTGACACCATGTGATTTGGCCACATGTCACCTTGTTATTGGCCCCAAACTATCCAGTCACCATCTGACACATATACATAGTCAGCAATCCTGCCAACTCATCAGCCCAATCAACCTATCACTGCCATGTGTTTTCCTATGCCATTTCCACATGTTCTACCTATTCTTCCACGTGTCATCTTCAGGATCTTCCACGTCACCTTTGACTGCTAACTTTTTACCTGTTTGGGAAAATCTTCAGACTGTGATAACTTTCGCATACAGACTCAGATTTTTGATCCGTTTACGCCACCAGAAATCTTGCGGCGAGTACTTCATGATGGTGTAGATTTCATGAGCATTGGAGAACTTTTATTTTTTTAGCATTTCAGATCCTCTTGGATCAAGCCTCTCCATTGGAAGCTTTTGGACCACCAAAAGCTTGGTTTTACTCAGGTAATAAGTGAGGGTATTATCTCCCCACTTGTCCTGTATCATCCATCCTTTCTACTCGAACAATAATTGTTGGATCATGTTGTCATTGATGCCAATGGTTTGATTGATTGATGTCAAGTGATTGATTAATGTCAAAATATTGATTGATTGATGATTGATGTAATGTAATATGTATTTTCCTTGATTAGAATGCATAGATGAAGATGGATCAATGAGTTGTCATTAATATGATGAAGATCAATGAGTTGTCAATGATACATGATGAAGATGGATCGATGCGGTTTCATTGGTCTATGATGCATTGTTGGAAAAATGTATAGATGACTCAGTATTGTCTTATCATGGTTGATAAAGTGCACAAATGGATGAATTCCAAAGTGGTCCCCTTATGGTGAAATCCCTCACAGGAAGACGCTTTGCAGATTGAGTTATCCTAGAAGAATGGTTAGAGGACCCATGCTTGTATGTGGAATAATGAGATTAAGATCAATGAAGTTGTTGGTGAAACTATCCTATATGGATAGTGCTTGTCATACCATTTCTGGTGGTATGTGGAACGTCCCATAACTCCTCACAGTTTGAGAGTTATGGCCTTATGAAGTTGGAGGACCCTCACATGTTGGCTTGAAGCCCACAAGGTCAAAGAAGTCAAAGTGCTTGAAAAGAAGAAATCATTATTTAAATTATAAAGTAAAGTGACAAAGTCAAGGTGGATTATTTAAATAATAAAGAGAAGTGACTAAAACAAGAAAGATTATTTAAATGATAAAGTAAGGTGACAAAATCAAGAAGGAATATTTAAATGATAAAGTATTGGATAACTTTCTATTTATGGAAAGTGGTTAACCCTAAAATAAGGAAAATAGGTTAAGTGACCTAGAAATGGGTTAAGTGACCTAAAGGATGAAAGTATAAATAAGATAACAATGGTCTCTTGCAAATCATCCTTTGTGTGGATCAATGGAGAGCTTCTTGTGAGAGCATCTTTGGTGTGGATCTCTTGAGCATTGAAGTTTCAGCAAGTTTGAGATCATGATGGTGAAATTCTCGGAATTACAGAAAAACCCTATTTTCTGGTGCGTACGCGGGTTGTTTGTGTATAGGGTGTGTATACGCACGTTGTATGTGTACAAGGTGCGTATAATACACGGGCTGTCAGTGTACATGGAGCGTACAATGGATAAAATCATGGAGATGTGTGGTTGAGCTGCTGACAAGCTATTGAATACTGAAGCATGTTCCATATCTGCATTCTATGGGCTCAGATCTATCACTGAGACACTGGTATGATTACATTATTGTCTTGATGGATAGTATAGCTTGTTGTGTTGTGAATGCTTAGGGCATTCTTGGTATGGCTGCTGTGATGTGGTCTATGTTGGTTGATGGAGTGAGTAATACTCTTGTGATTCAGTGGTGACATGATTGCTATGGTATACTAGTTGTTTATACATGATTGAGATAGCATTCGTATTGATTGGTTGTGGAGCATGAGTAGACTATTGGAGAGCTTGAATGAGTTGTGACTAGCTATGGGTCAGTTTGGACAATGAGAGACATAAGAAAATATGATTGCAGGTTGTAGAGGATCTGAGCATGTGATGAAAAGGATAAACCCTAATAGCTCAGAAGGTATACATAGGCTGTAGTACTGCTTGGGTGCATATACACGTGGGTTGTACTATTGGTAGGGCACGTACATACATGTGTTGCACTACCAACAGGTCCCGTACCTGTTACAGATTGATATCTGTTGAGGATTGTTGCCTCATCTCAGTCGGTGCTGAGTGTGTAAGTTGAGTCTTGCATGATAAAACTGGTGCTCTTGTATAGTTGTACTCTATTCAGTTGTTGCTGAAAAACCCTAAGGATTGTAGTCCGTAAGAAAAAGAAAATTGTACATACATCTTGTGTTCTTTGTGTTCCTTGGGGTGATGACTTGTTGATGATATATTGTTGATATATGTTGTTGATATGTGTTCACATCTAACTGGTTATAAATGACAACAATGAGTAATGAGTAAAATGTTGAATGCTAACTAATGAGTTTTGTGTAAGAGGGAAGTTTTTGGAAAAAGATCCCCACACTCATTCACCCCCCCTCTAAGTGTGGTAGGTGTTTCCAATAATTGGTATCAGAGTGGGCCTTCACTACAAGCCTTAACAAGCTTGAAGGAGATCCATAGACACACAAATGGATGAAGAAATACCAATCCTTGATGAGTAAAACTATTCTACTTGGAGAATAGAGATGATAATACATTTGAAGACAATGGGAGCATCTATTTGGAAGGCAACCATTGGTGGATCATTTCCTTTGAAGAACAA
>ML777107.1:700843-718523 GCA_009831015.1 Picea engelmannii | reverse complement strand
GACCTCTCTCACTGGGTGGGTAAATCCACCTTTAATTAAATCTGGCCATTTCATTATAACTGTTGGGGCCGACTTCTTATTCTTTACATTATAATTGTCCGATGACCAATCCGCAAAAGGGGATTTGGTCCTTATACAATTACTGACTTGGTTAATCCTCAATGGGGATTAAACTAATAATAAAAATAATAATAATGACATGATTAATCCACAATGGGGATTTAATCCAATAACAAAATAATAAGAATGCTCTTCGCAGTTACATTATTTCAACAATTGGGACATGTGGTTGGTGAGTTGATGAGATGATCATGTTGTACATCATTGATGATGCATGATTGGTACGTTTCTAGTATATTGGTAGAGGCACCTACTAGCAGGTTGATTGGCACATATTTTATGGAGGATTTGGCATACATGTGTGAGGTTTCATCATTTTGTGGTATTGGTGCATGGTGGTGTACATGTTTTGGTACACTCATGTATGACATATGCTTGATGATACTACGCCATTGGTATTACTTGATTAGCACAACAATTGGTATTTGTTTGATACATGGTTATGATACTTGGTTCACAATGGAGACATATCATGAGTGATATGATACATTGTTTGGCATGTTGGTAGATTCACATGGTTGGCATATTGGTAGTTTCACATGGTTGGCATATTGGTGGATGCACATAGTTGGCATATTGGTATATGCACATGTTGGCATATTAGTAGAGGCATATGATTGATACATTCCATGGATGATATCTTTTGGCACATTGGATGATGTTGATGTACATGGTTGATGTACATAGGTGTTGTGCATGATGAGCACACATTCTTGTACATGATGTACTTGGTTGATATTTTTCTCATGATTCTTTATTTCATTGTTGACATATTTTTTGCTTCATGATGCTTGGTATGGCATGAGTTTGATGCATGAACAGGTCCGAGGATCGTCATATGGTAGCACATTGTTCATCTTGCAGAGAATATATGGGAGACATACCCATAGGGGGAGTCATTCTTCTTCCCATGATTCTAGGAGGAGATATTTATCAGATGCATACCTAGAAAAGAGCCCTACATTTGAAGAAAGAGCACAAATGCATAATTCCAGGGGAAGAAATGGTCACAGGGGGAGTATGTTCGATGTATATTCAACATTACATCAGAGTGATATCCTTTGTTCAAAAGGGGAGAGATTATTCAGAGGAACATCGAAGGCACTTAGACAGGGGGAGAAACCCCAAGGAAAGTTTAAGCAGGGGGAGAAACCCCAAGAGGATAATGGCCCTTTGCCATTGATGTCAAAGGGGGAGAGATAATCACATTGATGTGATTGATGATTATTGATTGGAAGAGGTAGTCACATTTGGGAGAGATAGTCACATTGACTATTGATGTAGAGCATGCCTTATCTACATGTTGACATCAATGTTGGCATTACCATCAATGCCAAAGGGGGAGATTGTTGGATCATGTTGTCATTGATGCCAATGATTTGATTGATTGATGTCAAGTGATTGATTGATGTTAAGTGATTGATTAATGTCAAAAGATTGATTGATTGATGATTGATGTAATGTAATATGTATTGTCCTTGATGAGAATGCATAGATGAAGATGGATCAATGAGTTGTCAATGATACATGATGAATATGGTTTGATGTGGTTTCATTGGTATATGATGCATTTTTGGAAAAAGGTATAGATGACTCATTATTGGCTTATCATGGTTGATAAAGTGCACAAATGTATGAAATCCAAAGTGGTCCCCTTATGGTGAAATCCCTCACGGGAAGATGCTTTGCGGATTGAGTTATCCTAGAAGAATGGTTGGAGGATCCATGCTTGTATGTGGAATAATGAGATGAAGATCAATGAAGTTGTTGGTGAAACTATCCTAGATGGATAGTTCTTTTCATACCATTTCCGGTGGTATGTGGAACGTCACATGACTCCTCACGGTTTGAGAGTTATGGCCTTACGAAGTTGGAGCACTCTCACATGTTGGCTTGAAGCCCACAAGGTCAAAGAAGTCAAAGTTCTTGAAAAGAAGAAATCATTATTTAAATGATAAAGTAAAGTGACAAAGTCAAGGTGGATTATTTAAATAATAAAGAGAAGTGACAAAATCAAGAAATATTATTTAAATGATAAAGTAAGGTGACAAAATCAAGAAGGAATATTTAAATGATGAAGTATTGGATAACTTTCTATTTATGGAAAGTGGTTAACCCTAAAATAAGGAAAATAGGTTAAGTGATCTAGAAATGGGTTATGTGACCTAAATGATGAAAGTATAAATAAGATAGCAATGGTCTCTTGCAAATCATCCTTTGTGTGGATCAGTGGAGAGCTTCTTGTGAGAGCATCTTTGGTGTGGATCTCTTGAGCATGATTAAAGATCTATTCTAAGAAAGACAGCATGAGGAGGATCTCATGGACACATTGAATTTTCGGCAAGTTTGAGATCATGACGGAGAAATTCTCGGAATTACAGAAAAATGCTATTTTCTGATGCATACGCGGGTTGTCTGTGTATAGGGTACGTATACGCAAGCTGTCTTTGTATAGGGTGCGTATAGTACGCGGGTTGTCAGTGTACATGGAGCGTACAATGGATAAAATCATGGAGATGTGTGGTTGAGTTGATGACAAGCTGTTGAAGACTAAAGTAGGTTCCAGATCTGCATTCTATGGGCTCAGATCTGTCACTGAGACATTGGTATGATTACATTATTGTCTTGATGGATAATATAGCTTGTTGTGTTGTGAATGCTTAGGGCATTCTTGGTATGGATGTTGTGATGTGGTCTATGTTGGTTGATGGAGTGAGCAGTACTCTTGTGATTCAATGGTGACATGATTGCTATAGTATATTAGTTTTTTATACATGATTGAGATAGCATTCATATTGATTGGTTGTGGAGCATGAGTAGACTATTGGAGAGCTTGGATGAGTTGTGACTGGCTGTGGGTCAGTTTGGACAGTGAGAGACAAAAGAAAATATGATTGCAGGTTGCAGAGGATCTGAGCATGTGAAGAAAAGGATAAACCCTAATAGCTCAGAAGGTATACACAGACTGTACTATTGCTTGGGCGTGTATACACACAGGCTGCACTACTAATAGGGTGTGTACATACGCGTGCTGCACTACCAACAGGTCGCGTACTTGTTGCAGATTTATATATGTTGAGGATTTTTGCCTCATCTCAGTTGGCGCTAAGTGTGTAAGCTGAGTCTTGCATGATAGAGCTAGTACTCTTGTAGAGTTGTACTCTATTCAGTTGTTGCTGAAAAACCCCAAGGATTGTAGTCCGTAATAAAAAGAAAATTGTACATACATCTTGTGTTCTTTGTGTTCCTTGTGGTGATGACTTGTTGATGATGTATTGCTGATATATGTTGCTGATATGTGTTCACATCTAACTGGTTATAAATGACAACAATGAGTAATGAGTAAAATGTTGAATGCTAACTAATGAGTTGTGTGTAAGAGGGAAGTTTTTGGAAAAAGAGCCCCACACTCATTCACCCCCCCTCTAAGTGTGGTAGGTGTGTCCAACAATAATCACCTGAATGACTGATGGGTGTTCTATATGCACTAAAAAAACACTAAAAACCCTCAATTAAATTGTCAACCCGGGGTAAGTAAACTTAGAGTTGTAGCACTATATCTGCCAAGGAAAAAAGGCAAGAGGCAGTATAGTCTATCTAAGGAAATGAGCTATCTAAGGGCTAATCTTTTCAAGCAAAGACTATTAATAATCAAACCCTACTAAGAAACTTAAACTATGTACCCTAAGTAACCTTTGAACAAAGGATCGATGGATAGTTCTAAGAAATCAAATGAAAACCCTACTTAAAGCAAATTAACTTAATCATGACAACAAACAAAAGCAAACTACCCAATAAGCAATAACAATCAACAAACTACTTTAATTAACCTACTCAAAATTAATAAGCAATTATCCTATAAAAGAAAATAAACAAGCAAGCAACTACCCTATCAAAGAAAGTAAACAAGCAAGCAACTACCCTATCAAAGCAAGTGAACAAGCAAGCAAACAACTAACTAACCTATGATAACTTCTACAACAAGTAAACTAATCAAAATTACTCAATAAACAACTAATCAAGCTAATAAGCAAGTGAACTCTATTCTTAAATTAAACTTCACAATTACTTCTAATTTATAAAAGGAAATCTTAATCTACTAAATTAAAAGCATTATGATAATAAAAGTAATTAACAACTACGCTTTAATCTACGATAAGCAAACAGTTCTTTAATCTACCAAAGCAAGAAGACTATCTAATCTACAAAATCAAAGAAACTCAAATATAGTGTTGATGGTTATGTGAATGTCTCCGGTGTCTTATAATATCACGATGGCATTTAACAACTAATGATAATTCAAGAGGGATAAACTTGATATTGACTTCGATAGCAAAGTGAAAAGTGTGAATTAAACAATCCAGTGAGAACTTAGCCCTTATAGAAGCAACATCAACTATTCTGCATATTCATGTGATTATTCAATCATGCATTAATCATCAACTGTATACAAACACTATTCTAGTAAATTCAATTGCTTTCTATAATAATTAAGCAAATTCATACTACTTAGATTCATAACTGGAAACTAAACTCAAAATCAACTTTGAATTAAAATTGCAACCTAGATCTAAAAAGGAAATTGCATAAGGTAAACTAAACCAGTCCTATTTTAACAATTCAAATTGCAAAAGAGGAAATACTCATAAAACATAAATTAAATACTATTTCAGCATATGACAAGAAATTAAATGAGCAAACTGAATGACAATTTAAATAAGCAAAACTAAGTAGCAGCTAGATAGACAAACTATAATTGAAAGCTGAAAACTAATAACTATCCATCCACCGAAACCTTGTCAGGGAAATCATAAACTAAAAACTCTGTTTTTATACTCTATTTCATCATAAAGAAACCTAGCTATCATCTAATTATACACAAGGTTAGTATCTAAGCTTGCAAGCTAGTTCCTACTAATTAAAAGTTAGTGCATATTAACACGATTTTTCATAATAACCTGCAAAAAAAACTAAAACAATTAAGTTATAAACAACAATTTATACAGTAAAGAAGCATAATGAAAACTCATGTACAGGAAATTAATAAAATGACAACTACACTATTCAATGCACAAGCAAACTAATTGGATATTCACCCAGACTACTGGTGGGTCCCCCAGCAAGTCGTGGCTACTCTTCAAAGGCGAACCACAAGCTCAACAACACGAATTCAACATTAAAAATTAAAAACGCATTCTTTACACAGTTTTAGCAAAATGTATATGAAAATAGAAAAACAGAGTTGCACTGTCTTTTTCTCTCTAACACTATCTGTCTGACCACTGAGGTGGTATTTATAGGCTTACAAGCTGAGAGGTCGACCACTGGAAGGGTCGACCTTCTCTAAAAACAACAAATCGTATTCAATGCATCCTAACTGTAGGTGGCTTCTAGAAACAAGGTGAGCCAATAATCGCCCAACATAACAACCCAAATCGAGTTGTCAAAATCTCAATAGTTGGAGGCCACGAGCACAAGAAAAAGCCATGTTTCTGATTCGCCCATCATTGGCCGTCGATATGATAACTGCCAAATCGCCCATGGTTTTTGTGCAGGACGGAGTGTCGAATGGAGTACTGGACTGAGTGCCGAATGAAGTACCGGACGAAGTGTCAGATGCAAAAACGTGCAACGATTTTACCCTGTGATACACAAAATGCAAATGAATTTCCTGTAATCATAAAACCATGCTAAATTACACTCAAAACCATCATAAAACATGAATCATGCATACCTGGTATGAATCATAGCGATTTGACACAAAAGCTCTTCAAAACTCTTCAAAACAGGAAAACACATATACATATTCGGCTAAAAAGGATCTAATTAACGTCATTAAATCAATCATATCATGGGTCCAACATTACCCCCACACCTAAGATTTTGCAGGTCCCACTACAAAAAAACAAGAAATTTCCCCTCATGACTAAGCTTGCTGAGGAGGATCAGCTTTAGAAGCTTCTCCTTCTTTCCATGAAGATTTGGTCTTGTGCCTCTTGTGTTGCTTTAATTGTGCCGTGAGGTTGCGGTTGGATTTGGTCATCTCATCAACCAACTTTTGAAGGGAATTCACCTTTGCTTGGAGGACTGCATTATCGTAGTGAAGATGTGTGTCCATAGTCTTCCTATCTTCCAACTGTTTCAACAACTGAAAATTCTCTTTTTGTAGCTTCTCAATGGCTGGAGCAGGATCAATTATCTCAGAGGAAGGCTTAGATCCTTTGAAATATGTAGAGTGTATGTCATTCTTAGGATCTGGGGTAGGCATCTGTGAGGTAGGAGTAATATGGGGTTGATGAGGAGAAGTAGGTTCAGATTTTGTCTTCCTATGAGGCTCCAACTCATCTGCAGACACTTCCCTAAGTCTTTTGTGAGGGCTGTCGAGATAAGAGGATACTTGGATAGGGTCCGAAGTAGTCAGGGATTTTGCATAAGGTTTTCCTCTTGTGCTCCCGGTACTCTTTCGAAAGGGTCCTCTATTAAATCGATTAGCTCCTCTCCTATTTGTGGGAACCATAGGAAAGTCTTGTTGAATTACTTCTTGGAGATTTTTGGGTGTAGAATCAAGAGATATTTAAGGCATCAGGGGGTTACCAATAGGCTTCTTGGTTTGTTTACCCGATGAGGATGCATGAGTTTCAAAAAGCTTCTTGAATTTTTGTTCCGGTACAGAAATGGCTTGTGCAGGATGGTTTGGAGTCTTTGGAGAGTGGGGTTTGGATGGAGAAATAGTCCTTTGATCCAATGTCTTTTTGCTAGTCTTGATTGTCAAGTGAGGGTTTGCAAATTGATAAATGAATGCATCCCAAGTTTGCCCTTGTTTTTCTAATTCGGATAAAACAAGGAGTTTGATCAGGCCATGGTGAAAGTGGTTGTTGTGGGGGTTGGTTACATTCTTCCTCACTTGAGAGGAAATCTTCTCCAAGCTCTTTAAAAAGCAGAAGGGAAAATTCAATGATTTATTGAACTGAAAGTGAGCTAACAATCTAAAGTGACAGGCTTTAAAGGTGGAATATCTACCTTCACATGTGATCAACCCGGTGATGACTATGAGAGGGTTGATCATATCCTATTTTATCCACTCCTTGGAGTATCCTTTAGCTCCAGAGATGTTCTGGAATTCTAGTTTAAAAACCTTGTTATAACTTGATCGTAGCAGCTGGTGGTTTTTAAACCATCTATCTCCCACTCTTGGAAGATTCGTGGCCGTGGCTATGGATTCCTATGAGACCCCAAAGGTGAGAGAACCCACGTGTGATGTATTCCCATCAAAACCGAGGGAAAATTGCTTTGATATGCCATCGTCGTGGCCCTACAAGTGGGATAAAAATGCCCCCCAGCCTGCGCGCAAAAATACCTCCCTCCAATGTGCAAAATCAGGTATGGCGAAAAGATCTACATAGGAAGAGGGCTCATACCTTTTGGGCATCGTGATGATGTGAAGGAATGGTCAGAAGGTGAAATTCACCAAGAAAGGGTGCGATCGGGCCAAGGGATGACATGATTTGAACAAAGGCAGAGTGCAATTTGAATAGAGGAACAAACAAACAGAGGTTGGGCACGTTTTAAAACAGGGGCAAATTCAAATGGAGAAAATCAGCTACCAAATTCTCCTTTCCAGGTCGGTCAAGAATGGTGATGTTAAACTCTTGCAATAGTAGGAGCCACCTAGTTACTTGACCATTAGTTATGGGTTTATTCATGAGAAATCTAATGGTAGAATGGTCTGTATGTACAAATACTTCGTAACTTTTAATGTAATGACAAAACTTATTGATAGCATGAACTACTGCCAAGAATTACTTCTCGATAACTATGTAGTTTAGCTCAGCAGGAGACAAGTCCTTTCTCACGAAATAAATGGCATAGGACTGATGGTCCTCTTTCTACCCTAATACTCCTCCTATTGCGGTGTCAGAGGCATCAATAGATATGTGAAATGGGAGAGTCCAGTTGGGCCCTCTAAGAACTAGTGCCATAGGCAACTTGGCTTTCAGGGCTTCAAAGGCAGTTTGACACTGCTCAGTCCAAACAAAATCAACATCCTTTATTAACAGTCCAAACATGGGTGCAACAATCTTTGTAAAATTTTCAATAAACCGTCGGTAGTATCTGGCATGTCCAAGAAATCTTCTCACCTCTTTCTGAGTTTTGGGGGGTGGAAGTCTGACGATGACCTCAATCTTTGAAGGATCGATTTTTATCCCTTCAGATGAAACATGATGTCCTAGAAACACTCCTTCAGTTAACAACATTTTACATTTTTCATGACTTAGAGATAGGTTCATTTCTTGGCATCTGATAAGGACTTTTTCTAAGTTATCTAAGGCTTCCTGGTAAGTGTTTCCATAAAATGTGAAGTCATCCATGTAGACCTCCACACAATCATGAATAAGATCAACAAATATCCCTAGTACTGCTCATTGAAATGTGGCAGGAGCATTACACAATAAATATGGTAAAACCCTATAGGCATAAGTGCCCCAAGGAAAAGTAAAGGTGGTCTTGTCCTGGGCCTTGGGTGCCATGGGAATTTGATTGTACCCATTGTACCCATCTAAAAAGGAGAAATACTTCTTTCCAGACAGGGCATCCAAAACTTGGTGAATGAAAGGAATAGGAAAGTAATCCTTCAGAGTGGCTTTGTTGAGTTCCCGGAAATCAACACAAATTCTCCATTTCCTGGCCACTTTCTTTGGAACCACTACAAGCGGGGATACCCACTTACAGTCGAAGATGGGATAAATAAATCCAACATTTAATAACTTTTGGATCTCCTCTTTTACTATATATTTGAGTGTTGGGTTCATCCTTCTCTAGGGTTGCCTAACAGGTGTTACTCCCCCCTAGGTATATATGTGATGGATGCATGTGTAAGGGTGTATACCCTTCATGTCAGTGTATTCCCAGGTGAATGCTCCTGTTTGTTCTTTAAGGATACTTACTAACTGTTTTTGTTGGTCTGCATCTAACCCATAGTTTATATGTAAAAAATTCCCTGGACTAATCTCGTAGGGCATGGTATAAGACATGTCAAACTCATCTATCTCGAATATAAAATATGTCGAAGACAAGATGGATGGGTCCAATTGTTCCTAAAATTCTTCCCCAAACATGTACTCAAATCGGGGAAAAGATTGTGGAAAATCAACACATGTGATAGCAAAAATGAACTGGTTTAGCACATTTTCCATTGTGTGCTCCTGAAGTGCCCATGCATGGTCACTTGGCAATACGGGTTCTTCCCATTCCTCATTCTCGTATGGACATTCAAGCCACCATAGATTCTTCATGATGGGTTGGGCTGGAGGGTATATGGTGAGTTTTTGGATAGAAAGTCCATTTGAGATGGTCATTTCTCCCTCTCTATAGCCAATAAATGCATTGGTTGTGGCTAACCAAGGTCTTCCCAAGATAACAAGATGGCCTTTGCTAGGATCCTTTGAGTGGATGACCAGAAAGTCTACTGGGTACTCCCATGAAGCTAAAGTAACTATGATATCATCCAAAATTCCTTTAAGTATAACCCTATTGTTATTTGCTAATTCCAAAATGGTTGGGGTAGGCCCAAGAAGAGGTTGTAACTGTAATTTCTCCATGGTAGTAGCAGTCATAACATTGATGGCTGCCCCTAGGTCTATGAGAGTGTTTCCAATGGAGACCTCATTAATGGTTATGGTCACTATGGGGTTTCCTGGGTTCCCATGTTTTTCTAGCTTAGTTTGCTCTGATATGTACTCAAAAAGTTCTCCTATCAAATGTATTGTAGGAGGGTCCTTCTGCTTCCTACTTGGCTTCGTAATACACAATTCTTTGACTACCTTACTGTAGATTGGAATATCCATAATGGCTTGTAGTAAGGGAATCTTGACACACATATTCTTCAATTCATTCAAGATGTCAAATTCTGGTCGGGTGGTAGGTTTCTCGATTACTAATCTGTTTGGATAAGGAGTGGCCTTCGTAATTTGTGAAGGTTTATTTTGGGGAAGCTTGGGTTCTTGGTCCTTAGGAATAATAACATCTTCCCACCTAGTGTCATCCATAGGTTGTTTGGTGGTTTCTTCTTCTTCTTCTTCCTGGATGACTACTGAAGGTATTTTCCTATCCAAAACTTTTCCCAATCTTAGTTGAATCTCCTGTAATGGAACAAGAGTAATGACATATGTCGGGAAGGCCTACATCTCAACATTGTGAAGAGGTTGAGGGGGCTTATTATTGGGATTCGACACTGGTTGTGCTGGTAATAATGTCGGTCTCGGGGAGCTTGCATTCTAATATTGCAACGATTTTTGTTGTTGAATAGGAGGTAAAGGTGGTGGAACAAAACGTCGTAGAAGTTGCAGAGTGTTCGGTGGAAACTGAGGATATGGATGGTTGGACATAGGGACAGGTGGAGCTTGAGGGTTCCCTTGGTTATTCCCTCCTCTCCATCCTTGAGGCCAAGGATTTTGGTACTGTGCATACCATTTTTTCCAACTTGGTGAGTTCCACTGTTGTTGTTGTTGATAATAGGGTGGAACTTGAGATTGTAGATCTGGGTATGTGGGATGGTTCCTAGGTTGCCATGGCCTCCTAGGTGCATAAGAGAAATCCCCAGGATCTCCACTCCTATAGATGGCTAACAAACCAGAAAATGATGGACATTTTTTAGTTGAATGGTCTTCTGTGCAGAAGCCACAAACTGAAATGTTATCTAATGGGTATTCACTTGAGGAATGCTTCCTCCTGCATCTTGGGCAATATATGCTCATTGCTGCATTTTCCTCCTCTTGTTTCTTTTTAATATTTAGGGTGTCCAACTGGGAACCTATTATGCTTAAGATGTCTGTCTTGAAGTTCTCTAAAAGGTTCCCTATCTCTGCTCTTGTGATACCACTTGAACTAACTGGTTTTAAGTTTCTATTATAAGGGTCCCGAACATTCTTTCTTGTTTTAGCTCTACTCCTTGAGTAATTCTTACACATTTCACATATTTCGGCAAATGGTTTATGAGATATGTCACATGATTCCATCAGGTTAAGCATCTCTAGGTATTCTTCTGAAATTCCCTTAAGGAAAAGAGACCTAACTGCATCCTTTGGGAGGTCATGGTATTTCAATTTCTAGGAGATGTATGCAAACCATTCCATATAATCCTTGAGATTATCGTCTTCTAATTGTTGGATATTGAAGATGTCATTATGAGACTCCTTGGTCTCACAGTAGTCCTGGTACCTCTTGAGAAATATATCTTTCATGGATTCCCAAGACCTAATACTGGATTCTCCCAACCCCATGAACCATCTTAGTGCAGAGTCCTTGAGGGTGGCAGGAAATAGTTTTAGTTTCTAGGAATCTTGTAAGTAGTTGTAGCTCCTACACAAGATGTCAAACTCAAATAGGAAGGTATTTGGATATTCACTGCTTTTACCATAAAAGGTGGGCAGTGTTGAGAGAGGAATATTTTTCATATTGACATTTGGGGTGGTGTCCAAAATTGGAAACCCAAAGGTAGTTTTGGTTTGGTTTCCAGCCTCTTCTTCCTCCCCATGTCTTACATTGTTGTGATCCCCCTGATCATTCATACTGGTTTGGTTTCCAAAAAGAGAGTACATAGGTGGCTTTATCTTTGAAGAAAACAAGGTTTCCCTCTGATGGAAAGGTCTTCCTATTGATTGGATGTCTAGGACTCTACTTGAGCTGGTTGAGATTATTGGTGCCAAAGTTTCTGTGTCAATTTGAGAGATAATTAAGTTGGCTGAACTACCAAAAAAAATATTCACTTGTTCAGGGTCTATGATGTCTTCAAAGTTAGGATCTCTTGGTGGTGGTGTAAAAGCAAAGGTTGTATTGTTTGGTTCTACAGAAGGATCGAGTGGTCTTGCCTCTTATTCCACTATTACTGATGCTTCAATTTTCTGTTCTATAGTGCTCCCTGTCTTAGTCTCTTCAGAGACTACTTTAGCTCTTTGGGTTGAGCTAGCTCCTATTTTTCGGTATCGGTCTGCAAAATTTATGAGTGGAACATTCCTTCCCCCAAAAAGGTCATAAGGAAACTTGGTTGAAATATTTGATTTAGATTTAATGTATCTACCTTTTGGGTCTCTAGGTCTATTAATGAAAGTAAACAAAAACAAAAAGAAAAACTACCATTGGGTTTGGGGGAACTTTCTATAGCATATGCACAGATTCTTACCTCTTGTCTTAAAGTTCCCCCGCCACCAAACTAATGCTAAGGTTTAGAAATGATCTAATTCCTAACTATTTCCTACATTGAGACAACTCCCCGACAACGATGCCAAAAATGATGGGTGTTCTATATGCACTAAAAAAACACTAAAAACCCTCAATTAAATTGTCAACCCGGGGTAAGTAAACTTAGAGTTGTAGCACTATATGTGCCAAGGCAAAAAGACTAGAGGTAGTATAGTCTATCTAAGGAAATGGGCTATCTAAGGGCTAATCTATTCAAGAAAAGACTATTAATGATCAAACCCTACTAAGAAACTTAAACTATGTACCCTAAGTAACCTTTGAACAAAGGATCGATGGATAGTTCTAAGAAATCAAATGAAAACCCTACTTAAAGAAAATTAACTTAGTCATGAAAATAAGAAAAAGCAAACTACCCAATAAGCAATAACAATCAATAAACTACTTTAATTAACCTACTCAAATTTAAAAGGCAACTATCCTATAAAAGCAAATAAACGAGCAAGCAACTTACCCTATCAAAGCAAGTAAACAACAAACAACTACCCTATCAAAGCTAGTGAACAAGCAAGCAAACAACTAACTAACCTATGAAAACTTCTACAACAAGTAAACTAATCAAAATTACTCAATAAGCAACTAATCAAGCTAACAAGCAAGTGAACTCTATTCTTAAATTAAACTTCACAATTACTTCTAATTTATAAAAGGAAATCTTAATCTACTAAATTAAAATCATTATGACAATAAAAGTAATTAACAACTACTCTTTAATCCATGATAAGAAAACTATTCTTTAATCTACCAAAGCAAGAAGACTATCTAATCTACAAAATCAAGGAAACTCAAAAATAGTGTTGATGGTTATGTGAATGTCTCCGGTGTCTTATAATATCACGATGGCATTTACCAACTAATGATAATTCAAGAGGGATAAACTCAATATTGATTTCGATAGAAAAGTGAAAAGTGTGAATTAGACAATCTAGTGAGAACTTAGCCATTATAGAAGCAACATCAACTACTCTGCATATCCATGTGATTATTCAATCATGCATTAATCATCAACAGTATAAAAACACTATTCTAGTAAATTCAATTGCATTCTATACTAATTAAGCAAATTCATACTACTTAGATTCATAAATGGAAACTAAACTCAATAATCAACTTTGAATTAAAATTGCAACCTAGATCTAAAAAATAAATTGCATAAGGTAAACTAAACTAGTCCTATTTTAACAATTCAAATTGCAAAAGAGGAAATACTCATAAAACAAAAATTAAATACTATTTCAGCATATGACAAGAAATTAAATGAGCAAACTAAATGACAATTTAAATAAGCAAAACTAAGTAGTAGCTAGATAGACAAACTAGAATTGAAAGTTAAAAATGAATAACTATCCATCCACCGAAACCTTGTCAAGGAAATCATAAACTAAAAACTCTATTTTTATACTCTATTTCAACAAAAAGAAAACCTAGCTATCATCTAATTATACACAGGGTTAGTATCTAAGCTTGCAAGCTAGCTCCTACTAATTAAAAGTCACTGCATATTAACACCATCCTTCATAATAACCTGCAAAAGAAACTAAAACAATTAAGTTATAAACAACAATTTATACAGTAAAGAAGCATAATGAAAACTCATGTATAGGAAATGAATAAAATGACAACTACACTATTCAATGCACAAGCAAACTAATTGGATATTCACCCAGACTGCTGGTGGGCCCCCCAACAAGTCGTGGCTACTCTTCAAAGGCAAACCACGAGCTCAACTACATGAATTCAACATTAAAATAAAATATGCAGTCTTTACACAGTTTTAGCAAAATGTATATGAAAATAGAAAAACTGAGTTGAACTGTCTTTTTCTCTCTAACACTATCTGTCTGACCAGTGAGGTGGTATTTATAGGCTTACAAGCTGAGAGGTCGACCACTGGAAGGGTTGACCTTCTCTGAAAACAACAAATCACATTCAATGCGTCCTAACTGCCGGTGGATTCTAGAAACAAGGCGAGCCAATAATCCCCCAACATAACAACCCAAATCGAGTTGTCAGAAGCTCAGTAGCTGGAGGCCACGAGCACAAGCAAAACCCATGTTTATGATTCGCCCATCGCTGACCGCCAATATGATAACCACCAAATCGCCCATGGTTTTTGTGCAGGACAGAGTGCCATATGGAGTACCGGACTGAGTGTCAGATGGAGTACCGGATGCAAAAACGTGCTGCGATTTTTCCCTGTGACACACAAAACGCGAATTAGTTTCCTGGAATCATAAAAACATGTTAAATTACACTCAAAACCATCATAAAACATGAATCATGCATACTTGGTATGAATCATAACGATTTGACACAAAATCTCTTCAAAACTCTTCAAAACAGGAAAACGCATATACATATTCGACCAAAAAGGATCTAATTAACGTCATTAAATCAATCATATCACAGGCCCAACAATGACCACAACAAACATGAAAACTGAGATAGCATTGTTTATCAAAGTAATCATCTCATCTATTGCTCAATCTTCTACATTCTTTGTCGCAGTTAGCGGCCATACGCCATTGAATAAAAGCAAACTAAACAACAATATTGAATATGCAAATGGGAATGAAAAAAAATGCTTCCTCTTCTGAATAGGATCAGTAACCAAAGTATGCAGTTGAACCTCATGTTTTACTTCTTGTGACACTTCATGATTGTTAGAAACATACTTAACCATTGCATGTTTAACATCACTTTCTTTTTGATTTGTTACAGACATAAGTGTTAAACTCTTGCTTGCATTTACCATTCTTTTTAACTGCCCTGTAGTTGCAAAATATCTTTTAGTTTTCATGCGACGAGAATGAACAATGTACTCTTTCCCATCTTTCTTGAAGCAATATTTATTTTCCTCCCTGTAGAATATGGCTTTTCTATCATAAAGGTATGGGCTTCCCAGGACAATTCCACATATATCCAGTGGCACTATATCAAGCTCTACTTCATCAACATACTTAGAAATTGCAAATATTAATTTTATATTGCTTGGTTACTTGCAAATTATTATCACCACATATCCATCTCAATGGATATGGTCTATGATGTGGCTTAGTTTCAAGTCCCAAATTATTTACAACCTCTTCACTGATTAGATTGGCTTGTGATCCACTGTCTACAAGAGTATCAACTTTAACATTATTTGTTATGACCCTTATGTGGAAAAGTTCACTCCTTTTACACTCATCATTTAGAACATCTGAATTAGAAGAGCTAGTACTTGCAACATAAGTTATACCTTGGATTCCCATAGCTACAATTTTAGTCTCATCATCGGAGTCTGATCCCAGATCCACTTGAACTATTGTAGTTGTGGTCTTCTTTCTCCCTTGATTGACATACTTCTTTGGCTTCAACTCAAGATGTAAGATCCAACAATGATCTTCATCATGACCTTCCTTCTTGCAATGCTTGCAAGTAGGCTTCTCCTTTTTCGATGTGGTTGTATTCTTCTCTTTCTCTTTTCTTTTCCCTGAATCCTTTCCTTGTAAGGCATCTGTAGAAACACTATCACTAACATTCCTTTTACTTGATTCAATGTGAATGGCTTGTACACATACTTCATCAAAGTTAGAAGGATTTAACATAAGAATAATATGCTTGAGATAAGAATGCATACCACCAATATATTTTAGAAGTGTCTCTTGTGTATATAAAGGAATACCCAATATTAATGCTTTCTTACAAAATGATTGTGTATACTCTTGTACTCTTTGACCTTTATCTTGCCTTAAACTTTGCCAATTCATCATTTCATGTTTCATGTATGCTAATGGATAAAAATGTTTCTTTAATGCAGTAACAAAATCATTCCAGGAAGAGATTGTTTTACCACTTTTCCTGAGATCATCTTTAGTTTTTCTTTCCCACCATATGAGAGTTGTGCCTCCCAATTTGATCATCATCAACAATCCTTTGTATCCTTCAATAAACTTCAAGTTGTCTAACCCAATTATCTATCTTTTCTGCATTTAATTCACCATCATAAGTGGGTAATTTAAATTTTACATCAAGCTTTAATAAAGGCATATCAAAAGAATGATGAGTTTTTTTAGGTTGCTTATCCTTGGAGGAATGTACACTTGCTTCAATTGTAGATGATGAGGATGAAGGGGAAGAGGGTTCTGGAGGTCCACCACCTTCAACTCCTCCTTCTGCTCTTACTGAAGATTCACCTTCTTCAACCTTTGAAATTCTTCGTTGTCCTCTTTCATGGTAAAGATCCTCTACCATGGATTTCATCAATTGAAATGCCTCAAAGAAATCGTCCTCAGATGCATAAGGATCTAGCTTCCTCAGTGAAGACATCTCCTTTTTATGAGGTCTGCTTTGAATCTCTGGATTAAAAGCCTCAAGTTGGCCTTCTCCTCACTTGAGTTTGGCTATGGTGAGCATCCAATGCTTGCAATTCCTGTCAAACATTCAAAACCAAAAGCTCTGATACCTATAACTTGATCTGAAAATGAGAGGTTTTACTGAAAAATTTTGCAAGTTAAGTTTATGTACTTTATGTCCCGGATCGATAAGAATGCGAAACACATAAAATTTACAAATTGTTGCGGAATAACAATTATGATGTGACACCATGTGATTGGGCCATGTGTCACCTTGTTATTGGCCCCAAACTGTCCAGTCACCATCTAACACATATAAACAGTCAACAATCATGTCAACTTATCAGCCCAGTCAGCTTGTCACTGCCATGTGTTTTCCTATGCCACTGCCACATGTTCTGCTTATGCAGCCACATGTCATCTTCAGGAGCTTCCACGCCACCTTTGACTGTTGAATTTTTACCTGTTTGGGAAAATCTTCAGACTACGATTACTTTCGCATACACTCGGATTTTCGATCCATTTATGCCACCGGAAAGCTTGTGGCGAGCACTTCACGATGGTGTAGATTTCATGAGCATTGGGGAACTTTAATTTTTTGAGCATTTCAGATCCTCTTGGATCACTGAGAGGGAGTGTTGATGATTACAGTTGTGCGAGACATCCTCCAGGACATAGATTGATTGAGTTGACCTGAGAGAGAGCCCATGAGTTGGGTGTGCCCATGAGATGGGTATGTGGTTCCTATGTGAGACAGAACTGGAACGTTGTGTTGACCTTCTCTATGTAGAGAGTTGAGATGATACTCCAGATGATTCTCCTGTGTAATGCAGTGAGAAAGAAGCTCTGTTGAGTTGGACGTGCATGTGGTTGAGCATAGGTGAACGTGTAGAAAATCCCATGAGTTGGGTGCATCGTTCTAAGATAGATATGAAACAATGTATTTGTTGGATTACTGAGAGGGGGGG
>ML777107.1:659541-690153 GCA_009831015.1 Picea engelmannii | reverse complement strand
GATTACTTTGACCTTTTGGGGCTTCTAGATGATATATGAGGGTCCTCCAACTTCGTAAGGCCATAACTCTCAAACCGTGAGGAGTTATGTGACGTTCTACATACCACCAGAAATGGAATGACATGTACTATCCATATAGAATATTATTATTGGAAAATATATCATAACTCATCCCATTACCCATCAAACAAACTTGGGTCCATTACCCAAACCCGGGGTCTCCAACTTCTCATGGCCATAACTCTCTAACCATGAGGAATTATGTGACGTTCCACATACCATCGGAAATGACATGAAAAGCACTATCCATACAGGATATTTTCCCTGACAAATTCACTTTCCTTCATCTCATTATTCCACAATTAAGCATGGGTTCTCTTACTCCACAAAGCGTCTTCCCGCGAGGGATTTCACCATAAGGGGACCACTTTTGAGTTCATCCATATTTACTTCTTATCAAAAATGAAAAAACAATAATGAGTCATATTTACATAAAAAAATATTGGGTCCATTACCCAAACCTTTGTGCTACGGGTCTTTCTTCAAGGGTTGACATCAATGACAACCAACCTTAATCAACAGTATTAGCCTCCTCTAAGCAGAGAGTTGAGATGATGTACTCCTGATGATTCTCTTGTGTAACGTAGTGAGAAATAAGATATGATGATTTGGACTTGCCTGTGGCTAAGCACAAGTGAAAGTGATCCTAGTGGTTCTCCTGTGAAACACAACGAGATAGAGATGCAGACATCCCTGTGGATGAGCACATATGGATGTGCCCATAATGGTTGAGAAATAGTGGGTGTATGAGATCCCTTGATATATTGTTCAAGAGTAAGACTTACCTGTAACCCTGTTTGTGATGTAAAGGGTACAGGTCAGCCCCACCAAAAAGTGAAATATAATTAATGTAAAAGATAACTAATATGGAAATTATTAATTATATTATGAGTTATTGAGGTTGGCCTTGTTGTGCCAATAGAAACTATTGTTGACATGTTCAGTCTAATATAAGTAAAGGTAAATTCCCCATTGAGGAATCATATCAAAAGTGTGAGTTTGGAAATTTCAGCAAACACTTGTTCTTGGGAAAAGTGCGCACCTCTCTTGGGTGATAGTCTTCTAGGGTTTGTAAAGAACCCTTTTGAGTGTTAGTTGTTTATGGTGGTGGAGGTATTTATCTTGAAGAATATAGCAAAGGATTGGTTGGGTTTTCTTCCCTTGTTGAGAAGGGTTTCCCAAGTTACTTCTTTTGTACTTGTGCATGGTGTCTCTTCTTGTGATCTTGGTTGCTGCAACAAATTGTCTATGGTTTAAGTAAAAAGCTAAAGATGAAATGAACTTCATGCTTAAGCCTAGTTTATTGGAAATTCAACAAGTTTAAATTTAAAAGATATTACTGTAGTTTTCTTTTCCCTAAAATCTAACATGGAATCAGAGCATAGGGTGTGAAAAGAGCTCAATAGTGGAAAACTTTTGAGCCTCCGTAGATCCTTGTTTTAGGGTTTGTTTTACAGATCAACAGTAAACAAAATTTAATGGGCCATCAAAGTTGAAGATAAAGAAACTACCGGTACACACAACAATGGTCAGACGAAGTGAAGTTGGGTAGGGTGGATATGATGTTCACTCACCTAGGAAACGTTTCACGAATGAACTAATCCTATCAGCCTCTTCATCAGATGCATTTAAGTATTTCAACCACCTCAATAATGGAAGCCTAAAGGAGCATGAAAAATCTTCCTATCTTCTCTCATATATAAAAAAAGGACATGTTACCCCTCAAATTATATGTTCAATGGATTCATCCTATCAGTATGAGAGATATATTGTAGGAGCTTGTTGTTCCCAGTGATAAGGTGTATTGTGAAGATCATAGATCCAACAGCCTGGTCAAAGTTTTCAGAGTTGTTATCTGCATTTCTACATCTATGTAAGAGAGGAACGTTCTAGAAGTCACTCAACATATTTCTGAAGAATTTTCCAACAGAATGAAGGCCTATTTGTGTTCTCAACTGTGAATGCACGTTTCCTAAAAATAAAAATAAAAAAATGTCATAGCCAAAAGAAGAGAAGCAATCATGATTACTCATAAAGGACTTTCCTTCCAATAAAGTCAGAAGCAAATTTGGGTTATTTGATACTAGACCTAAAGTCTTTCTCTTGAGGCTTGTCCAATTCTCTTGATTGATGTTTCATATGGTAGAATGATAGTTGCTTGGATGAGGTTGAAATGTTCACATGTACACCAATATTGCAGTGTGAAGACGATTAGATACATTACATTGATTTTAAGTGATGGAACAATTAGTAGTGAGATGCTTTGAAATCGATTGCAATGATGTTGTATGCATGAAGCAATAATATCAATAATCTCATGCGTAAACTAGAATCATTAAGGAGAAAATATAATGTTGGTGTGTGTAATAAATTTGGAACATTTTTATCTATTAAGGGGCGTTTTATTTAGGTTTCCTGTGTTCATTAACACATTTCTATCAGAGAACAAAATGAAATGAAAGCCAGAGTATTTCCGTACTGGTATACGATTAATGTGTGACGCATACCCAATATTATATCTGTACGTAGGGGTCATGGAAATACATTATAGGCTAGGCAGTGCATGGACCATTCACCAGTTTTGTGTTTGAGAATTTTTCAGAAAGAACAGAATTATATGAACCATATAAGGTAAATGTCGATTTCCCTACATGTTGTCATACACCTTTGTTTGAGAACAATTTAACAAAAGATATCTTTGGAAGCTACATATGGTAACAGGCTGAAAAGTACAGAGTGTGTCTTCAACCCAAGCAAGTTCAAAGTAAGTCCAAGTATGTATCATCTACATTTAATCACTGAATTTGAAATAAGTATGTGACTATTAAAGACAACAAGAAGAGTTGTGATTATCCTACTGTCAAAATATCATTTGTATGACCAAGGAAGTTGTGATCTTAGCATATACTTGTTGATGTAAACTAGGTCATTTTTCATTTGGGAACTCTATAGTATGATGGACCATTATCTCCAGTATGAGAGTCCATCAAAAAGTTATCTTGGTAGTTGGGGCATTTCTCCCTTGTTTTGGGAACCCAACATATATCCTTGTTAAGTCGGGAATCCTGAGATTGTAATTGAGCCATTGTCCTAGGTATGGGAGCTCAATATGGGTATGCATGCCATTCGTTGTATGTATCCTGTAGTTTTCCAAAGAAAAGATATGGTTAGTGAATAGTGAGGTCACATGACAGAAGCACAACCTGGTAAAATTTTGACTCAGTTTTTTATATTAAACTTGGTACAAGCACCAAGTACATCTTGAAGAAATACGACACCAGATCAAAGTCAAAGGATCTTGTAGGTTTAGAGGAAGCCAGGTTGCACATGCAGGGAGGCAGACATATTATGAGACTCAGAGGGAGCAATCCCAGTATATGAGTTGGGCCATGACATGCAGTAGATGGCAATGTTGAAAAATTCAAAACTAGATTTGTGGCTCGTGATTTCTCTCAGAAAGAAGGAATTGACTATGACGAGATTTTTGCTCGAATCATTATCTCTCTTGCTTCAGTTTTTGATTGGAAACTTCACCATATGGATGTTAAGACTGCCTTTCTCAATGGTGAAGTTGAGAAATAAGTTTGTATTGAGCATCCTGAAGGTTTTGTGATCCATGGGAAAGAATCCCATGTATGCAAACTCAATAAAGCCTTCTACGGATTGAAACAAGCTCCAAGAGCTTGGTATGGAAGAATTGACAATTTTTCTCCAGAGTCTTGGGTTCTCCAAGAGTATAGCAGATCCTAATCTTTATATAAAGATTGTGCAGAATCATCATGTTATCTTGGTTTTATATGTGGATGATTTGTTCCTTACCGGAGAGGAACCTCTTATAGCTCAGAGTAAGAGGGAGTTATCAATAGAATTTGAAATAAAAAACTTGGGTCTTATGCATTACTTTCTTGGATTAGAGGTGTGGCAGAAACCGGGTGAGATATTTCTCTCACAAAGCAAGTATGCAGTTTATGTGCCCCGTAGGTTTGGCATGTTGGACTGTAAGTCCATGTCCACACCTATGATCTCTAACATGAAGAAGTTACAAGATCAAGCTATAGGTTCAGATCCGGAATACCCCATCGTATATCGTCAGATCATTGGGTCCTTGATGTATTTAGCACATACCAGACCAACCATTTGTTATGCAGTGAATGCCCTCAGCCAATTCATGTGTGAAGCGAAACATATTCATATGGTTGCTGTTAAACATATTCTTACATATGTCCAGGGAACTATAGCCTATGGGCTCAGATATACTTTCAGTGGAGGGGTAATGCTTCATGGTTTTATAGATTCAGATTGGATGGGAAATATAGTGGACCGGAAGAGTACTTTCGGATATTGTTTCAGTTTGGTTTCAGCTATGATCTCCTGGTCCAGTAGGAAACAGGGCTTGATAGCCCAGAGCACTACAAAAGAAGAATACAATGTTGCAAGTGCTGCTAGTAGAGAAGCAGTATGGCTCAGAAAGATACTATTAGACTTGTTCAATGCTGAGTTGGAACCCACAGTAATACACTGTGATAACCAGAGCTGTATAAATCTCTTCGAGAATCTGATGTTGCATGATAGATCGAAACACATTGAGATGAGATATCACTATGTTTGGGACATGGTTCATAAGGAAATTCTCAGTATACAATATATTCTGACGATAGAACAAACCACATATATTTTGACCAAGCCTCTGTCCTTGAAAAAGTTTGTGTACTTTCGAGACAATCTTGATGTTGTTGAGAATGCCTCTCTTGCTGAGAGGGAGTGTTGAAATTAGTGCAGCTGCAAGAGCCATTCTCCGGGAGGATGGAATAAGACCCTAGATGAGATCTAGGGCCCCCAGTACACTCCTGGGGTTATTTGTTTGGGACCAAGCAGTTTGAGCCATGGAAAAAGACCCTAGTGAGGGCCCCCAGTGTATTACTGGGGTTCTTGGTCAAGGACCAAGCAGTAAGACCCTAGATGTGTTCTAGGGCCCATGGATGTGTTCCAGTGAATCCTTGCTCGGTGCTTGGATTGATCCTTGGAGTGTTCCTTGGTGCTTGATGATGTAAGTCCCCAGATGTGTTCTAGGGCCCCTGGATGTGTTCCAGGGAATCCTTTCTCAGTGCTTGGATTGATCCTTGGATGTGTTCCTTGGTGGTTGATGATGTAAGTCTATAGATGCGTTCTAGGGCCCCTAGATGTGTTCCAGGGAATCCTTTATTAAACACTTCAATTGATCCTTGGTCTTGTACCTTGGTGGATGAAAGACCATAGATGTGTTCTAGGGCCCCTAGATGTGTTCTGGTGTACCCTGGTCTTGGACCAGGTAGTTCTTGGTTGTGTACCAAAATGTGATGATGTGTGATCTTCCTCCTCTCTTCTGGGATGGTCCGTGAGACCTAGGAGTAACCACACATATGAACATGACCACATCATGGATGTTTCCTCCTATGTAGTGATGATAAAAGTTTATAATCCATCATGAGACTTATGTGGACATGTTTTTCCATTGAACAAGAACCCCTTGAACTTGTCTTGTAGCCCCTCCTTTCTTGTTTGTGTTTCCCTCCTTGTTTAATGTAGTGTTGGGGTTTTATAAGTCACTTTGACTTATTTGACTTTTAATTAATATTTTATTAATTAAAATGTCATTTATTTGTTTATTTTAAATTAACCCTAACCCTCTTCTTAAACTATAAAAAGGAACCTACCCTCCCTCATTCTTACACTTACTCATATCTTTCTCTCCTCTACATTTCTTGCCTCATTTTGCTGCGGCTACCTCAGTCCTTCTTTGTACGACTCCCTTAGTGGTCTTTCTCTTACAACTATGAGGTGTTGCTTGGACTTTGTACTTCTGTTGACTGGGATTTTCAGTCTGGTTTTGTTTTCTGGTCTAGTAGTGCTACAAACCTTCCCTTTGGCTGCCTTTGATGCTACGAACCTCCTCTTGTTGTGTGTTGAGTGGGAGGACCTCCTCTTACTGTGTGTTGAGTGGGATGAATTTCTCTTGTTGTGTGTTGAGTGGGAGGACCTCCTCTTGCTGTGTGTTGAGTGGGAGGACCTCGTCTTGCTGTGGGCAGACCTTCCTATGTTGTCCTAAGTGTGTCATTGTTGTAGTTGGGTGTTGCATCCCCCTCATTGTTTCATTCTAAACTGTTGTTGGGTGCTTTATGGCTGCTGTTGTCCCACAAACATCCCTTGAATCCTTCTTCCTTAATTGTTGGTGCTATTATCATGATTGATTCCTATCAGTTTTGAGGGTTTGACAAATCCTAGGTTCCTGTAACACTTCAGTTCAGATTGGATAGTTTTGAATGAGTTGTTTTTGGTGTTTGTATCAACCCTATTCTTGTTGATTGACGTTGAGTCCTCCTTGGAAAAACAATCTACTCAAGATCTTGGTGGAGGTCAAATCCTTGGGGTATTGACCCATGATATTTAAGCAGAATTTTTGAGCATATTAAAGAGGACAACATCTATATGTTAGGTACATCTTTGATTGGCTAAAGGTAAGTTCATAATTATTTTTATTTGAAATCTGCACTTAATCTATATTCATAAATTTTGTCGTATGTTTAGATTTATCTTTACATGTTCAGATCTCACAGTCTATGTTTAATCTACTTCAGTTATTGTTTTAAGAGATGATATGTTTGTACTGTTGAGTTTAATTTTAAAAGATATTACTGTAGTTTTCTTTTCTACCTTGTTTGCATCCTCTTCTCTCCTTTCTTTGTGTGTTTTGTTCCTGGGTTTCTTTTTTTGAGATTTCCTTCAACTTCATCTTCTTCCTGATTTCCCTATGGTTCCTTTTTTCTCATCACCAAATGAGATGGGAACATCTACACACTCTTTAGGGAGGCATGACACAAAGGACTCGAAAGGGTACAATAATGAGGAGATTAGAGGGTGTCATAGATAACTACAAGAGGGGTTAGTCTAATCTCTGAGGGATTTGAAATAGGAGGGAGTGAAGGGGGAAAGGAGGAGATGGAAGGGGTTGTAACCAAGATGATTAATGGGGATTTAGGGATGGAGGGTGTTGGAACACATATATATTTCTAAACTTTACACTTTAAACAATTTTCTTTTCTAGTTAAAATAATAATACAACGCGCTTGATTCTCACCATTGATGAAGTTTTTCATTTAATCGAACGATCCTTTTTCCTGAGTTATTTTGGAGCTTCCTAATTATTAAAAGTTCAAACCCATAGAGAATACTTCGGAGTTTCGATTTTTAGAGTTTCGCACTTTAGGCATTTCGACATGTCTTGCCTTCAAAGTCTCGATACACGAAAAGTGTTTGAAAGATCCTAGTCACCCTATACACGTATACCTTCCTAAGATTTAACACGTCACCGCAGGAAGCGGCCCTTCGGGAAAGTGATATAACTCTAACTTGTAAATCTATGAAATGCGAAGTGTCGAATTATTAAACCTTGGTTAAATAAACTAATCTCAATTAAAGGTAATTGATAGCTTTGCACACTCGGAGTTCGAATATTCACCATCCGTCGCATTCTAAATTCACGAATCCCAAACTCTCAAAATGTCTTAAACGTTAAGCAAAGTTAATTAAAGATTGAAGACAATTAGCGAATAATTAATCACTTCGTGGTTTCGAGCTTCGGAAATAATTTATCAAGCTATTATCGAATATCCTGAGGTCCAAAAGCTCGAAAAGAACTAAGTTTAAACATGATTAGTTAATGGGATAAACACTATTATCAAATTGAAGCATGTTCCTCACTTGAAAAAGAGACACTATACATTGAAAGAGATACCATCTCCGAAGCCTTGGGGCAAATTGATATAGTGAAGAATTAACTTGATTCCAAGACAAGAATGGAAGAAGCCTAGGCTGAAATCCTGCAATTGAAATGAATTGACATTATCCAGATTAATAAGTGGATAGTCAATCCTAGTCTGCGGCTATAGTCTATATATTTAGAAGCCATAAGGATGGAATATAGGTTGCCTCAAATAGAAAAGAAGTTATATACTTTCGAGGCTAATGACACAATAGATCCTTCCAGGATAGTGGTGCAGTTAGTAGGCAGATGTGTTCAATGTGTTGAGCAAGGGAAAGATAGCACGTGTGGAAACAAATGAGACTATTTACACATGTCATGATTAAAGGCCAACTGTTTTTGAGCTGGAGGACAAGAAGAAGAAACGTCTCTGCCAACAGGCGAAGAGATGGAGAAAATGCGAATGAAACTCTTCAAATTTTACATATTGTAATATTTATTATTTTTGAATTATGAGAATTCCAACCATTTAGGGTTGAGATCATTTTTGTATAAATACATAGTTTGAAAATTTAGCAAAGGTTGCTTCTTGCCGGATGTAATGAGAAAAAAATCTCCTTTCGTGAGAATTAATACAAGTGTAGACATGGATTCCAATTTTTGTGCAGTTTGAGTTATGTTCTCCTCTTGTATTCCATATTTCTTGTTTCTCTGATGTTATTACTTGATAAGTGAGTGATTGCAATTTAGTAGTACTACTACTATAGTCACATTTTATCGGTTGTTTGATAAGAAAGCAATTTTTCCTCTGTATTTTCTATAAGTAAATACAAGACCTGTGAGCTACTTGGATTATTGTATCTCATATCCTTACAAGGGTGCATTCTTTAATTTCTTCTACTGTGAACAAGGTAAGATTCATATTTCATTGATGTCTCATTTTGTTTAACAATTTTGTAAGTTTCCCTCACATCATTTGATTTTATAAATCGACTTAGGCAACAAATTACGACCTCTGTCCTATTCTATCATTGTTTTCATTTGAGGATTAATTCTTATATAACTAACAAAAGAAAAAGTATGTTTAAAAAAATCGTTTTATATTTCTAATGTATGAGATTATTCTTTAAGCCTTAGGTTTAATCTCAGGAACAACATCTTTTTGGCGCAGTTGCCGGGGACAGAGAAATGAAGTTATTTTTCCCTGGGAGAAACGACAAGGTAATATTTTGTCTTTGATAGTGAACAAGGATTGAAAATTGTATTAAGGCTTTTATCTTTCACTTGGAGACTCCACTACAGATAAACTGACACTCAATAGAAATAATACGAGGAAGAACCCAAACGATCAATAGACTATGCCTGTATCTGATCCCAAAAAGCTATTAAAACCAAGGGGATACCTGAAGCAGACTGCTGCATCCACAAGTAAGGTTTACCAACCCAAAACTGTGCAAACTAATGCTAAGGTTCCACTTGAACAGTCAATCTCGCAAGAAGGTTAAACACAAATCCACTTCAGAGATACATCAACTGAGAATCTTGCAGCTAAAACCCTAAACCCCGAGTTGCTTTTACCTGAGATTAAAGCCGAGACTGATTCGACTTCCCCCTTTACTAGTAAAGTAAAAAATCCCTTTCTATACCTACTTTTATTGATATTCCGATGGTCCCCGAAGTAAAGGTTTTAGTTCCCCGAAACTCTGAGGACTATATCTCATACCCTGATTCAACTCCTGTTGGTTCTCCTGTTTATATATCCTGTAAATCTGAAGAACCCAGTCCTCATTTCCCTTTTCCCCCTTTTTCAGATTTTCAGTCTTCTAACGGTCAGTTTCCAGAACATCCTTCACCTCATCCTGAGGTAGTAGAAGGGTCCCTAGAATTTTACGAAAACCCTCTCTTTAACTCCCGAAGTTCATCCCCTCGACATCAAATGGTTGTTGTTGGAGGAGGTGGCATCGAAGGTGGTGCTGGAGGAGGAGGAAATCAAGGACCACCACCTATGCACCATAGGATTTTTGCCAAAGTGGCAGCCAGATACGCTCCTTTAGTCCTTCCCCCTGTCCTTCATGATTTACCAGAAAATTATATGAAGAAATTACCAAAATTCACGGGAGAGGGAGATTTAACTGCCACAAAGCACATAAACTTTTTTGACCATTTCGATGATATCCTCGACATTGAGCATAAGGATGTTTACTCAAGACTTATGGTGAAAACTTTTTAAGGTCAACTAAGACTCTGGTTTCGAGGGATTCAGTTAGGTTCTATAACATCTTATGACTCGCTAGAAAATGCCTTTTTAAAGCAATGGGGAGAAAACAAAGATCACTTGTATTATCTGACGGAGTTTGGGGCTCTGAGGAAAAATGATTTCAAGTCAGTCCTATAATTCACCTAGAGGTTTAATAATCTCTATCATAAGATCCCAACATAAGTCAAACCCTCACAGCCTGCTGCTAAGGTGACTTTCACAGGGGCTTTCGAGCTCGACTTTGCCCTACTTTTGAGGGAAAGGAGATCTGTTGACCTCACAAGAATGCAGGACGACGCCATCAAAATCAAGTAAAACATGATGGCATCGAGTAAACTAAAATATAAAGTCGATATGGGAACCAAAGAAACTAAACACTTTAGGGAACAAGCTGGAACTTTCGGTTCTGGGAGGTCCTTGGAGGAAAAAATGGACGACATGGCTAAGATAATTAAAGAGTTATCAAACAAAATCTCCAGAATGGAACTGGACCAAGATAAACCTGATCCTTTTTCTAGGAGAGATTTCAAAAGGAATCCCAATCCCCAGATCCAACAGAGACCAGTAAAAAACGAGGATCAAAAAATCAAAACCCCTTTTAAAACATAAAACTTCATGCAAAGTGATGACATGCAAGACTATGAAGGGTTAGATGAAGGTATAAACAATATCAGTGATGACGACCGAGAACCTCACCTAACCAGACATGATTACGAAATATATTTAGATCAAGAACCTCTGTTCATAAATGAGGAAATAAGAAATAATCTGGGAGAGTCTGATTATCAAGGAATCACCAACTCTATAATGGTTGAGCTTCAACAGAAATATAATTCAAGGCCTAGAGATAAAAATTATACAACTGTTCCACCTAAGAAGATCTTGTCACGAAGTAAAATGAATGAGGTAGCTCAACCATCCACTGAAACACAAGCTGCCAAAATAAAAACAGTTGAAACACAAGCTACTAAAACAAAGACAACTGAAATGAAAGCAAGACATACTAACAGGCTAAAAAAAAGAGAAATAGAGATCCCAACCAAAGAAGACGAAAATACAATCGAAAGTTTCAATCTGGAAAGAGAAATTAATAAAATCAAAATTCTTGTACCTTTGGCTGAACTGGCGAAAAATCCGATGTATAGAAAACAAATTGACAAGATGATAAATTTCTCAAATGTTGAAAGTCATGCTGATGCTATTAATTTAGAATATGATAGAACCACTATAATGTTTGGTCCGCATACCAAAAATGCTAAAGACGCTGCTGCTCCTTTTTATATTACGTTGACTGTGCATGATCACCTACTCCATAATTGTATGTTGGATTCTGGATCCTCCCACAACTTAATGCCCAAATTTATTATGAAAAATCTGGGTCTTGAGGTTACTAGGCCATACCAAGATATGTATTCTTTTGATTGAAGAAAAGTTAAATGTCTTGGTATGATAAAATATTTGGTGGTTAATCTTGCAAAGATCCCTATGAAGAGTATTCTTATGGATGTAATTGTTGCTGACATCCATGCAAAGTATGGCATGTTGCTATCCAGGTCTTGGGGCACTAAACTTGGAGGATCACTTCAATTGGACATGACATATGCTACGATCCCAATCTTCGACAGACAGTTCACCCATCTATACAAAGAGACAAGATTGGAATATACTGTAAGTGACCCACAAAACCCAAATAATTACCCGGTATATGTCGCCGATCATGATTTAGGAAACTGTATATTATCAATTGATGATGGTTTAGATGAATGTACAGAAGAAAGTTGTACAGAAGAAGAAAACAAAAAAATATAAAAAACAAACAAAAATGTAAACAATGTAGGAGTTTGGGAAATGTTTTTTGATGGTGCTTCGTCCTGGGAAGGAGCATGAGCCGGAGTGTTGTTTGTGGCACCCAGAGACGAGTTTATTATTCCTTTCTCATATAGACTATAGTGGGACATTGACTATACCAATAACGTATGCGAGTATGAAGCTCTGGTCTTAGGATTAGAAGCTGTCAGGAAGTTGAAAATCAAGAATCTAATAGTTTACGGTGATGCTGAATTAATTGTAAAGCAGATAAGACAACAATATCAAGCCAAACATCCAAGGATAAGGTCGTACAGGAACTACGCCTGGGATTTGATTGAATTTTTTTTCTCATCGTTCAATATTCATCATATTCCCAGGACAGAAAATCGACAAGCTGACTCCCTAGCAAAAGCGACTGCTACTTTTATGCCACCTACAATAGTGAAGCTAAAGTATCATATAGAAATGAGGCACATGCCTTCAATACCAAACAATGTTCAACACTGGTAGGTCTTTGAAGACAATGAGTAGATCAGGTGGATGAATTTTCCGAAACGCACATCAACCAGGAAAATCAAAATGACCCTACTTGGATCATGCAGGAAGATGAAGAACCTCAGAAGTTCCAGGATAATATTTCTAAACATTGCATGTTGGTGCTGAAAAATAATCAGATTCCTAAGGGTTTGATTCCTTTAGAAAGATTATTTGATCAGGACGATATACCCGTAAAGTCTACCTTGCAACCTCAACCCGAAGAGGTTGAAGATTGTGATATAGGCACTAAGGAAAACCCTAAGCTGGTCAAAATATCTAAATACCTTCCACCCGAAATGAAAAGTAAATATGTTGAGTTACTCAAATAGTACAAAGATGTCTTCACTTGGTCTTACGATGAGCTAAAAACTTATGATACCATTGTCATCGAGCATAAAATCCCTTTGAAACCAGGCATCAAACATTTTAGGCAGAAAATCAGACAAATAAATCCTATACTCCTACCTGTGATAGAAAGAGAGGTAAAAAATCTCCTTGAAGAAAAGATTATTGTTCCACTTAGGTATTCCGAGTGGGTGGCTAACTTAGTTCCAGTCAAGAAAAAGAATGGTGAAATCAGACTCTGCGTGGATTTCAGGAACCTAAACAGATCATCCCTTAAAGACAACTATCCTCTCCCTAAAATGGATCATGTTCTGGAAAAAGTGGTCGGGGCTAACCAAATGTGTATGATTGATGGATTTTAGGGTTACAATCAAATTGCAGTCCATGAATATGACAAAGAGAAAACCACGTTTACCACTCCATGGGTTACTTTCATGTACGAAAAAATGACATTCGGTATGATGAATGCAGGGGGTACCTTTCAATGAGCAATGGACATAGCCTTTGATGGTGAGAGAGATAAGTTTGTCGTTATCTATCTCGATGATTTAACTGTTTTTTCTAACTCAGATGCAGAGCACTTGGTACACCTCAAACATACATTCGAGAAGTGCAGAAAATTTGGTTTGTCACTCAACCCTAAGAAATCCCATTTTGCAATGCAAGAAGGTAAGCTCTTAGGCCATATAGTATCTAGGGAAGGAATCAAAATCGATCCAAAAAGGGTTGAAGCTATAGATACAATCAATATTCCTAGAAACAGAAAGGAAATTCAATCTTTTTTAGGAAAAATATTTTTTTTAAGAAGATTCATTCCAAATTTCACCGAGACTGTTAAATTGATTACAAATATGCTGAAAAAGGACAGCGAGGTCAAATGGACAATCGAAGCTAAAGCATCTTTTGAATGCATCAAGAAGGTAATAGGAGAAGCACCAATGTTGGCCAGCCCAAACTACATGAAAGAGTTCTTAATCTTTTCATTCACATCCAAGCATACTATCGTTGTCGTGCTCTTACAGAAGAACTACGAAGGTTTCGAGAAACCAATAACATTTTTTAGTAAAATCCTCAGAGACGCTGAGTTGAAATATGATATACTAGAAAAACAAGCATATGCTATGGTGAAAGCTCTCAAAGATTTTAGGACTTACGTGCTACATTCCAAAATAATTGCCTACATACCAACCAACTCTGTTAAAGATATATTGGTTCAACTAGATAGTGACAGAAGAAGAGGCCAATGGCTAGCCAAGATTCAGGAATTTGATCTTGAGGTAAAGCCAACTAAACTCTTTAAAGGTCAATCTCTAGCTAAGCTATTAGCCGAATCAAATTTCAGAGCACTCATGATAAATCATTTGCAATCTTATGGAGACCTTCTAGATATAGAAGAATTCGATGATCAGACACCTGAGACCCAGATTTAAGAAAGATTTTCCACCTCTGCTTGGTATGGTGACAGAGTTTCATACCTCCTGACTCTTCAGTGCCCAAGTGATATGACTACTTCTAAGGTGAGAACATTGAAGCTGCACACGGTAAAATATTTCATTGTCGACAGTCAACTGTATTAGAAAGATACCCTAGGATTTTTACTAAGGTGCCTGATAGAATCTGAAACAGAGAATGTTATAAACGAGTTTCATGAAGGGGTGTGTGGAGGACACCAGGCCTGGAGGGAATCAACCTATAAAATCCTGAGATCTGGATACTATTGGCCGAAGTTATTTACAAATGTGAATACTAAAGTCAGAGCCTGTAATTCTTGTCAGCTATTCTGAGGCAAGCAAAAGCTTCCCATCCTACCCTTGATCCCAGTCAAGATGAAAGCCCCGTTTCAACAATGGGGTCTAGATTTTATTGGAGAAATTCATCCACACTCAAGTGCACACCATAAATGGATTCTAACCACTTCAAACTATTTCACTAAATGGGTAGAGGCCATTCTAACACAAAATGCTATAGATTCAGTGGTGATCAATTTCTTAGAAGAAAACATTTTATCAAGGTTCGGTTGTCCCCGAAAGATAGTCACGGATAATTCCCAAGCTTTCAAATCCATGGCGATGGTTAGTTTTTGTCAATAGTACAACATTATACTAGGGCATTCCACAACCTACTATCCTCAGGAAAATGGATTAGCCGAGTCATCGAATAAGAGCCTAATCACTATAATAAAAAAGGTGTTGACTGAAAACAAGAAAGCCTGGCATGTTCATTTGAAATACGCTTTGTGGGAAAATCATATTGGCACTAAGAAATCGATCGGAATGTCCCCTTTCCAAATGGTATACGACATAGATGTGGTCCTCCCCATAAATCTAGCTCTACCCGTAATGAAGCTTTGGCAAGACACGAAGGAAGAGCCGAACAATGTTACCAGAAGAATAAATCAGTTAGTTGAAGTCCAACAAAATAGGGTCGAGGTGGACGAGGAACTTCAGAGATATCAAGAAAATATGAAAGCCTTGTTTGACAAAAAAACTAAAGATAGGGAGTTCCTTCATGAAGACCTAGTTTTGAAATGGGATGCTAGGAAAGAAGACGCTAGAAAGCATGGCAAGTTTGATCACATATGGTGTGGGCCTTTTAGGGTTGTAGCTTCCGAGGGAAATAACTCATTCTTATTAGAGAACCTCGATGGGAAAATCCTTAGCGCTCCTATCAACGGGTGTTACCTAAAACACTTCATGCAATAATCAAATTCCAAACTCCCATTGTACATACCGGTTTGATTTTCATGTTTTGATTTGCAAATTTTGGTTTCTTTGGTAAGTTTTTACTTTCATTGTAAATAAGGCCAGGTTTGTTGATTTCATAAAAACATAAATATAAAAACAAGTAACTCATATCGTTTCTTTTCTGCAGAAGTTTTTGACATTTCTCATGTTATTTTCAAGTAGAATACTTACTGATAGTCGAGAGATAAATATGTATCAGAAACCAACACTTACTCTTCAGAACATTGGCTTTATCTCAAAACAGGTGATAAATGAACAATTTACTTGATTGAAAATATAAAGAAAATACGAGGTATGAACTTTTACCCTACCGACCCGAATTAAAATTTTCAAGGAGATCTTACTAAGTATGGAAAGAGTCTCATTCGTATATACATATTGTCACCTAAGAAACAACCAGAGGAATATAAGAATTACAACCTAATCCTAAAAGTCTTCTCTGAGTTTTGATAAAATTAAAATTAAAATAAAAAAAATGGAAATAAAATTTATAAAAAAGAAAATAAGAATAAAAAGACCTTAAAGAAAATATGAGAACCAATGAACAAACTTGTGTGGGATTGACCTTGTTCACAACAGAACATTTGAATATTATTTCTATTTTATCCTGCCCATCCTCAAATTTTATTTTCCTATGATTCTCAATACCTCTCCCTGGTCTTCATAGAGAGAAAAGACTTCACCTTAACTCTGAAAACTCAGAAACATGTCTTCAAAATAATGTTAGGTGAAAATTCATACATCCCTTTCAACTTAACTGAAAGAACGTATGTTTAGATTAATCCTAATAACTTTAGCTCTCTTATCTAGTTTTAAACTGACTAGTTCGCTCAAGGTTGATCCCTAAATTTAAAATCCCTTTTAAAATCTTCTCGATAGGTGAAGAAGTATTGAAGATTGAAATACAATTAATTTCAAAGTATACTAAAAAATTATGGCAGACCTTTCCTTGAATATCTTAAACAGATATCATCCCTTGTATATTACATACATATTGATTGCCCCCACTTCATGTATTAAAATATAAGACAGATGGTAAAAGGAAATTCATAAAATGATTGCCCCCATCTAGTCCAAGAGATGATGAAAGGAAATTCATTAAATGATTTCCCTCATCTCAACATTTAAATGCAAAATTACTAATTGAAGTGGTGAAAGGAAATTCAATGGGAGAAGTAGATAACTTCACCGGGGTACTGAATAGGCTCGCTGGCAGTGAAGCAATTTCTATGATATCTGTATGGCTGTCATACATATTTGCATGATATACTCTGACATCTAATTCTTTTTCAGTAATATTTACATTTTAAACCAACGAGGGATCTCCTTAAGAAAATACGACGCATATACTTAACCTTGATGCGAACGAAATCGATCAAAGCTTGATATTTCCACTAAAGTTACTTTGATTATCTTAAGAAAATTTGAACACAGTTTTAAGAAAGAGGAATTTCAAATAGCCTAACTGAAGGTCATGATTCGATGTGTTTTACAGGTTTTCTAAGTTTGGGCGAAACTCCTTTTCTAAATATGATCATTTTCTGAATGTGTTTCACATAAATGAAATAATGACTCCATTTACACAATAAAGGCACTTGGTCTACTGTTCTTCTACATCTCGCAGGGAGACACGATCCCTAGATGGAGCCTATGTTGGAACACATATATATTTCTAAAATTTACACTTTAAATAGTTCTCTTTCTTAGTCAAAATAAGAATAAAGCGCACTTGATTCTCACCATTGATGAAGTTTTTCATTTAATCGAACGATCCTTTTTCTCGAGTTATTTTGGAGCCGCCTGATTATTAAAAGGTCAAACCCCTAGAGAATACTTTGGAGTTTCATAGTTTCACACTGCAGGCGTTTTGACATGTCTCGCCTTCAAAGTCCCGATACGCAAAAAGTGTTCGAAAGATCCTAGTCACCCTATACACGTATACCTTCTTAAGATTTAACACGTCACTGTAGGAAGCGGCCCTTTGGGAAAGTGATAGAACTCTAACTTTTAAATCTATGAAATGCGAAGTCCCAAATTATTAAACCTTGGTTAAATAAACTAATCTCAATTAAAGGTAATTGATAGCTTCACACACTCAGAGTTCAGATATTCACCATCCATCACATTCTAAATTCACAAATCCCGAACTCTCTAAATATCTTAAACGTTAAGCAGAGTTAATTAAAGATTGAAGAAAATTAGCAAATAATTAATCACTTCATGGTTTCGAGCTTCAGAAATCATTTATCAAGCTATTATCGGATATCCCGAGGTCTGAAAGCTCGAAAATAATTAAAGTTAAATGTGATTATTTAATGGGATAAACACTATTATCTCATCTTAATATTTCGTTAAATCGTAGTCAAGTAAATTCAAATATTATTTCACATATCCCGATCACGAACCACCAACCATTAATGGCATTAATAATCGATCTGTGGCAATGATTTCAAATAAGATCTCAGAACACCACCTAAATATTTTCATTAAGGAAAGTGGATACATTATCAGTAAAGGTATACACAAATTGATCCACTTAAGGTGAAAAGAATATTGAATTCTGAATTCCATTTGTGTTTTCACAAAAGCAAGCTTTAGCAAGATAAGAGGTTTTGCGCATTTTTTGCAACAGGTAACATAGTGTTGAGTTTACAACTATCATGGTTCCACGGAAAATTGATAAAGCGACTGGTGAGAGCTCAAACCAAAACACAGATGTCTTCTCAGACACATCGCCGAGAGCTGTAGATACCATGAAAACCTAGACACAGGTATTTGATATCCTGCAATATGAGCTGATATCCACAATTCACATAAAGTTGTTGTTGGATCTTTCCGACCAGAACATATACACGTGATGTACAAACTATCCCCAACATTCAAACACAGTTATAATGTCGCTTTCTTAAAAGAGTTCGATGAAGAAGAGTGCACACAAGGTGTAAAGAATTACCCTGACTTGATCAAGAATTGGTGGGCACGCTCTTAGAAATTCAGAGTAGACACCCATGGCATATATGCCACTAGATCATTAGAATCTCATATGATGTATGTGGCCATGATTCTATGTAGACTTTTCGGCAAAGAAAACTCTGCTCACTTCCTGTTATCATGGGTACCGATCATGCACGAAGTTGCAGAGGGATTTTCTTTCAATTGGGTCAAGGTATTATCAGACAGTTTGGCTAAGGATATTATAGAATATCAGTCATTGAAATACAAAGGACGACTTGCCCCATTTTACATGTCGGAATACCTTATGGATACCGTTTTTTTTATGACGCCATTTCCTTTGATGAGCTGGAGCTGGACTTCGACCAACCTTGAACCAATAAACTTCTATCATTCCAACCTATGGGAGGATAAAGCAAAGGATTTCTTCTACGGAATATGCAACTTTGTGGCGGTGCCAATGCATATCGCTATATACAGTTTCCCACCTCCCAGGATTTCAGACCAGATAGTGGGCAACCTCAGAAAAAGAGCGGATTGGTACATTGAGGAACACTTCTCTTACATCAAGGTTTTTGGATGTTTTGTTCCTCCACATGCCTTACCAATGTTTCTACTAGATCGATTGGTGTGCTGAGAGGTAGCACATCAAATAGTGTAAGGAGGAATCGGTAAAGAGATAAAGGCAGTGCATAAAAAGGTGTGGCCCACCTTTCCTTTGCAGGTTGGTACTTTCTCACTGTTATATTTCGGCCACTCAAAGGTAGAGGCCATGACCCTAAAGGAAATTAAGCTTATAAACACTGAATTCAAGAAACACGATCCCCAGAAGATCGTGAGAAATCACATGGCTCTTTACAATCTAAAGAGATATGAGCATGAAGATTCCCCACAGGATAAAATATTCCAAGGAGCAAGATCTTATAAGGAAGTGTTGAGCCAAGTCTAGACTCTGGCTCCAGGCAAATTGACCGAGTTCCATAACTTTTAGAAACACTGGAGAAATAGTCTACCCAAAGTCTTACAGGGAGAATTTATGACATCTCCAGCCACACACAAAGTTGGAACCCATAAGTTAGAAGAAAGAAGTTCCAGTGGAAAAAGCATTCAGGAAAACCTGGTGAAAACAAAGGTTTTGACATAGAAAACAAATACTGCACCATCAGATCAACCCGATGATCAAACAAAAGCTCAAGCTGAAGTTTTGATTAAAAAGGGATAGGATGCATCGTTGTCTACACTAGAAAAACTGACTACTAATACAACAGGGAAACCACAGACCACCCAAATAGGTGACTCTATTATGTCTTTGACCCCTTTACAGATCAGTCAGGAGAACCCAAGTGCTGAAGTAGTGTTTATAGAATATCTTACTCCCATTTCAGTTGAAGAAATGCCCCCTTCCGACTTATTATTGAACAAGAAGAGGAGGGTTGTAGTAAAAAGAGAGACACACCAAAGGGAGGATGCAACTGTCAAAAGACACAGGGTGCTATTTGATGGACAAGCTCTAGAGGAGGCGGATTTCGCTATGGAAGTGGTAGGCAAATTGGGAGCTTTTGCCACAACAAATAATTATTCAGTTGGGAATCTGAAAGAACAATTGAAGCAGAAGGACCTTCTGGTAAGACAATTACAACACCAAATGAAGACAGTGGAAAAAAGTGTAAGAAATTAGATGAATAGGGGTTTTGAGTAGATTAGAGCATGTGACAGACAGGAAATTCAACAACTCAAAATTAGCCTTGACGAAATGCATAAAAATGCACAGGTAAGTAGAGAACTGGCCATTCAACAGGGAGAGTTGGTCAAACAACTGCAAGCTAAGATAAACTTGACTGAGAACACGACAGTGGATATGGCGGTTTTCCAAGCCCAGACATTGGAGGTGCACGAGAAGCTAGAATCAACACAACACAGCCTTTTTACTAAAATAGAAGCTGTCCAAAACCATTATCAGATGACAGATCATTCTTTAAATAACATTTACTTAAAAGAGAGAGAGGTCATTGTAGCTCGAGCTACTTTCCAGGAGGCAGTTGTGTCATCAACGAAATATGAAGTAGATAAGGTCCCTAGATTGTCTCTTGCAGAGCAAACTCAAGGTGATATAATACTGAAAACCTGGGAGGCCAATTTAGTTGAAAGTAAAAGTCTAGCCTGGGAAGTGAAGAAATCTTGTGAAGAAGCATGTTCCTCACTCGACAAAGAGTCACTATACATTGAAAGAGATACCATATCTGAATCCCTGGGGCAAATTGATATAGCGAAGAATCAATTTGATTCCAAGACAAGAATGGAAGAAGCCCAGACCGAAATCCTGCAATTGAAACGAATTGACATTATCCAGATTAATAAGTGGATAGTCAATCCTAGTCTATGGCTAAAATCTATATCTTTAGAAGCCAGAAGGATGGAAGATAGGTTGCCTCACATAAACAATAAGTTATATACTTTCGAGGCTAATGACACAATAGAGCCTTCCAGGATAGTGGTGCGGTTCGTAGGCAGATGTGTTTAGTGTGTTGAGCAAGGGAAAGCCAACACGTCTGGAAACAAATGAGACAACATACTATTTACAAAGGTCATGATTAAAGGCCAGCTGTTTCTGAGCTGAAGGACAAGAAGAAGAAACGTCTCTGCCAGCAGGCAAAGAGACAAAGAAAATGTGAATGAAACTCTTCAAATTTTACATATTGTAATATTTACTATTTTTGAATTATGAGAATTCCAACCGTTTAGAGTTGACATCATTTTTGTATAAATACATAATTTAAAAATTTAGCAAAGGCTGCTTCTTGTCGGATGTAATAAGAAGAAACTCTCCTTTCATGAGAATTAATACAAGTGCAGACATGGATTACAATTTTTGTGTAGTTTGAGTTATGTTCTCCTCTTGTATTCCATATTTCTTGTTTCCCTGATGTTATTCCTTGATAAGTGAGTGATTTCAATTTAGTACTACTACTACTATAGTCACATTTTATCGGTTGTTTGATAAGCAATCAATTTTTCCTCTGTATTTGCTATAACTAAATACAAGACCTATGAGCTACTTGGATTACTGTATCTCATATCCTTACAAGGGTGCATTATTTAATTTCTTCCACTGTGAACAAGGTAAGATTCATCTTGCATTGATGCCTCATTTTGTTTAATAGTTTTGTAAGTTTCCCTCACATCATTTGATTTTATAAATCGACTCAGACGACAAATTACGACCTCTGTCCTGTTCTGTCATTATTTTCATTTGAGGATTAATTCTTATATAACTAACGGAAGAAAAAGCACCTTTAAAAACATCCCTTTATATTTCTGATGCCTGACATTATTCTTTAATCCTTAGGTTTAATCTCAAGAACAACAGAGGGATTAATAAAGGAGAGCGAAACAAAGCTATTAAAAGAGGTAAATGACTTTCCTTTTGTCAAGAGAGAATGATAAATAGGCTTTGATATCCCTAGTAGTGTCGACTTATGGGTCAAGGAAAGATCATGTTGTTTCAATCTAGAGGAGCCCTTAACTATTTTCCATTAATATTATGGTTTATAGGGCTACTGGGGTGGAGTTTGTGACTTAAAATACTTAGATAAATTCCCATATTCATGACATATTTTTCACTTTAAGAACAATTGTTCACAATCCAACTTTTGCGGATGTGTCAAGTTGTGAAGGGAAATGTTTATTGCCTCTTGGAGACCCTTCTACAAGTCCACTTCTACATATATTTGAGCACATAAAAGAATTCCTTTAAGGCTCAACTTGTCAATATACTTCCCAAATGAGTTCCCTATTGTAGCTAGAGAGTCATCATTCTAGTAGTGAAGATGGAGGTGTGGAAGCTTGGTCCAAATGGGAACTACTGAAGGCACATCCACTTCTGGGTCAAAATCTAGTGATCATCACCTATTCAAGTACATCCCCTTTGGGCCCATAATATAAGATCCATTTCTTAATATTATATCCTTGTCTTCCTTGAGTTCGAACATAAAAACATAGAATCCTTTGTTGCAAAAGTGTGAGAGTGTGCCTTTGAGAAAAAATGATCGGTTTCTTTGAACCCATTGCTCCATGAATTTAGGAGAGGGACCTAATGGGTGAATTTTCCAATAAGATATTGGTATTATAGTGTGAGGGCCTTCCTCTGTGAGGTGGTTATAGGTAGATTCACATTAGGGACCGATTAATCTTTTTTCATAATTCCAAAGGGAGGAGATTTCTTGGTCATTCACAATGATAAGACTAGTTATTAGAAGGATATAGATTCCATTAATGGAGGATGGGAATTCACATGGATTCCCCCTTCCATATCCATGCCTTATAGGCTAAGCAGGGCAATGTAATGGAGGAATGATGGCTAGGGTAGGTGCAATACATATTATCATTTTTTTTTAATAAAGCTTCCCTTTAACTATTAATAAAAGCAATGTATATAGGCCTTTAATACAAAATAAGAGGGTTGCAAAAGTAGCCTCCATAGGTAAGTCTTAAGGAAAAAAAATTCGTCTACCCTAGTGAAAAAACTCACTCATAGAGAGTCTAAGTCATAATATCCATACACATACTAAGATAGCGAAACAAATGGCATTAGCCTGAGCATATAAACATGAATCATCAACCACACTCACCATAGGAGGAGTTGGAAGTGATCATCTAGTGCAGGGCCCTAGTCTGAAACAAGAGGGTCAACATTAGTAGGTTGGACTAGGTTTCACCCATTGATAAAAGGCTTCAAGGGCTCAATCCCTTCTAAAATAACAAAGGACGATGTTAATTTTTTTTTGTCATTATGAAGTAGACGAAGGGGCCAAATTCTGTTGCACTTATGCCTCTGATGAACCTATCTCCCTATGATGTCGTTGGGTCTACTGTTAAAGGAAATCTTGTGGGACCTAGTCAAAGCCACTCTCATAGACTAGTTGGTCCATGATGACCAACTAGGTCTGATGGCACCCAACTCATGGTGAACAAGGCTCCTTGACAACACTCCAACAACTTATATAGGTGTTCCATTTCAATCCTAACTCTTTTTGCTTATATCATAAACCTAAATCCCTTTGTGTCTGATACATATTGCTTCTGATGGCACATCATTCAATATTCACATGCAAGAGATAGAGGAGTATGACTTTAAAAAACCAAGGAGGCACACAGTTTTAGTGTTTTTTTGGCTCACTTTCTATGCACATTTCACTTGGACAATGATCTCTTCATGGTCCACCAATTCAGAAACCATTTTAGGATCTCGTTGATACGCCCAAGGGATATGTGTGACACTATTTTTTTATCCCCATGTAGAGAACACACGAATTAGGAAATTTATTGACATAGGCCATGTTCATGTGCTCAAAAACCGCATTTTGGGTGCTTTAAACCTAGAACTGAAACATGATTTTTTAAGTCTATGCATGAGTATAATTTATCTCGGTTTTCAAGAGTTGGAATGCACCAAAGTGAGAGCACTTTGCAATTGTAGCTTTTGCAAGGGAATTTTCCATCGATTTTCAACAGTAAAACACATCAAGCACATTAAAAAATCGAAGAAATCCACTAGGGAATATGTTGGTATCCATAAGGCTAAAGCATGGACAAGACTTCATCTCTTGAGGTGGACCACAACTCCCCATTGATCAAAAAATTTGATCACATAGGTTTCATGCTCTTGGGATAATAAAAAAAATTCCATATCAGAAGAAGGAAATTTTGATAGATTATCAGTTCATTATGTATCCCTCAGTCTCAGCTTTGTCACACATTTTTTGGATTCAAAATCTGAGTTCGTATGCTCAATATATCTATGTTTTTGTCTAACTGCCAAAAAAAGTGCCTTTTTTTCCATGTGCAACATACCTAAGATATTCTTGGAACTGCACTTATTTTTCTTAGTTTTTTTCTTATCACTTAAAACGAAGTCTTGATTTAGTCTCATTTTCTTGTTTCATATTCTTAATTTTTCTCTCCATACATTTTTGTGCCTCTTAATCTCCCACTTCCCATACTTAGTTTTAGTTTTACATTTTATTACTTCTCCTCTCCTTCACTTATTCCCTTACTCCCCCCTTACCTCTTGTTGTATCTTGAGATGTTCCTGGCTTTTAGAAACATGCCAAGACCATTTTAAACCAATATTTTGACTGCAATCTAGCCCTTCCAGCTAGAGGGGGCTTCCTTAAATGATATAAGATTGTTGGCTGCTCACTGTCACCAAGCAACAATTTTATCATTAATCTATAATGCCAGATTTAAAAAATGGTAAAAGGAATGATGAACGAAATGATGGATAAATGGAAATGGAATGAGATTAAATATTGTAAACCTTAGATATTAAAGGTTTAATCCATTGGGCATGGAGTCTTATAGAACAAAGCACAATAGATGATAAGCGGAAGACAGATGAAGATGAGGAAAACAAAAAATCCCAGACATGATCAATGAGTAAGGAAGTCATTATCGATCTAAGACGAGGAAGGATGATCTATTGGGCATAAGTGAATGAATCCAACAATAAAACAAACACCATATACTGAGCATAAACATGAATTCATACAAAAAATTCAATTAAATCTTATTAGCAATCTATCGAATATATATATATATATATATATATATATATATATATATATATATATATATATATATATATATATATATATATATATAAANGAAAACACATAAAATGGTCATGACTGAAATCCTTTCAGCGTTTGATCTCAATTATGTATAAATACTTTACACATAAAGAAAACTTGGAAAATATTTGTTACACAGTGGAGGTAGTACCAAATTGTGAAATTCCCAATTAAGGTTACATAGAAGAGAACAAAGATGGTAATTAAAAGAAGCTTAAAATGGAAAAAAGAAGGAAACACAAATTTATTCAAATAAGATATGAATCCAATGAATCTCTCAGAATCATAAAATTTACATAAAATGATAGCCCATTGGGATACAATGAAAACATAGTCTCTTTGCCAAAATTCTTCCAAAATCTTCGCTTTCTCTTTTGAAGCTCTCATCCTATTTTAAGTAGAAAATGTGGCGTGATAAAGAGTTAGAGGAAAAAAGAAAATTAAGGTATCATAAGGATGTAATCAACCCTAATCTAGAAGATCAAAATTATCTATTTGTTTTGCCAAGTGTAAAGAAAAAAATTAGCATTGCTAAGATAAGAACAAATTCTCATGAAATGCATAGTGAAATTGGGCATTGGTCAATTCCTAAAACACCATGGGATGAAAGAGTGTGTCACCTTTGTGACACTAAGAAGGTTGAAGATGAAAAACACTTTCTCTTAGATTGTCCATCCTATACCCATATTAGATGTCATTTTCAAAATATCTGTCACACTACCAACCTTCCTAACCTCTTAACTCAACAAAAGTATGGTGATCTTGGAAAGCTTCTCTTAATTATTTTCAACCAAAAAAACAAAGTTCTAAAGAATCGTAAGTAATCACTTACCCTCTTAAGGTCCGATAGACCAATTCGGTCTTAGTGGACGTTAATCATCATCATCATCATAATCTTCTTGAGTTTGTTTTCTTTCCCCTTGATCTTAGGCTCCAAATCTTCCATTATCTTTCTACAATCCAAACAAATAAATCTTTAAAACAAATATAATCAAACAAAATCCAAATCTAATAATTAAAACTAAATATCATAAAAACTATATCAAACTAAAAAAATAAAAATTAAATTGAAATCTAACTAAACTAAAATAAGATCAAATTAAAAATAATAAATTTAAACTAAAACTAAAGTGAAAACAAAACAAATCTAAATTAAACAAAATCTAAACTAATACTTCAAAAACTAAAATAAACGAAACCTAAGTTAAAACTACTAGTTGCGATTTGATGAATTGAAATCCCTCGCTTTCAATAACCATTTCTTTCTTGGCATTTTTTCCACAACAATCTTCTAGAAAACTATCAAACAAAATCCCTTTAACCTAGATATAGCGGCTTATTCGTTTCGCATTTGACCGAGCGAATTTGAAAAGTCGTAGGTTAAAGATTCTACGAAATGAATATTTTTTTCGGGGATATTTGCTCGAAATCAGACGAGAAATTGTTGGATTCGTAAATTTAAGTGATTATTTTTGTAAAATCTGAGTGCCCTGGGAGTTTTTCAGCATGTTGAATCCATTTCTACATTCAAAAATGAATTTTGAACAACAAAAAATAGTGATTCGTGTAAATTTATATCGCCAGATTTCGACGAAAAAAGCCATTTAGTAGAACAACTAGCCAACACCATTTGAAAAAACCCCAATTGAAAAAGCTGCAAGCCAAACATATAATTGATCCGTGAAAGAGATAATTTTGGCAAAAAGGGTCCGCGTCCATCCATTAAAACTCGTGTAATTTGATTTGCGAATGATGAATGTAACCGTTGATTTGGAACTAGTGCCCCAATTCGACCTGAAATTAAAAGAAACTTTATTATTCAATATATACATCCAACTAACATTTAAGTATAAATTAAAATATATAATATACACATGAAACTTAATATATACAATTCATACATTATACTACTACAATAAACTATGGTAGACTCCTCAGCCATCTCTGCTGCCCTTTCCTCTCTGCTTCCGGGATGGACTTTCCTAGGATTAGATGTTGCAGGTAGATTTGGGGGATTAGCCATGGGATGGCGCTCAAATTCAATCAAACTTCTCAACTCTTGGGGTCTCAATTCCTGTCTAGGAATTGACATTTTTGTGGAAGGAATGGACAAATAATTCAGGATCCTAAATGTCTATGGCCCCTATCTTGACATAATCCATTTCTGGGAAACACTTCTCAATCTTAAGATCCTGAAGGTCGACAACTTAATCTTGGGGGGCGATCTCAACTTCTCAATTGGAGTGGCAGAAGTTTGGGGCCCCTCAACACGCCCATATCAACTCACCACCAGGATCACACATCTTATGCCGTCTAGTGGGCTGTTGGATATCACACCCAAGAAACTAAATTCAACCTGGAGGAATATGCACATAGGGTAAGCAAGAGTGGAAAAATGAACTGATCGTTTCCTTGTTGCCAAAGCACTAATGGAGGAAGCATGTCAAGTAAGGCAATGGATCGGGGTAGGATGAATTTCAGATCACTCCCTAGTCTAGCTCATCTTGGAGGGCGACATGATCAAACCCCCCTCCCCTTTCAAATTTAACGCCACCTGGCTTGCAGACGAGAGCTTCTGAGAACTAGTCAAATCGCACTGGAGGCCATATGACCCCAGTATTAGAACTCTAGTGGGTGTCCACTTTGCTGGAAATCTCAGAACAATCAAGTCACTAACTATCCCCTGGGCAAAGGAAAAAAGATAAAGGGAGGAAAGTGAACTTCAATCTACAGAAGAAAAAATAGAAGTCATTTATCAAGAGGCAGATGGGGGTTTCCTTACAGACTCCACAAAGGACAGATTAAAATCCTTGGAATCACAGTGCAAACAACTCATGGCCAATCAGGAAGCAACTTGGAGATTAAAAATTAGGGTGATATGGATTGAACAAGGGGAGGAAAACACCAAATTCTCCCACGCCTTTGCAAAGGGACACAAATCTTCAAACACTATTTGGGATATGAAGGACCCGGAAGGAAGAACAATCTCAACCTTCTCAGGGTTGGCAGAGTTGGGAAAAAATCACTTCAAAACATTATACAAAGTAGATTAGAGGGATAACATTGTTGACATAGTCAGGGTGGCACTCTATTACCCCAGCTTTGTAAATGAGAAAAACAACAGAGACCTCTACACAAAAGTCAATGAAGCTGAACTAAAGGGAACACTCTATAGCTTCCAAAAGGACAAAAGTACAGGACTTGATGGTTGGCCAATAGAATTCTATCTAGGGTTCTTTGACCTAATTGGAGTTGATATCTTCCAGGTAGTGGAAGAAACAAGAAATAATAGAAGGATACATCCCCCCTTCAACACAACCTTCCTAGTTTAATCCCAAAAAAGGATGAACCCACATCCTTTGAATATTTTCGACCAATTGTAGTCTGCAATTGCATATACAAAATTGTCACAACAATTATCTCCATACTTCTCAAGCCCATCCTCTCGGAAGTGATCTCAAAAGAACTGTTTGGGTTTCTAAATGGACGACAGATTCATGAAGCTGTCGGAGTAGCACAGGAAGGACTACATAGTCTAAAATCTCTTCGGTCTAAAGGAGTAGTCTTAAAAATCGACCTTTCTAAGGCCTTTGACTGAGTAAGATGGTATTTTATAAGACTACTACTTACACACCTAGGGTTTGAGGTACCCTTCATCAGATGGATAATGTCTTTTATATCCTTAGTAACTTTTGTGGTCCTGATCAATGGATCAACCTCCCCCTTATTCACCTTTGGGAGTAGAATAAGACAAGGATTACCACTCTCCCCTCTACTTTTTATCCTAGTTGCAGAAGGACTAAGTAGTGCCATGATATCGGCCATAAACTCGGGGGATTTCTGAGGCATAAAAATCTCTCCAGATTACAGAATCACACATTTACTCTTTGTGGATGATGTCCTAATCTTCAACAACGACAAACCAAGAGATGCAGAGACCCTGGAAGCAATCCTCCAGCTCTTCCGGGATGCAACATGGATGATAATAAACACAAAAAAATCCACCTTATCCATCATAGGAATTGATGATACTACAACAGATTACTTCAAAACACTCTTCCCCTACCCCCTACAGGAACTCCAACAAGGGATAAAATATCTTGGCTTCCAACTCAAAGAAAACAACTATCACAAAAGGGACTGGAGCTGGCTACTGTCCAAATTAGAAAAACGACTTTCTCTCTGGAGTTTCTGCTGTCTCTCAAGAGTAGGAAGATTGACCCTCACGAAAGTTGTACTAGAAGATATCTCGGTCTATTGGATGTCTCTCTCTTGGACCCCCAAAGGTGTTTTAGAAAAAATCCAAAGACTCTGCTTCGAGTTTATTTGATCAGGGTCGAACGACCACTACACCCTCCCTTGGGAAAAATGGGATCTACTGGCTAGGCCAAAAGCACTGGGGGGCTGGGGGTTGAAAAATATATTTATTTTTTGCAAAATCCTTAGCGGCCAAATCTAGCTGAAGAATTATTACCACCTACAACTTATGGACTTAAGTGGTCACCCACAAATACATAAAAACATGATCGATATTGATTGGATCCTTCGGGCAAACAAATCTTCTCCAAACTACTCCATTATATGGAAGGCCATTATCAAGTCCTTTCATGTAATCAGGGACGTCTTGGCCTGGAAAATTGGAAAGGGTGATAAAATCCGCTTAGGCGCCGATCCTTGGCTAGGAAGTGGACTTGCCCACTCTCTTTCACAAGAACTACATGATCACCTACATGCACGGGGGCTCTTCAAACTAAATCAAATAGCTAACCTAGATTCCAAAAACATATGGCATCAAGGCTGACATAGTGTAGAGACACTCGGGTTGGAAGGAGACTTAAAAATCCAGTGGGAAAACTACGTGATTGCACTCCAGAGAGACCACATTAAGCTTCTGGATTTGAAAGACGAGTTGGTTTGGAAAAAATCCCCACATGGTGTTTACACACAAAAACTGGGATACACAACACTCATCATCGACCATCTCCAGGAGGAACGAACCGAGTTGGTGGTGGAAAGGGTTATGGAAACTTAAAGCCCCTCTAAAATCCAAGCTTTTCATGTGGACAACACTTTTAAACAAAGTACCAACTTGGGATAAAATGCAGAAATGCCAGATTGAAGGGCTAGGCTTGTTTTATTTATGCAAAGGGGATTCTGAAACTATAAACCACATTCTCATCACTTTCCCTTTCACCAAAAAAGTTTGGAGGGAAGTAGCTCTCAAAATACGAAAAAGCTACAGTTGGAATGGAGAAACATTGGATTCCACTTGGAAATATTGGATACTTGAAGTCTCCCACAAGCCACTAAAATCCATGCCTCTACTAATTAATTGGGGAGTCTGATTGGCTAGGAATAGAGCAATATTCCAAGAAAAATCCATGGTACCCGAACTTGTTGCAGCCCAAAGTCTCTCCATTCTGGAACACTTCCCCTAGGAAAGGAATGCTCCCAGAATCCAAATCCCTCAGCCCCCAACCATAGATCACTCCACATCTTGGGATTTTTTCGATGGGGACTCACAAAATACACTTTGTGGGG
>ML777107.1:635208-658643 GCA_009831015.1 Picea engelmannii | reverse complement strand
AAAAAAAAAAAAAAAAAAAAAAACTTAATAGATACAATTATATATATAAAAATTAGGTAACTTTATTAATATTTAATTACATTTAACAATATAAAACAATATATTATAATAATGAATATATATTTAAAATTATTTACAATAATTAATATATACATAATAATATGAACCAATTAAAAATTTTAATATAAGATCTAAATTTTTTAATATGCCATCTATCTTTACAAAAAATAAAAGAATAAAAGAAAAATTAATGATGAAATTAATACTAAAATTAAAATCCAAACTAGATAAAGTCTTTAAAATATCTAATATAAAGTTGAAAAATGTCTATATTATTTTGTTTTGAATTTCCACCTAGAATTTAACCTATGTTACAACACCTTTGCTCCATGCGGACCTGCGGACCTACTCTCCTCTCCTCCTTCACCCCACTTCCCTTAATTTGCACCGAACTCCCTTACTCCCTTACTCCCTCCCTTCTCTACTCATCACTCTCCCCACTCACCCACGCTTAACCATTTTCCCCTCCCCTCTCTCTTCCCCCTCATGACCTTCCTCAATCCCTCTCCCATACTTAACCATTTCTTCATTCCCCTCACTCCTCCATGCAGACGTGCATACCTACCCTTCCACCTCCCCTCACCCCGCACGATCTCACGAATTTCAATGACATAAATTCATTAGTGAGAATCCAATCAAGCATTAATTAAAAGTGGTTTACTCCAAAATGAATCATGGAAAGTTCTAGAAAGGAAAACCCTAACTACTTCAAAAACATTGAAAGCATATTTTAAAAAGGCAAGAGAATGAACTATCAAGAGGTTGGAAGTCATAAGTTCATACAATGGTGAAGAGTCTGTAAGAAGCAAAGTTCTATCTCTCCAAGCTTCGGTAGATTGGTCTGCTAATACTTTCCTCTCATCTTCTTTTTCTTTCTTATTTATTTCCATCAAATCTTCTATGAATGTACTAAGAATATCAGGAAGATTTGGGTCTGAGTAGTTCTTTCTTCGAAATCTTCAGTCATCTTGTAGCATTTCATGTCTAGAGGAGAAAGATCCCTCCTTGTAAAAAGGAAATTGCTATTTCATTCAGTTTATTAGTTGTCATTAAGACTTTGTAGAGGTTGTTTCAACTCTCTCTTGTTTATGATATTATTAAACTTGTCATATTTGGGATATTGTTATAAATTTCTTTTGCAGAGAACTAATTGGGGCACTATATTAGTGATTTCTCTGATTTGAGTTGAAAGCATGGGATTTCAAATCTATTGCCTATCAAAATCGTTTTTGGGTTGTAATGAAGTTATTATTTAAAGTTCTTTGAATACCTTTCATTTCTTCATCTTGCAAAAGTAATAATAGATTCTGAGTTCAATTTATCTTACAAGAAAGAAAGAATGTCAGTTGAATGGAGACTCCAAAACCTTGTAGACAAAAATATTTGTTGACACACTTTATCTTATCTTTTCTTTAAATGATATGATGTATATTTGTATAACTATATATAATAAACCATACAAATAATCTTCCAATATTTAAAGTTCTTTGAAGACCTTTCATTTCTTCATCTTGCAAAAGTAATAATAGATTCCGAGTTCAATTTATCTTACAAGAAAGAAAGAATGTCAGTTGAATGGTTCCAAATCCTTGTAGACACAAATCTTTGTTGACACACTTTATCTTATCTTTTCTTTAAATGATATGACATATATTTGTATAACTTTAAATAAGGGTTTTACATTTGTATATATTATACTTCTTGGAAGAACTCTTGGAGTTTGCTCTTTATCATTCACCCTTACATTCATTGCAAAACCACAAAAACAATCTTCCAATATTTCATCCAAAGAGGAGTACCACCTCTATAAAAATGCAGAGGGATTCATATCCTTGTGATGATGATGTTTGGGTCTTGACCAATATAGAGATCAACACTCCCACAATTGTCTAGTGAAGCTTGCATATTTCTTCCTCTTCCTCATGACCGCATAGTGCATGAAATTTTGTGGTTATGAGCTTTAGGAGCATGGTTCCAACATACAAAGGGTTCCACTAGCATGCAAGTAGGGTTATTGAGGAAGTATGCCAAGTTTAAGGCCCCAAAACCCCCATGGACCTCTCCACCATTGGATTTCTATAATGCTTGATTTTGAGCTAGGAAACTAAATTTACTTATGGCCTATTTGTACTTTCATTTGTGTATTATTTGTGAAACACTAAGTAACATTAGAACTTCAAATTATGGACATGTGAACCTATGCATGTGTAAATACTATGAATGAGTATTGTTATGTTTGTAATGAAAAAAATTATATGATTTACTTTGAGCATACAAGTTTTGATTGAAGGATATTGGCATGTGGATACTGAGTTTAATGATATGTTTTAAATGCAATCACATGTCAATAATATATGATTATGCATGAGCTCATATGGTAAACTAATCTACGGGTTGAATGGGATATGTAATAGACAAAGAAGTGTGATAGTAAGTGGTCGATGTCGTGGACATCGAATGATAAATGGTATGATAGGAATTATCCTTATGTTATTTTACATTGGTTCAAATGAATTGTTATGATATTTGTGCAAGTGTAGGTTTTTTAGAAAGCACGACTAACTGAAACTAAATATTCGATGACAAAGGTCCTAGAACACAGTCCCAGAGTATGGTCCATGATAGGGTGTTGACCCTAGTTCTATCAGGAGGGGTGGAGACATTTCCCACCATTTATCCTCAGAAACCTAGAGTCATGGGAGGGCGATCCAGATTATTTTGAGAACAAAATGAAGGAGGAAATATAACAATGAAATATATATAGATATTGCAATAAACACAAAAATACATCAATGCACATTTTTTTTTAATGAGAGAATGTACAGAAAGCGTAAAATTACAGAGTGAATGACTCGCTAGAATGGTGGCAACTTATCTCCAAGAAGACATGTGATGGCTACGCTCATTCACAAGAAGAAGATGATGATGATTACAATGAGGCTCAAAAGGCCTTTTTAACATAAAAAAAATCCAAAACCCTAACCCTGAAATATGAAACGCCAAAAGGTTCGCAAGCCCCGATGGGGGTAGTTGATACGTCAACTTCCAGAGGGCGTAAATTTTGCATATGATCTCCTTTTGGGGCGTTCAATACCTCGTCGGAAAGGTCTATCCAAGAAGTACAACTTCCTTTGAGGATAGCGATCTATCTCTGCCAACCCCTGGCCCCCTAAAAGTCCAAAAAAAAATCGTTTAGGGCCTTAAAATGGCCCCGAAAGTTTGAGACTCGAAAAACTGTAAAAAATTGCCAAAACAAAAAACTGTTCTTTGAGACAGTGGATTAGGTGGGTGGCCACCAATATCTATCTAGATCAGAGGGTTATTTGAAGTCACACTCCCCTAGATGTATTATGGATGTTGCCAATTTCTTACTGGGGAATATTGGTCAATGTAGTTGACACTTTCGCTTATGGGTTCTATCTGGAGTTAGGTCAATATTGTTCATGCTCTAGTATACTCCAACAAAGGAGGGATATGATCTGAAAGATGGAAGTAGGTTAGGAAGGAATGCTGTTCAGAGTAGTTGAAAGTGTTGTTGGGATTTAAGCATGTACATTTAGTGCCTAAATTATTACCTTTTATTTTTAGTATTAAATGCTTAATTCAATTATGATGATCTAGGTAAATGTTTCATTTGTTTTGAATTGTTGTGACTAATGAATTATTATTATTTTGTTAATATAAATGATTTATTTATGCATTATGATATTTATTGTACTATGAACTTGATTGTGAAAATATAGTAATTATGCATTCGATTTTTTTATTACAATCATTAGTACACACACGAGCTATGTATGCATCAATTATGCATACATACCTTGCACGTGTACGCTAGTATTATTAGCATGTATATTAGTTATTATAATATTATTTTTCATGGGTTTTGTTTGTTGTTTGTAGGGAAATCAAATTTATAGGATTTTAATGTTAATTCATTAGATTATTAAATTTTATTTAAGGACTTATTATATTTAAAAGAAGAAGCGGTGGAATATGATTTTTATTAAGTTGATGCATTTAATGGAACTTAGATTTTGTGACCTACCCAAGCTATTTTATAATTATGCTTTATTGAAGGAAATTGATGGCATGTTAGCTTATTAAATGTGGGGATGTGCCAAGAGAGTATTTTATCATAGTTTTGGCCTTCCTAAGATTTTGTACCCAAGGGAGTCCAAAAAGGCAAGAAAGGCAGTGGATAAGGGATAAAGGGGGATTTTTTTTTTGTTTTTGGAAGGGGAAAACCAAATAAAGCGAAAGTGTTATGGTAGATTTAGCATCAAGACTGAGATATTGAGCACCGAGACTGAGATTTGGACATTTTGGGGTTGTGATTCTGGGACTTTGGACACACAGGGCCAGGAAACCATGTTTCCTAAAGTTAGGGAGCCACCAAGGCTGTTCTTTATTGGTTGAGAGAAAAAAAAACAATTTTTATATGGGAATTTGGGCATGGAGGGCCATGAAACCTAGTTTCATCGAGCTAGGGAGCCAACAAGGTCATTCCTAGCTATCCATGAGAATAAAAATCCAGTTTGATCGAGCAACTGACAATAGATAGTAGACAAATTGACAACTCAAGGATCAAGGGACTTAGCAAACTCTTGGAGAGGTATTTTACTATTCCAATCTCTATGTAAATTTTGGACAAATTATTAATTTATGCTCTGGATATAATTGTTAATTTATGTTGTAAATTTACAAGGTTATAACTAAAATTCATGAAAAATTGAAAAAAATGATATCTAATGAAATCCTAGGATGAAATGCAAATTCAGATCAGTTAATTTATCATGGAAAATATGGAAATTCGTAAATACTTATAAGAACACATTTAACAGGGAAAACACAAAGATTTTGTTAATATTAAATGTCCATACTTACTGTACAAAAGTTTACTACATAGTCATTTGAGGCATATGAGGTCTTGGTTATGAGCCTTACACATAGTCTTAGAGTTTGGTTTAAAAACTGAGGCGTAAGACCCTCCTACACATTTAATTGGAAATTTGTGTTGTAGACTAAAAAAAAACAACCCATAACCTGGAATTTATTTTCAGCTTGGGCATGCAACTTGGAACTGGGTTCCATATTACATAACAAATAACAATGCCAAGACAGAAACCCCCTTTGTTTACAACCCTGAAACCGTTGGAATTAACCCAAAATTAACTTTGAAATGACTCAAAAACCTTAAAAAAATTACCAAGAAAAACTCTAAAGAAGATAAAGTGTGCAACAAGAAAAGAGACCATGTACATCTATTCTAGCCTCATGTCCCCTATTCCAGCCACTTGTACCTATAAAAATTGTTACCAGCAAGGAACAAAGACGACAAAGACAAAATAATTATAAGGATAGGATAAGAAAAGACACACAAATTATAAAGATAAAATAACAAGAATCACTTATTAAATGAAGGATTAAGAAAATCAAATAATTATAAAGATAAAATAACAAGAATCACTTATTAAGTGGAGGATTAAGAAATATGACAAAGAAAAAAATTAGAAAAAAAAATGCATTACTATATATTTAAATTTACATACAATCTTGTTTTTATTTTTATCTTGTTACCTATAAGTAAAATAAACATAATTGTTTTTTATTAAAACTTCAATAGTATTGAAAATTTGTCTTTATAAAGAAAAAAAAACACCTACTTAAAAAGAGATAAATAAAATAGTTTCCCTCCCTACTTTTAAGAAATAAAAAAAACTTTACTTAAATGGTAATGGAAATTTCCTTTATAATATGTATAATTAAAAAAAAAAACCCTACTTAAAAAACAAAGACGAATAAAATAGTTGCTCTTAATACTATTTTTGAATCAACTTTACTTTAATAACAATGAAATTTTTCTATATATATAATTAAGGGAAAAAAATATTCGAAAAAAAAAAACCAAAGACAAATAAAATAATTGCTTTTAATACTTTTTAGAAAATGAAAGTTTGAAATTGACATCGGAATTGAATTGAAAGTTCAATTTTTGAAATGAAATTCATAGAAATATTGATTTGCATCGTTTTTAGTGAGCGCTTATGGATTTTACACGGTAGGGAGAGCCGAACGAGAGTCGAATCAGTAGGCCTTAGCCAACTTTTAGTTCTGTACTTGGAGATTCTCCTTGGTGGTTTGTAGTCAAGTTAGATTCTTCCTCTCCAGGGGTTTAGGGTTTAGGCTTCTAGTGTTTTCAAACCTTTTCCTTTGAATGGAGCTTCGAGCATTGTGTTTTAGCACCAGAATAGATTAGCGGAGCTCCCGATTATGTATTACTTTTTTTGGGAACTGGTAGCCCAAGGTTCTTTGGGGGGAGTGTTTACTGTGGGTTCTAGATGGAATTTTGGAAACTAACCTATTATAAGCCTTTATTTTCTCCTCTACCGTATTTGTGGGCTTCTATAGTTCTGTATTATTCTTCTGGGGGGTAGGGCTCAGTGGAGCCCAGGTGGCCTTTCATGGCCTCTACGATACGCCCAAGTGTGGAGGAAAACATCATCACATTGATGAATGTTCCTGACGAAGAGTTATGGCAAGCTGAGGGTCTTTTCGAAAAGGCGGACTCAACAACGGTTGGTACTGACACATTAAATACTCAGTCAACAAAACTTTCACTCCCTCCATTTACTCACTCATTCCTTAGCTCTGGTCTAACTCTGTCCTTTGCAGCTTATTTTCCGAATTCTTCGAGGGTTCCACAGTCCCCAGAGAGAACTTCTTCGGCTCATTCTTAGGAAGAACTGTGTAAGGAGAAGCTTTACTCCAACTAGTTGAGGGAAGTTGCAAAAGGGGGATGGAAACCCTGGTTATAGCCATAGGCAATGGAAGGCAAAAAAAACAGTTCATAAAATGGTGTTCGGGTTAGATGTTGGTCTCGTAGAGACTTGCAAGTTGGCTCTCCGTGGTTTAGTTGGGATACTGTCTTATAGATACCTTTGTAAGGTCTCATTGTCGGGGTAGGTGGAACATACTTGGAAGCCATTGATAGGATATTCACCAGAATTATTCTATCTGACTAAAGGGTGGGTGGGGTTCATATGTAAAACACCAGAAGACTCAACCCTGCTTCTGGCACAAAGGTGGGTGATAGGTGGTTGCAACCTTATGATAAAGAGTTGGTGCTTGGATTTCAACCTCGAGACAAAATACTTTTAATTCCGACACCTATGGGTCCTACTCCCGGGTTTACCACTTCAGTTATGGAATGTGGTTGCACTGAAAGCAATTGGAAACTCTTTAGGTTCTTTCATCTCATTGGGTGAATCCATCCTCTCGGCATCAAACAAAAATATGGGTAAAATTTTGGTGGAGATGGAAATTCATGGGGGACTACCCGAACTCTTAGAAATTGAGTGGAGGGGCCAGAGGATAGTCCAGACAATGGACTATTTCGATATCCCTTTTCACTGTAGAAATTGTCACAACATTGGACATATGGGAAGAAATTGTTTGGGAAGGGGTTTAGAGGAAGTCCCCGAAGACATGACTCTTCACAGAGACATAGGGGATTTAGCCGGTGAAGTGGACTCAACATGGGCAGGTTTTCGATTTCCTATGGTAGAGTCTACACCCTTGCCAGAACGAGATGATACTATCTCTGGTAAGTTAATTTTTTACTGCCCGAATCTGTATAATTCTTTATCATTATGGGAGAAGGAAGAACTTAATGCCTCTCTGTTGTTGAAAAATATTCTATCCTTTGTGGATTTTCCCTCATGGATTGTTAAGGAGACTCCTGTTATTAACCCTTTGGGTTCCTCCTTCTTACCTGATAATTCCATTCCTTCTTCGGGGGGATTGGGTGGTACTAGTAGTTTTCCAACTGGATGTTCGGGTTTTTTAACGGTCTTGGAACCACAACTTCCTAGGCCCGAGAATCTTGTTGACCATGTTCATACTCCTCCCTCCTCCCATGTGGATGTCCCATAGGTGGTTTCTTCCTTCCTTGATGAGTCGCAACAGGTTCTGGTCTGTCGTGAGTCTGAGGAGGGTGATTCCTCTTTGAGCACAGTTCTGGATTCTTTGATTCCCTATCTATGTGATAGTAACCCCCCGAGCCAAATACCTACTTATTTCGGGAATGCCATTTTTGACCCTTCCACTATCTCTGGTGAGGTTAGTACCACGAGATCCTTTTAGGCTGAGACAACAAAGGACCATTCCTGGTCACGAGGACTAGGAATATAATATTCTCCTGTCAAAACAAGAAGTACAAGGAAGAAATTACAGGCGAAAACAATTTCTTCCTTAGTCACAGATCCTTCTTCTTCTGACAGTGTGGCACTTAGAGTAGTGAAGGCCTTAGCAAGGGCTAAGTAACGATATTAATGTCACTTAATATTAGATGGGTTGGAAGCTCCCTAAAATCTGCCTCGTTTTGTTGTGTCTTGGAAACTACCCATCCAAACATTGTATTCCTACAGAAAACTATGGTTCATGAACAAAAAGCACGGTCCTTTATGAATAAGTTTCTTCCGACCTGGGTATCTTGTGCGATGCATTCTGTAGGTACTTCGGGCGGTCTGCTAGTGTCATGGGATCCTTATATTTTTAGTTTGGTTCCTTACCTTACTTGTGGCAGGATTTTGTTAACAGGTTCGATTATTGCATCAAAGAGGAAGATTAACCTTCTTAATGTATATGGTCCGTGCTTGGAGCATAAACCTTTCTGGACTTTTCTAGTGAACAATGGTTTTCTTTCTCTGAAAGTATTATGGTTGTGGGGGACTTAAATCTAATGGTTACTATGGGAAAGGTATGGGGTGGATCTTCATTTCCAGGACAACTTGTTGGTTTCTTCAAAACACTCTTTCAAGCACATAAACTTATAGATGTCCAGCCATATAAGTTAGTCCTGACTTGGCGTAATGGGCGCTCGGGTACATATTCGATTGCCAAGAGACTGGATAGGTTCTTGGTTATGGAGGATCTTCTCATGAATGTTGGATTGTACAGATCCTGGGTATAATTTCCATTTGTATCGGATCATGTGCCAATACTTTTGCAGCTGGAGAAAAATACTATTCCAAAAGCATACCCTTTCAAATTTAATTCATAGTGGATTTTAGACAAATTTTACAACAATATGGTTAATAATCTATGGAGCGATAAAAAATATTTACTGGAAGGAGATTTCCAACATCATATAATATGGAACTTAAAGAACCTAAAAACTATTACTAAAAGATGGGAAAAAGAGTCAAGGTATCGAGATTTAAAAGTTCTGGAGAACTTGGAAGAAAATATCAAACAACATTTGCAATTGTTATCAGAGGGTTCTATTCTTCTGGAGGTGGAGTCTAATCTCATAAAACTGGAATTAGAAAGGAATAAGATTCTAAAAGAACATGAGGACTTGTGGCAACTTTGGAGTCTGGCTATATGGGTCAAAAGCAGAGATCAAAATACCAAGTTCTTTCATCAGTATGATAATCACATGAGAAATAGAAAACATATATGGTAGATCCGAGATGACTCTAGGATTATACATAAAGGCCAGAAGGCGATAATCGTGGAGGCAGAGAATTACTTCAAGAATTTCTTTAAAACTTAGTACAATTATCACAAAGCAGATCGAGTTGGGGTGGCGGGTCTCTTTACAAGAATTATAAGTGAGGAAGAAGTGATAGATCTCTATAATCCAGTCTCTTTGAAGGAATTAAAATTAGTTTTATCTTTGTTTAAAAAAGAAAAAAGTCCAGGCCCTGATGGCTGGATGGTGGAATTTTTCTTACATTTCTTTGATTTAGTGAGTGAGGACCTTCTGACGATGGTGGAGGAAGCTCGGTCTAATGGGCGCATAGCAGGAAGCATAAATTCTACTATTTTATATTTGATCCCCAAAATCAACAAACCTCTAAACTATGGGGATTACAGACCTATTTCTTTGTGCAACCTGGTTTATAAAGTCGTTTCCAAAGTAATAGGAAATCAGATAAAACCGATTCTATCAAAGGCTCCATCGACAGAGAAACTGGGCTTCCTGAAAGGATGTCAGATCCATGATGAAATTGGAACATCACATGAGTGCATTCACAGTATTAAAAAGAAAAATTTAAAAGCACTCATTCTAAAGCTAGACCTTCAAAAATCTTACGATTGCATTAATTGGGATTTTCTTAGATTGATTTTAATTCAAGTGGGGTTTGGAACTCAAATGACAAACTGGATTATGGCTTGTGTCAATTTTGCATCCTTTGAAGTTTTAATTAATGGGGAGGCCACTGATTTTTTCAGAAGTGGTAGAGGACTTCAATAGGGGTGCCCTCTGTCACATTTACTATTTATTCTGGTGATGGAGAATCTGAGCCTGTTATTAAAATAAAGCCAAAGGGAAGGAATCTTAACAGAAATCAAAGTTTCCAGACTTACAAAAATCCTACACCTTTTATTTGTTGAGGATGTATTACTTTTGACAAATGATTCAGTGCAGGAATGGAAGGAGATCAAGAGCCTCATACACAATTTTTGTTTTGCTTCGGGTTTAAAGGTAAATTCTTTAAAATTGACAGTTCATTAATCGAGACTCTCAGAGACAAAACTTTCTTCTTTCAAGCTTATCCTCACGTATAATTTCACAGATTTGTCTATGGGATTCAAATATCTCGGATACTTCTTAAAGGCAAGATTACAAAAATCTGAAGAATCGTTATGGCTATTGACCAAAGTGGAAAATAATATTAACCATTGGAGCTACAGGTGAATGTCCTTGGGTGGCATGTATACACTTTGCAAATCCGTTCTGGAAATCCATCTCATTTATTGGTTGTCTCTCACTTCAGTTCCGCTATCCATAATACACAAGTTAAGGAAACTAATTTATAATTTTATTTGGAATGGGACTGGTGATTCAAATCATTACCATCTCTGTCGTTGGGAGACTCTAGCTTGACCAAAACGTAATGGTGGTTGGGGATTTCGTAATATATTTTCTTTCAGCAAAGCACTGGCAATGACGAATCTTTGGTGAGTTTTAACAAAGGAAGGAATATGGAAAAAAGTGATAAAGGAGAAGTATCTTCCCTTTATTACAGTAAAAAAATGGTTCAGATCAACCACTTTTCACCAACTTTCCGCATAAAAAATATGGAACAGTCTTTTAAAGTCTGTACATTTGATTACAAATTGGCAGAGTTGGAATCCTGGAATGGGTCATCTTGTGGCTCTAGGAAGGGATAGAATTCTGGGGATGGGAAATTCATCATTCCTTTCTCATTCACTCCTTGATGTTCTTAGATAGAAACATATTACGGTATTAGCTCAGGCTTGGAGACATCTCGATCAAGATTCTTATTATCTTCTTGGATCAATAGTTCAGACCTGAATATCGCAGGTGATCTGGAAGCAGAGTGCAATCGCTTTCGGTGAGCTCTTCAAGACTCAGGAGTATCATTATATGATAATGAAGACGATCTCTTATGGATTGGGGGCGATTCATTGGGATCCCTTTCAACAAATAATGTTTATGTGGCCTTAATATCAACACTAAACTTGCCAACTCTTACAGGTCGGAGAAAAAGGTTTTGGAAGTGGGACATTCAACATAAAATCAAGATTTTTTTGTGGCTAGCAGTGGTGTTGGCACAGGGGCAGACCCAGGGTTCAACGCTACAACAACTCACCAACAAAACCCTAACTACCGACCCTTTTGGAAACATCTGTGAAGCAGATGAAGTCTCACCCGAGGTAGAGGCAGGGGTGGTTGCAAGACTCAGGTGTCTGCAACCTTAGATGGGACACATATATGTGATTGTATCACTTACAAATCACTTAGCATAGGTCATTCATCAATATTCCACTTAGATCTACTTCACCGACATAACAGAGCATCACAATATTCACTTAGGTCTAGGTTATTTTAGCACTTAGCAATAACATGACATATCAGATCTGGTAGACCAAGCACTTAGCATATTCATACACATCGGATTTAGCATTCATATACATATTTATCACTAAGCATAAGAAAGTCTATTTAATCACATCTAAGCACTTAACAATACAAAACATCTAAGAATAAGCACAAATCACAACACACAATATTTACGTGGTTCACCCCCACCCTGGGGCTATGTCCACCAACTCTTCTTCTTTATTAGCTTCATTCAATCCGGTTACAACACAGAGTTATAAAAATCCTACTCTGCATAGGACAAGAGATATGCACGCACCTCACCAGATCCTTCTTCCTCGAGTAGATCTAGCACAGAGCCTCCTTACATTCTATGCACTCAACACTTACAACACTTGCACTCAACCCTGCAAGTCAATCACATAGATCAATTCTAGCACTAAGCCCTTAGATAATCTTATTCTTTACTTGAATCGACTAGATGTCTATTTATAGATTATAAAAGTGGGCCTAAGCATGGGTAAACCCACGAGCCGACATCCCTTTCCCATTACATATTCCCCAAAACCCAAAAAGGACCCAAAGTGGATTGAGATCTCGTGATCTCTGCTTCGTCTCGCGTGCCTCCTTCGACAGGCTGTCGAAGTCCCAAAAGTGGTCAAATATGACCAAGTATTCCTCAAAACTTGGTCAAGGGACAACAGGCCCCCAACACTCACCTGTGACTTGTCCTTAGTCACTCTGGTCTGATCAGTTCTACTTTGAATGCCTCAATCTTGGATCAATCTACTTCGACCTGCTATTGTACCACGACCTATTGCTCAGTGAACTCCTGGATGAGTGTGTCATTCATCGACCCTTCTAGGCGTTGCTGTGTTGAATTCACGACCTGCTCCATCTCTGTTCCTTGGCTCTCAATCTCTATAAATAGCTGACATGTCTTATCCTGCACAGGTTGAAGTTGTTGAGTTACTTCCATTACCTTGCTCTAGATCGTATGGATATGCTGCTGGGAGGTGCACTCCTCGTGAGACCACTTCATTCTCTCTAAGGGTTATAGGGCCTTCAACTGCACCTGTAGATTTTCGGCTTCATGCTTCGTGTCCTGGAGCTGCAACTTTAATTTATGCAATTCTGGATTCTCGGTTAGGTTCTCATATATCTGCGCACTTCTACTACTTAACTATTTTCATTCCTCAGTGAGTGCTTTAATCCTTTCTACTATGCTTCGAGAAGTCATTTCTCGCTGGTCGCACACTTCTTGGGGGTTACTTCGTATGGTCTAAAGCTCTAATTTCACGACTCTTTGTTGAAGTTACTGAATAACTTCAGCAAGCTTCATCACTTAGCGTTCTATGGGTTCTTCTTCCTTCTGCTCTAAACCGGTCACATAGTGAAATGCTCTGTTGACTGCTTCTTCAATCCCTATCTCTTTCGTGGGAAAATTCTCTTTCTCTTTTTGGATCTTCGCTCTGTCTTCTCCAAATTTCGCTTGGAGAGTTTTCTTCTCTCATTGCATAGGTCGGCATTGTTCGATGATTTCCTCTCGTGCTTGCTTTAAGGCCTGGGTGGCCTGCGATGTTTATTTCTGTGATTTCTGAAGGCGTACTTTGACTATGTCAACAATTTTGCGGAGTTGAACTGGTTCATCTCCCTCCCCTGTTGTTCCTTCTGATAGGTGCGCAGTGGAGACTGTGCAACTAGATTAAAGTTCTTGTTGCACTCCTTGGAGCTCGATCTCAATTTTGTTGTACATCGTCTCTTGCTTAGATTCCTGCTTTTCTGCTATCTCTTCTATAGCTTCATTCATAACTGCGATGAGGAAACTGAAGTCATCTAGAGTGAGCGTGGTCTGCAACTTAGTTACGGGTGCTTTCAATTTCTTCTAGGAGGAAGGTTCCGGAGGTGAACCCTTCCTCGTCTTTATGATTTCTACTTCGTCTTCTGGTCTTTGTTCGACTTCTTCTAAGTCTTCTCCATCACCTCCTTGGTCTGGTGTAGTGGAAGCCATCCTCACAGATAAGCTATCTATATCCTGGACTTCCTCAGCCTTCTTCGTCTTCTTTGTTTTCTTTGTCTTACTCGGCCCAGGTGTATCCTGCGCAGCTTCTGGGTTGTCGATGTCGGACATTTCTGCGGGGTCTGCTGAAATAAGGAGGTCTGTCGACCATTCCTTGGTGATCTCCTCCAAGTCTTCTTCTGTCATCTTATAATAAGACTGAAGTTGTTCCTTGTGCTCATCAGTGCGTTTTGTAATATATATGAAATGGTGGTTTGCGGTGAACTTCATCAAAGGTCGAAACTTGTGTAAAGTATTTTAGGTCATGTGAGGCTCAGACTGGATGACGAGCTTCAACTGGGTGTACTAGGTATGGAATACGACATTGGATTTCCACTGCTTTTTCATATTGTTCGATTACCACAGTGCAGTGAACTTCGAAGCCAGTGGTTCAAAGGGGTCGATGTCCGGGAAGGTTGCACCTTCCGGTAGCTCCCATGCAACGAAAGCTATAAGTATCAAGAGGTAGCTAAAATGGAATTCATGCCCCTAATCCTAGGCTTCTATGCAGTCAATCGCTAGTTGATTCACTAGGTACTTCACCTAGTTCATTTGTAGTCCCTCTGTGCACTTCCCTGCGAGGTCGACTACAAAGATGGATACTTGCCTGGGTTGATTCTTGCGTACCAACTTCCTTGCGATCAGTTGACAGGCGAGGCGCACTGCGCCACTTTCAATAGAAGCTACCTTGTAGCCTCGTGTGCCTTTCTCAACATCGCCATAAGATTCTTTGATCTTCTGAGAAAGAGTGCGATCTGCGGTGTTTTCAGGATAATAATCCTGGGGATCAGGGCCCTGCATGCTAAGCCTGGTGATCTGATTGATCAACGCTGGATCAACTGTTATGCGATGGTTTAACCATAAGTGTCCTCTATGGTAACTCACTAGCAACAACTTCACACAAGCATTCACCTCCTGGTGTCTGCCAAACTGTGGTATCTTCATAACGTTGATCATAGTGGACTATGCAAGGTTCATCATCCATTGTCGAGGGATGATCTTCAAATTCTTTCCCTTGGTTCTATTTAGGTACTTGTACAGGGAAAGCATGTTGTAAACTTTACGATCCCCCAGGTTGAAGTCACTAAACTTCAATGCTGTGATCTTGTCGTGATCTACGCGGATTGCGCGTACCCCTTTCGGTAGGTATGTAGTGACTAGAGTGTACTCCAAGTCTCTAGGCATACTATCTCTGTTGATCACACCGCTCAGAGGTGGTATGTAAGTAGGTAGGATGGATGGAACCAACTTCGCGTTGGCCATATAGTATTTATGTTTGATTCTTCTTTCTGAGCCGACTCGGGATGTTCCCACTCGAGCAGTCGACGGGAAGGCTTGCACTCCTCTCGTTGATGATGCCTGTAAACCTGTAGACAATCCTCTCTCCGACATGACTCTTTTGTCTCTGAGGCTAGCGAGTACCTCTCTTATAGATTCTTCAGTTACGCTAAATTAGTCGGACATATATGCTCAGGATCAATATCTCGGGTTCTCAAAATAACGTAGGTATTGTAATAGGGTAGAGAGTAAGAGTGGGGTAATCACTGTTCACAATTCATGTAATTTGCAGACTCAAATTCACAATTAGCAAAAGTTTCTTCTGTGCATGGCGCGATGGAATAAGTAAGTAACTCTGTAATAGATCGTTTGTAACAGATATGGGGCTTCATTAACTCTTGTTCTATCTGTTATGGCATGGTCTAACGATCTGGTGATGAGCCATCAATGCTTTTCGAATGGATATATCGGCCTCCAACGACTATATTGCTTCGCCATGGTGAAGTGGCCTATGTTGTTGTTCTAATATCCCAACGATGCTCCAATTTTGCAAAGTTCCTTTATGAGAGGTTTCCTCTGGAACCCTCTGTAGCCTGTCGATCTTAGCTCTCTTTTTACTTAGCTTCCCAGCCTTCTTCCCCGTGAGCTTCGTCTCGGTAGTTATTTTCCCGTTCTGATTCTTATTTTCCTTGGGCATAGTCAATTCGCACTGCTGAGGTTCTCTCCCAAGATTCAGGTGTACTACTTCATCTATATCTGATACAGATACTCCAATCTTCTGTGAGTCCCCTAATTCTTTTGCAGCTTTGACATCTGGGCTTCTAGTGTCAACTAACTTTGATTTGTTCTCTTGTTCCTCAATCAACTGCACGATCCTTCTGGTCATGAAATCTTTTAACTCTTGTCTCTGCTGTTATAAAACCTTTTCTTCTTCCTTCTTCCTGGATTGATCTCTTTCAATCCAAGGTTGTCCAAGTAACATAGTAAACAGGGCGCTGTCCTCAATAAATTTGATAATCTCAAAATCTTCCTCTGTCGAAGTTCTATTGACGTTCATAGATATCTGAGTGAGCCTTCCACATAGGTTTACCAGTTTCCCTCTGAATAACCCTATTTTTCTTAGTGAAGGGATCATAGCAGGCCTTCCTAGAGCTTCCCAGGTTCTCTCTATCATAACATTCACCTGTGTTTCCTCATCCAAAACACAATCAATGTCGAAGTCTCCTATTCTTACCTCAATGCATTCTTTTTCGTTAAAGACCTATGATAATATAACATGTCAGTGGTCATTCAAGGTGTCTTTCATCTATAGTAATATCTTTTCTGATTCTCTCTGGGGATCTGCTATTTCTAGATCTGCCTTAGGGTTTTCTTCATTCAGATTCATTCCTTCAATCTTAGCAATAATTCTAGGGCAATCCAATACTTCGTGGTCCAAGGCTTTGCAACAGAGACAACTAGATCCCCGACCAGAGCATTCCTTAGCAAGGTGTCCCAGTCTTCTGCAACTGCAACATAGGGTTAATCCTCTCTTTCTCTTAAATGATCCCCAACTTCTTCTGTACTGTGCACCAGGATCATGGTAGCTAGCCTGCACAAATTATTTCTAGAATCCTGCATCCATTTGTTAGTCCAAACATTCTTTCTATGCATAGGTATAACATATCTATGAAATCTATTCATGTCAAACTTTCTTTCATCTATTAATGCCCTAGTTTTCAAGTTAGGATAGAGTCTATCAAACATAACTAGATCCATGCTCTAGAAACAAAAAAATTCACTTATCTTACTTCTACAGAGCACAAAGCTTTCAGATCTAAATTTTTTTCTACTATTCTTACCTTTATCAGAGCATAGAGCTTACAAATCTTACCTCTTTTCTGCGGATTTGACCTCTTTTCTTCAGAAACTTCCACTTTAACATTTCTTAGAGCACAAAGCGTTCATATCTCGCTTCTTTTCTTCAGATTTGGCCTTCTCTTTTTAGATCAAGTAAAATACTGCACACTAGGGCACAGATCCATGCACAGAGCTTCCACAATTTCAGGACGAATATTTGCACAAAGCTTCTTCTCCCTTAGTTCCCAACAATCACAATTTCAGTCCTGGAAACGAAACCATTTGTTGGCACAAGGGCAGACCCAGGGTTCAACGCTACAACAACACACCAACAAAACCCTAACTACCGACCCTTTCGACAACACCTGCGAAGCAGATGAAGTTTCACCCGAGGTAGAGGCAGGGGTGGTTGCAAGACTCATGTGTCTGCAACCTTAGCTGGGATATAGATCTGTGATTATATTGCTTACAAATCACTTAGCATAGGTCATTCATCAATATTCCACTTAGATCTACTTCACCGACATAACAAAGCATCACAACATTCACTTAGGTCTAGGTTATTTTAGCACTTAGCAACAACAGGACATATCAGATTTGGTAGACCAAGCACTTAGCATATTCATACACATTGGATTTAGCATTCATATACATCTTTAACACTAAGCATAAGAAAGTCTATTTAGTCACATATAAGCACTTAACAATACAAAACATCTAAGAATAAGCACAAAGCACAACACACAATATTTACCTGGTTCACCCCCACCTCGAGGCTACGTCCACCAACTCTTCTTCTTTATTAGCTTTAGTCAATCCGGTTACAACACAAAGATATCAAAATCCTACTCCACATAGGACAGGAGATCTGCGCACACCTCGCCAAATCCTCCTTCCTATAGTAGATCTAGCACAGAGCCTCCTTACAATCTGTGCATTCAACACTTACAACACTTGCACTCAGACCTGCAAGTCAATCACATAGATCAATTCTAGCACTAAGCCCTTGGCTAATATTCTTCTTTACTTACATCTCCTAGATGTCTATTTATACATTACAAAAGTGGGCCTAAGTGTGGGTAAACCCACGGGACGACATCCCTTTCCCATTACATATTCCCAAAAACCCAAAAAGGACCCAAAGTGGGCTGAGATCCCGTGATCTCTGCTTCGTCTCGTGCGCCTCCTTCGGCAGGCTGTTGAAGTCCCAAAAGAGGTCAAATATGACCAAGTATTCCTCAAAACTTGGCCAAGGGCCAACAAGTAGAGAAAAAAATTCTGACATGGAATAATTTACAACTTAGAGGGTGGATAGGCCATGGTCGTTGTCAGTTATGAAGAGTGGACATTGAAGACATTGATCACTTGTTTATACATTGTCCCTTCAATAAACCTATCTGGTTGAAAATTAAATCTATCAACAAGTACAACCAAGATTGTAGTGGGAATGATTTAGATGCTTGTCTTACAAACTGGACATCGGATAAGACTGTACCATCCTATCTAGCTGCTGATATATGATGGTTTATCTGGTTAGAAATGAATTCAACTATCTTTGAAGGAAATGAGACTTTAGTTCATTCGGTTGTTATAAGGACACTTGGTTCCCTTCATAAACCTATGGTCAAAAATATTAATCCTACTTTTCGCTCCTGTTGGATAGATCATCCACATGAGTCGCATGTGGCTTGTTTTGATGGAGAACCCCAGGAAAATGGACTGTGCAATGGGTCCGGGGGTATCATAAAACTTTCATCTACAATAGTTTATAAGTGGTACTTGAATTGCGGAGTAGAAACTAATACAAAGGCAAAACTAATGGGAGTTTGGGCAACACTTTTTATAGCAAATATTATGTCCATTCACAAGCTTCAGATTCTGGCAGACTCCAAAGTAATCATAGACTGGTTAAATAACAAGATTTCTCTGTGAGTTAGCTCCATTGAAGGATGGAAACAAAGAATCAGGACTTTAAGAAGTAAGTTTTTGGCCACCAACTTTTTTCACATATATCGTGAATTCAAGGAGGCGAATGAGCTATCAAAGAAAGAATTACTGGAACCTGAAGGATTTATCTCGCTCCACAAATGGTCAGGTGGTATGGAGGGTCAACGATGCCTTATCAACATTTATTATATGTTACTTTACTATCCCTTCATTTTTGGAAAGTTTATCACAATTTTGAGTGTAGCGAGTATGTGTATTTTTCAAATTTTTTTTAGACTGTGGTGGTTTTTGACATAAAGTTTCAAGTCTTTTTACATAATTCTGAGAGTTTTGATCATGTATGGAGCTCTTCTTGGATGTATATTAAAATGTTCCTCTGGATTTTTAGTTTAGCGGTCAACTATATGCCATGACATTAAAGGCAGATATGGTCTAGTGGATGTAAAAAATTATATTTTCTTAATATAATTGAGCTAATTTTATAATGGAAAAAGTGATTGCTTATGAATGAAGTTGGTTCATTTTAATAGCTCGACCTTGAATGTAAAACTTTCAATATCTACTTGAATAAAATGGTCATTTGGAGTTCATATAACGTTTCAAAATTGAAAAAGGTATACAGAACGAACAATTAGTTTTCCAACGATATGATCATCTCAATGCTTACCTTGGAATCTTTGTAACGACCTTCTGAGTAGTAGTATTTTTTAAATACTTTGAAATAATTTGAATGTATATATAGTATTTATGGTGAAAAAAGAAAAAAAAAAAACAGGGAAAAAGAATGTATTTAAACAATAATAACAAATTCATTTTTTTTCACCCAACAACGATAATGGAGATAATGACAGCAACACTGCAACAAATACCCAAGGGAGCAAGAACAGAATGAAGATATCTTCATTGGTCATTCCATGAACAGTTGACCACCTGAAGAGTAACACACACAACTCGATCTTTCATTAACCTTTAGCAAGTCACGGTAAATAGAAACTGAGAAAATAAAAATAAATAAAGGTTAAAAGGTTTTGAGGCCGATTTCTCACATTCACCATAGCCACTGGTTGAAGCATTTCCTTTCCCCTATGGTGTGTATCTCGTGGCTGATTCCTCCATGCGTCCTGGTAACCCCTTGTCAGGCGGTTGAGCTTCCCTCGAACCAACGATGAAGTTTAAGGAGGACGAATGGAAGTCGTGTGGCCAACATGGAAAAATTGAGCAGAGAAGAGAAAGGTCATCCTGAAAACCATGGTCATGCCCTTTAGACGCCCAACTATGGAGCCATGGTCACGCTTGGACCTCCACTTGAAACCATAGTTACCAAATTCACCTAAACCGGCCCAAAGAATTTGGAAATTAGACTATTCGGTTCGTTATGTGGATTAATAAGTGAATTCAAATTTGGTATAAAAGTTATAATTTGTTCACTGAAAACCCTCAGTTCTTGTGGTAATTTTTTCATTCGCTTGATAGCAGCTAATCCTATTGCCCTCCTTCTAGCATACGAGGAGACTGTAAAACAAAATTACCAAAAAGAGTGTAGCTACCGTAGGAATATCCCAAGCAAACAACAAAGTCTAAATGAAGCTCTGAATGAATGACCGAGACCACAAAGAGAAGTCAATAAACACGAATGGTTTTTGTGGTGTCGGGATTGTTGTCTATCCACGGAGTATAATAAATCGTTCCAGCATGCAAGCATACAAAATCGTTCCAGCATACAAAATTATATTATAAATATATATTTTTTTACATTGACAGATCAATGATTAATAGAGCTATTTATTTCGGGTCTAATAACCACTCTTCACTCTCCAAATTCCCTATTTCAACTTCCACAAGGCATAGATAACATATAATCAACATAGTCTATGAACGAACCAAGAACTAATAAAAAGGAGTATCACTGTACCCAAACAAAGGAAATAGAACTCTCACCCCACAACAAAAACATATCAGTGATGTCCAACATAAAGGGAGAATGCCTATTAGAAATTTTTTAAAAACTGGGGAGGGCCCTCATTTTCACCATCCCAATTGTAGTAGATTAATCTTCCTTTAGGCGCCAAGAATTCATGTTTTGATAATTTATCAGTGTCCTCATTTGATTCCCTGAATATATGTTGAAAGCTGGTGCCTTGGAACGATGTCGCCAGGTCCCGAATTCTACGCTTCCAGCCTTCAATATTGATAGCTTGGAGATTTCATTTTTGTTCCAGCCAATCAATGACCACTTTGGAATCCCCCAAAATTTGAATATGGTGAATATCTAGGAATTTTGCCATGAAAAAAGTAGCCCGCGCTCCAACTAATTCATCCTTTGTATTGGATCCTTCTTTGCAATTGAATATCCATCTAACAACCAGAGCATTTAATCTTTTCAAGGATACTCCTGCCCCACAGTTTGTTCCCCCATTTATGGATGCCCCATCAAAAAATTCCAAAGTAAACACGTTTAATCAAAGAATTGGACTCAATCTTATGTCTTGCGATTTAATCTCTGTTTGATTTTTAGTGAGCATACTTAATGTCCCGTAGACAAAGGTTCCGACTGAGGGCGTCTTTCCTTCGAACATAGTTTTATTCCGCTCCTTCCATAAGAACCAACTCAACAAAACAAGAAGTTTTTTTGAAGCAACTTTGTTCCGAAGCCACGTCTCCATACATTCGTTTATGTTCTGGCCACTCCAGGAACAATTTAGATTCAGAGAGGATAAACAATTTGACTAGGCAACCTATGTAAATTGAAAGTGTATGAATAAGTGGGTGCTATCTTCAGTGGCTTCTCTCCATAGGTAGAAAAGGCCCGATCCCACCCACCACTTTTTTATAAGACGTCCCACGTTATAATTCTATAATCAGTAGCCAGCCAAAAGAATAAGATAATTTTTAATGGAATACGTCATTTCCAGAGGTTATACTTCCACCCGCTCTTGATCGGTAAATTCTGTGTAGACAAAATTGCATTCTAACAATTCCTGACAGAGAGTTTTCCAGACAAGTCACCTCCATTCCACAATAAATTTGTCCTCTGCGCCTTCCTGGAGGGTAATCCCCGCTTGTCTAAGTTCCACTGCATATTTGTTCCATGCAATGGTCTGCACACCCAATAGCTCCAATTCCTCGCTATTCCTCCAAATCGTTGCAAATGTAACAGGGTCCCTCGCCGATGATGCTTGAGCCAAAGTGGATACGTTCTTTTCCTTTAGTATAGTTATGATCTCATCGATGAGGAACGATCTATCCCCCATGCCCAGTATCCTATCACGACCAACATAAATTAGATAGCCTGCTCCAGGACACCAGCAAAGCCAATGATTGATGACTGATAGTGTGCGACTGAGGCTTGTCCAAATTCTTGATGTTGAATTGTAGTGATGTGAAGACTGTCTAATCTAGTTTATGAGAGTGGCATTGTGTAAATATTTTTCTCTAATAACCTTATGCTAGATACTAGGCTGTGTTAATACCCTCCAAAGAGTAATAGAATTCAGAGCTAGATTGAAAAGAGTGAGATTACGGAAGCCCCATCCCTCGAGATTTTTTGGTCTAGAGAGAACCTCCCATATACAAAGATGGTACTGCTGAGCGTCTGAATGACCAATCCACAGAAATTGAAACATCAATTTCCTGATTCTATTTAAAACAATTTGGGGCAAAGCTTCAATAGACATCCAATATACCGTTTGTCCTTCCAAAACCGTTTTTACCAAGATGTATATCCCTCCAAATGATAGCCACCTATTGCACCATAAATTAATCTTGTTTGAAACTCTAGTAACCAACCAATCCCAATTTGTTGCACGTTGTGCTCCTGTCTTCAATAAGTAACCCAAATAACAGAATCCTAGGGAAAGATCGCTAAATGTTTAGGGAAGGTTTTAAAAGGGGTCAGCTCTAGGTCCGATAGTCCTTCGAAATGGACTATAGATTTAGTTTGATTCACCAACAACCTCGAGGCTTTGCAGAAGCAACTGATAAGACTATCGATCACTTTCCATTCAGACATGATAGCCTTTGACAAAATGAGGACATCGTCCATAAATAGGAGATGAAGGATTCTTGTCATTCTGGAAACCTTAATCCCATAAATGTGTCCTTCCTCAAAATTATGCTTCAATAATAAGCCGAGACCTTTCATCACTAGTATGAATAGGAGGGGTGATAATGGGCAGCGTTGTCTGACTCCCCTTCTGCTTCTGAAAAATTCTGTGGCCTCCCCATTGATTAGAACAACAAAGGAAGAGGAAGTGACACATGACATTATCCAATTTTTCACATGTAGCCCCAATCCAACTTTGATAAGGATCAATCTAAGAAGGTCCTTTTGGCGACGGAAGTCACTCCTGGATTGCTAACAGGAGCAGAGCCCGACGCCCATCAGTTTTATGTCAC